>VFFE01008299.1:5253988-5703132 GCA_008921705.1 Burhinus oedicnemus
TTATTTTACTTGGGGTCTGCCTCTAATATACAAATTAATATAGCTTTTTAAATTCCCATTGGGCTGGGAACCTTCTGATGGTATTTTAGATTGATGGAATGACGAACAGGAAATTACCGTAATTTTATCTGCAGACTGTGCTTTCGTTATATTGACTTTTTTTCCTGCTTGCATTTTGACATTCTCAGTTGAAGTACTTTCTGTGTACTAACTGAATTAACTGCATAGTCCAGCTTGTACATTGAAGAAGTTTAGACATTGATAATAATCTTTCAGTACATCTTAAAATGCTTGTTAGAGTTTAGGAGAATTTGATAAAATACTCTTTCTAATTTTCATTTACAAATAGCCATTTAATGTACGTGACCACGATCTTTTCTTGTGCAGGTGGTGAAGAACGAATCTGCTTTCTTGATGATGAAATGACTGTACCCCTGGGCACAATGAGAGAAACAGGGGATTTTGTAAGAGTGCACAATGCAAATTTGTTCTTCTTGGGTCGGAAAGACAATCAGATTAAGCGTCATGGCAAACGTTTTAATATTGAATGTTTGCAGCAGGTAATATAACATCTAGTGAGTAGAGTATGCCAGTATAAAATAGCAGGGATAAGGAACACATTATCATCAGAAATGGGTATTTACTCATCTTCAGATGACTTTTAGGAATCTTAAAGAAATTGGGAGGGTGTATTATCAAAAATCTAGTTACATAATTTAGGGAGGAGTTTGGTTCTGAGTTCTTGGAAATCTGTTTTATTTTGTGTTTTCTTCCAGCAGAATCGAGAACTGTAGAAACACCTGAAAAATACTGAGTGTTGCACTGCAATGCTTGTATACTGAGTGTTCCGCAAGACTGAATGTCAGACTCATGGATTATATCTCATTCATGGCATTTAGGCAAATAATACATGTATCTCTGAGTTTGTTTTTATGTAAAGAAGTACAAACTTTAGCTACACGAGAAGGTATTTCACAGGATGTTTTGTAGGAATGTGAGACAAACACGAATTTTAAAGGTGTACTCTTTTAAATTGTGGGCTTTACTCCTTTTACTCTATTGATGAACTGCATTTCAAAGCAATTTTTTAATTACAGGCTGCTGAAGATCTTTGTCAGGTAGAGGCTTGTGCGGTGTCCTGGTATCAGCAGGAAAAACTTATCCTGTTTGTTGTACCCAAAGATGATTTAGAAAAGAGAGAAACACTTAGAGAACTCCAGAAACGTCTACCAGCTCATGCAGTCCCTGATGAGCTTGTACGGATTAAAGCTTTGCCTTTGACATCACATGGTAAATGAAACTATTAAGTACACTTACCACTTATTTTAATGGTCTCTGTTCCTTTTTTTTTTTTTTTAATTTACCAAAATCCAGTAATTGATTCATGCTTTTTAAATGCGTAGGTTAGATAACTAACTCCCAGTAGGAAATTATGACCATGTATTATGTTTTCTTGATAATGTTTTGTTCAAGAGTCAAATCAATTTAGTAAAATCAATTTAGTATTAACACTGCACATTTATTTTCTCAGTCATTCCTGTTGCAGTCTGTGACAGAACCTTACCCACTGTGGAAAGTTCAGGCCCTGAAGGTGGGATTATGTGGGGAGGCTAGGGTAAATTTTCAAAAAACCTTATTGCATTCTGTTAAGTGTTGTTGATTAACTGAGTAAAAAAAAAAATACAGGTTCAGTTGGGTTTGAATAAGGAAGTGTGTACAAGAATAGAGTGACTATTTGGGCAGAGCAAGTTTTGGAAGTGTAAATGCTAAAAGAGCAATGAAAAAAATCATACTTTATTTTCTACAAAGGCAAAGTTGATATATCTGAACTGAACAAGATTTACCAGAACCATCTAAACTCCAGAAGGCGTGACAGTAAGCTGAGTGACGCAGAGGAATTGTGGGAAAGATTGCAGTATTTATGGAAGGTAGTATTTTGAGCTGCCTTTTTATCTTTGCAAGTGGATCATTATACATGTGTCAGGAATTAAACAGTTTTAAGAAGTATGACTAATGCAACCAGAACGTTCTAGCTGCCTATAGATTTAAGCAGTACAGCTCTTTCTGTTCAGTTAATACTTAAATATAGTTGCTCTGCGGTGGCCAAGAGGGAGTCATTTATATTTCTTTATCAGATAAAACTGCAGGCTATGAGGTATAAGCAATTAGCATAGGAAGGATGTAACCTGTCAGTAGCTTTTTGAATACTGCTTCACATGCCAAAGAAGGTGTCCCTAAGGGAAACAAGGAACTGGGACATGGAAACTTTGTACAAAATAGCTACTGTGTTAGTAGAGTTTCTTATTTCTCAAGATAATTATGAATTGAACAGTCTTTTTTTAAATAGGTGGCACAGTTGCGTAATCGTCTCTTGGACTGTCTGTTTGTATTGTTTCTAAATTTCTGTGCTAAAGACTTGTTTTTCAAGGTACTGAAATGTGATGCCAAATGGTATTACTTTTTTTTTTTTTTTTAAAGATAGACTACCAAGTTTCACCTGAAAGTGGGATTTGCTGTGACTAGGACTTGAACAAGTAAACGCAGCAAAACTAGTAACAAAATTTGCCTGTGCTGATACTTACCATATTGGTGGCTATAGAAATGATAAGCCAAAGGGGTGGGATGTGCCCTAGACCCATTATGGGCAGCTGAAGGTGGCTTCCAAAACCAGAAGATTTGGGTTTCACACCCAGACTTAACAAGCAAGGAGTATAGGGAGAGGAGACATAGTAATTGCTGTTTGTTGTAGTAACAATGCCAAATCCAAAATCCATCATGAGTTGAAGGGGTTTTAACTTCAAAATTAGGTAGATAAGTAGGTAACTTATATAAAATGGTATCTTTTACTTCTGAATTATTTAAGTTTTATTAATAAAACAAATGGTATCAAAAGGCATCAATGTTTTATCTGAAAAGTTGTCATTGATAAATGGTGTTGAGATTGAAAAGAGCGAACAAAAATACAGCACAATTTGCTTTAATTCCTTAGACTGCAGAATTGGAATTGAGCAAAATGTTTTATAGTACAGAACTAGTACCTCCCGGTTTTCCCATTCCTCTCCGACTCTTGTTTCATCACTACCTCTATTGGCACTAAAACATTTCATGTGTTTTTTTGCAGATTAGTGAGTTTCCTCAGTTGATTTTTAGTGGGACTTCTGGGTATTCAGGTAGATTATTTTACCCAACTTGAGGTTTTGTGTGTGAGACATGGTGTAACACCCATGGACTGTTACCTCTTTCCTTCTTCTTTTCTCTAGTCTGTTCTAGGTCTCCTGGGTGATTCCACTGGAATTTCTAAAGATGCGGTATTTCTGTACAGTGGTGGAGACTCCTTAAAGGCTCTACGATTTTATGATGAAATTGAGGTGCTAGTAGGCAAAGCTGTGCCTGGACTCCTTGAAGTTATTCTCAGCCGCTCAATTGAAGAGGTTTATAGACATATTCTTAAAATACTGTTTCCCGATGAAGACCAATTAATGAATTACGATAATGGTATGAAAAGAAAATTAAGTGGGAACAGTAGAGAGGAATTCTATGGAAAATATATTAAACTGAAATCTGAAAGAGGTCTCAAGGTTGCTTCAGGGTTAATTTCGTTTATTGCACTAAGTAGAGGAAATCATTTTTTTTCTACAAATTTCAGCAAGTATTTTATGCAACCTAGTAATACAGTACAGGTAGGAGTGGAACTGCTACAGCAACCATCCTTTCTGCATTTAGTGACTCCAAGTATAATGAAAAGCCACGTGCGAGGGTATGAAATGGAGAACGGGATTTTAACAGTTACAAACAAGGCAAACAAAACAGACTGTTGCTCTGTACAGCAAATCCATGCAGAATGTAGTCATGTAACAATGGCAGAGTTGGCATTACGCATAAGATGGAAGTCAAATACAAGAAAATGTGTTGATGCATCACCACTGGTTATAATACCATCTGAAAAAGAAGTATCTGCATCTGTATATGTTGGCTCTCACTCTCATGCAATGCAGGCGATTGATCTAGATTTGGGAGGAATAAAATGGGAGAAGAACCTTGGAGATCGTATTGAATCTTCTGCCTGCGTATCTAAGTGTGGAAATTTCATTGTTGTTGGTACGTCTTTTGTTTTAGCCTTCATTTTAAATTTTTTTTTTCTGCTAAATACAAGATGAATGACAGAGAATCTTACTTCTTACCTCTGAATGCCCTCCATCTACATTTATCGAGAAACCTCCATATCTGCTTTGGAACTAATTTGTTTTAATATAGAACCAGAAGGAAGAAGTAATTTAAGTTTCATGATAACCAGTGATGTAGCTTATCTATCTTATACACTTGTTATTTATATATGTCAATTTATTAATAAGGCCTTATTAAGGAATAGTCAATAGGTATGGGTATGGTTTCTTTTTAGTGGTTGATTAAGGTGTGACCTCTAAACTATTTTTTTTTTTTTTAAAGTATGGAAAGGTGATACAGTCCTAAAATGACTTTAAAATTTGAGGGAGGTAGAAATTAGTACTTGGTGCCTCAGATTATTTTTCACAGCATTTAATTATGTGGTTTGAATCTTCTTTTTGGAAATGTAAAGAACATGTTTGGATAGTTTTTTGATTTTGTCATATCTGTTGTCAGCGGTGTTGCCATTATTCATCTTAGTGTTATCTTTTTAGCCAATATGTGTATATCACTGGTTAGCACTGATGTCCAGGTGGTGAGGGATTTTTTATGCAAAGCTCATGTTACCACCTTTTTGCTAGTGTTTTGATTGCTGTTTACTCTGATAGCAAAATTGAATGTTTCATTAAAACCAAAGTAGCTTCTAGAATTACAGTTCAGTTTTCAATAGAAAACACAGACTTTATCCTTTCAGAATCTTTGTTTTCAGAAAGGAAAATTAGGGAGAGAGGTAATTAAAAAAACATTATTATTCTCCCTTTTCAGCAATTCTCAATGTCTTCTAATATTTTTATGGTAAAATTTAATAGAAAGGCAGTGAAATAACTATATTCTAAATGTAACCTGGAAAGAACACACAGAACAATCAACTTTGAGTGTATGAACTATCAGCAAAGACTTTTAGCTAAAGGAAGAGGAGGAACTTTGGAAAATGTTTTGAAAGTGTACCTCGTGAGTCATCCTATTTGGTTGCAGCAGTGACGCAGCTAGCAGCATAAATCATACCATAAATACAAATACTCATTATCATTTTTTCCTCTGTTGTGTTTTATTTCACACAGGTTGTTATGATGGCTTAGTGTATGTGCTTCAAAGCAGTGACGGAGAAATACACTGGACTTTTGTCACAGAAGATACCGTGAAAAGCTCTGCAGTTGTAGACCCTTCCAGTGGACTAGTCTACATAGGATCGCATGACCAACATGCGTATGCTTTGGATATTTATGTAAGAACACTAACTTTTATGTATAGAAGAACAAATATCCAACTTCAGCCCTATTTGTAGCATACCAGGTGAAGCTCCACTGGTGTTGATATTCTCAGGAGTCCACAATTACACTTTTGAAATAGTTAAGCCTGCTTGAAGTGGGTTTAGGGTTGTATGGTAGTAAATAGTTTCACTGGTATTCTTAGCTGTGGTTCTGTGCTAGTAGTCCTGGTTGAAATCAGATTTTAAGTTTCTTGGTTATTAAATTCTTTGTGGGTGTTCCAGAATAGGGTGCCCAGCTAGAAATAAAACTATGGTTTAATGGTGGAGAGAGAATCTTACATTCTAAAAAAGTAGTAGAAGGGAGATGTAAAATAAGAGGGGCAGATACTGCCTCATCATTAGCTGAATTTCTTTTATGTACCGGAAAAGAAAGTAGCCAACGGCATATGTGTTGCTATAATAGCATGTAGATTATGTCTTCACTTCTTAACTGAGTAAATGCACTGTTTGATAAGCTTTGGTATTTGAAGGTCTTTGTAAACATGTACTTCAATTGTAAAATTTTTTGTTCCTCTTTTTTCTTGTGCTTACAGAAAAAGGCATGTATATGGAAGTTACACTGTGAAGGTGGAGCTGTGTTTTCATCTCCTTGTCTAAGTTCTTTTCCACATCATCTTTATGTTGCAACTCTAGGAGGACTATTACTGGCTGTAAACCCAGTATGTACCTTTGCTTACTTGTCTTTTGTCTCAATCTCAAATTTAAATGAAACCAAAAATATATTTCTGAGGTTAAGATTGCTTTTCTGATGAAAGGAACTAAATGATCATATGTTATCATAAGATATTTTTCACTTGAGGGCCTTATTATACGCAAGATTACCATAATAATTTCTGTATTTCGGAAAGCTATCTGGTGATAGATGACTGAAGTGACTTGCTTGAATTTACATTCTGACTGTAGGCCAAAGTTGGAATCAGTGTCTTCTCATTCCTATATACTACCTTATCAATTAAACTAGTGAGTGAGAGCATGTCTATAGATTCCCCCCATCCTTGACAGTAGGATTTGAAAAAAAAAAAAAAAAAAATACACAGAACTTACTGAAATCAGAACAGAATAGAGGAAGAAGCCTCTTCATTCCTCTCATGAAACCGTAAGTCCCTGTAGTCATTGAAAGAGCTGTGCCCCTTAATCTTAGACTGATGTTCTGTTCTCTGCGCTGGGGAAATGGCATGCTTGATAGATGTGAGGCAATTTTATGGTTTTCTGAGGCATTGTTGGCTTACAGCTGGTCTTGCCTGATAAAAGGAACAGTCACTTGGAGCAGCTGTTCATGTTTTGCTACTCACACAACCCAGAGCATCAGGGCTAACCATCTTTACCTCCCACCCACTACAGGCTTCCTCAGTAAAACCCAACCTAATGTTAGAAGACCACCAGCTCTAGTGGGCTGTGGTTAAGCACAAACTTTTTGGTTTTTTTCCCGTAATCCTGAGTAACAGAAACCCAGCTGTAACTCCAAGTAATTATTTATAAAAATAGGAATGTGCAGGCTACATTAGGAGCTTGTTGTGACAATCATAGATAGTGGTTTGCAGCATTTCCTATGGTATATATAGTTTATGACATAATCAATATGACTTGCTTTCAAGATACCCTCTCCTGTCCTTCATTGGTCTTCTTCACATACTGAGGAGCTGGGAATGGAATAAAAAATGAATCTGTCATTTATTAAAACTACTACTACTACACTATTATTATTTTGCCTAGTGGGAGGAAGAGAAGGGTGGAACAGGGGTAGTGAGTATCCCAGGGAAAATGCTAAACCTTTTGTTGGAATAAGATTTGAAGAGTAGTTTTGCTTCTGGTATGCATGCTGGAGTGGAGAAGCCTGCTTTGCTTTTTGGGTTTTGTTGGGGTTGTTTTTGTGGGTTTTGTGATCTGTGTCGTGTCGTGTCCCGTCCCGTCCCCCCAAATTCTTAAGGGCTGGGTCAAGCTGTGAAGGAAGGGTTGTTTTGTGCAGCTTTTTACAGTTGTGTTAAGCGTCAGATATTCCATGCTGCCATTTACAGGTGACAGGGAATAAGATTTGGAAAAGCTTCCTGGGAAAACCACTCTTCTCTTCTCCTCACTGCAATGAGGAGTACGTTTGTGTTGGATGTGTGGATGGAAATTTATATTGTTACACTCATTCTGGAGAAAAGGTAAAAGTGTTGTTGGTGGTTTTTTTTTTATGTTCATCACAAAACCCTGAATAAGAAGCTTTATTAATACTGTTTTCTGATGTTTAATGATTAACATATACCTTTTTGTGAACCAAACAGAAGTGTCTATTGTTATAGAGAGGAGAAAGTAGAAAAACTATTTGCCTAGGGTAGTCCATGCAGTTTATGGCAAAACCACAAATAAACTGAAAATTCTCAAGTTGCTTGATGTAGTAACAGAATTTCTAGTTCAGAGCTTACACCCAAAGTAAATGATCAAGAGTAATACCAGCAAATGAAATGGTATGGTTTTGTTTCTGGAGTTTTTCAAGCACGTTTAAACCCATCTCTTCTGTAAGATGGTGGCTGTTTAGAATTAAAGGTTTCTTAGAATGTTGATGCATTTATCAAAAAATACTGCCATTACAGCAGAAATATGCCCAGTCATAATTCTGACAAAATATGTGTCAGCCTTCACATTGAATGAAATGAGAATAATTTTAATTCCTCAGAGATGAATGTGGTTTGTATCTGGCGTTAAAACAACTGACACTGTTTCTGTTTTGTTTGCCTGAGAGGCAGTACACATGGCAATTCCTAAGCCTTTTCTGATTATAAAATACGTGTTAGCCCATGCCTTGCTCTGTCTGCTTGCAGCAGTGTTGCAGAAGTGATAGTCTCTTGAGGAGAGCATGAGCAGAGGAAACGTATATTACAGAAGCAATATTTGCCTTTTTGGCAAAGAAAGACATGTTAACAATTCTCGAAGTTCGTTACTAATTGTGGTACAACAGCCCAAGAGTATTCTTTTCCCAAATTGGCCATGTTTACATGGGCTTCACAGAAGGTAGTAACTCTTGCACATCCATTTTATGAGTCTTTTATCACTTACTCTGTGTGTAAAACTCAGCTTGTAATTTGACAAGTATTTACCAGCCCTCACTGAAATCTAGGATGCTCTTGAAATAAAATGCTCTCCTGTCAACAACTAGTCTATTCAAAAATCAGAGTTGCTGTCAAACTGATAATGTGAACAACTTTTGATAATGAGTGGTTATGTTCTTTCTGTAGGTTTGGCAGTTTTCCACTAATGGACCGGTGTTTTCATCTCCATGCATCTCAAGTTTAACTAAGCAAGAAATATTTTTTGGCTCCCATGATTCCTTTATCTACTGTTGTAATATGGAGGGTAATTTACTGTGGAAATTTGAAGCCACTTCAAGTGTATATGGAACACCATTCGTTTTCCAAAGTGATGACTTAAAGAACAAAATTCTTTTGGCAGCAGTATCTACAGATGGCAAAGTGTGGATCCTGAATGCCAAGAGTGGAACAGCAGAAGGAGTAGTTAGGCTTCCAGGACAGGTTTTCTCTTCCCCCGTAGTATGGGGAACAAAGCTTGTTGTTGGTTGTAGAAATGATTATGTTTATTGCCTAGATTTGTATATAACAGGAAAAAAGAACAGTTAAGATGTTAGGCTGCTTCCTTATTATGGTTTACATTTGTAAATTAAGAACTCACAGCTGCTCTCTAACTCTCTGCCTATTTTACTGTAGGCAGGAGGTGCTCTTTGCAGACTTCTCAGGTAGCATTTTGCACCAGGCAGTGTCCAGAGTAGGTAGAGTGATACTTGTTGACTTGCTGTACTGGTTGAAGGAGGATGGCTGCTCAGCACCCAGCCAGAAGTTTCACTGTCCCTCCCTCATTTCACAGCATCGATTCATGAAAGAACACGTTTCAGATGGTTTGGATTTGAATGTGTAGTAAGAAAATGAAAGTCAGTAGTTTCGCTTTAAACACTTATAGGATTGGGAGAACCTGTGGTAAAGTGCCATACTCTGCAGCTTGGAATAACACACTTGTCTCCCTGAGGGAGGAATGTATTCCTCTCTATGAGTCCAGTCTAGCCTGTGCCTGACCTTCCTTCCTAGCCTGTGCCTGTCTCTTCCATGCATCAGACTGGTGTTTGTCTAGTCTGACGAGGTTTCTATGCTGTGGCAAGGTAACCCAAGTCCCTTTTTGAATGTAACTTTTAACTTGATTTCTGAAGTCATAGCCTGCATTGCATACACCTGGTAGTAGTGACCAGTTCACTATAGTTGGTATAAACTGAATAGTTCATCTACTGTGAGCCTAGGGCCCCCTTTGGCTTCCATTCAGCCAAGCATGTACTTAAACTCCGTTGAAGTCAGTAGGACTTACTACTTGTATTCTCAAGTGGAGAATATACTTGCATGTGTACATGTATTAAATTTCAGTGACAGGTACAGTATGAGTTCCAAGATGAAGTGTGCACTGCTTCCATCAACCATTGTCAAATCATTTTTTAAGATATTTGGATGAATGCCCTATACAGTGTCTTTACAGAGAACTGTTAATAAAGGGTTGTGTAAATCGGTTTTGGTTGTCTTTAATGCCTTAAAAGGAATTACCAGTGTTCTTAGTAATGCAAATCAAGTATTTGCAGTAACAAAAGTACACTTAACTGAGAACGTCTTCCTGATTATGAGTCTTCTAAAAGAACTGTAGTAGAAACTATTATCTCACTCTCTCTGCTGAGCCACCTGCTTTGAATTCTAACATCTTGAATTAAAAAGTAGAATAGAAGTTCCACTGGCTATGTTGCTTCATCATGTCTGGTTCCTCCATTTTATCCTTAGCAGAAACGCATAGGCAAGACACTTGTAGCACTGTAAAAAGTTCTATTTATAAAGCAAACCTGGACTACACGGTTAGCAAAAGGAGACACACAATACATACATTATTGATTCGATAATTTTGACTGGGTTATAGTTTAATAAGAATTAAAATGACATTAGTATAATAAACAATTGCACTTTAAAACATTTGAAAAATTAAAAAAGTACACAACAAATACCCCACAATTATACATCTTACAGTTTTTATACATTACTATATGAACATAGAGGTTAATCATATATAACCTTGTCAGAAGAAATGGTATTTTGTGTGTATAAGTTACAAAAAAATTGAGACAATATACTACATAGTGGTTTGTTCGGTTCTTAAAACATTTTTGCTGTTTTAAACTCGGTAGTAATGTTTTGGTTTTATTTTTACAGCTTTCCAACACTTTATCAGAAACGGTTGCAACAAAGCTAAAGCAAAGTAACACTTCACTTCATTGGTCTTTAGTGCAAATTTTTGTTAATTTAACATGAAATGTCACTGTTGAACATGTACACTTTAGAAATGTTTCCACCAAATACTGTACATAATACAGTTTCCATTATGACACTAGATACCTTTATGGTTGAAAAACATGTCTGCTTTGAAGCTTTAGATTAAGACCGTCCTTAACAAAAGCTCTGTTCTATGTGCTATAAATGTATTGTATTGGAAAATTGCATCCTTATGTCATGCACAATAGCACCTAATTTTGCTATGCTTTTCAGAATACCGGTTTCTTTAATCCTGATTTACTTCACCTTCTCTATATTTCTGCCTGGCTCCTTCTCCCAAGAAATAATCATAAAGATGGGTTTCAGGCAGTTTAGTTTTTGTAATTACAAATACATACTGCAAGCTTATAAACTCAGAGAAGGCGTAAATTTAACTTAAGAAGCACTAATTCATGGTGCTAGCAGAGCAAAAATAATCATGGGCCCAATTCTTTCTTCAGATAAGCTTGCAGAGATTTGACTTTGAAGGTGTTTATTTTTTTTCCCAAGCATTTGAGAGCAGCATTGCCCCATCTCTGTATAAAATATTTTAAATACTTGTACTAAGGGTAAAAAGTTACTGTAGAGATTCTGGTTTTAAATATGAAACTGAGAAAAACTGATGGCTTGAGACCCAAAAAACTCCATCTTGTTGCTGCACATCTACTCAATCTAACAAGTTCATTGTATTTGTGCTATTGTAACCATGATACTGTAGCGTTGTTTTCTGTTTGGTGGGAAATAGTGTATTCAATAGTGACCTTTGCTGACAAGCCCTTTTTGATTCTTGGAATGGGAGAATACAGCAGGTTTCATTCTATTTTCTGCATAATTTAAAGTGCTACTCCTCATGCTGCGTACAGCAGTTTGGCTAAAATACTCCCATGAAGCATAGGTGGTATCATTCTATGATGATGCAATTGCTTCTCATGAAAATGTCTCCCTTTATGATGTTGTAGGCTTAAAGGTTTCTTTGAGCCTTATGGTTATAAGAAGGAGATGTTCAAATTTTTTAAAGACTTCCTTGTAAAACAAACTCGGGTGTGTTACAGATTTACTTAGTAGGGTGACCTTTTAAACTGTAGACCTAGCTATTTCTGTGGGATGTTGAGGATAGTACAGTTTTTATTACATTATGGACTTTATCCTTTTTTGTAGGAGGGAGGGGGTGAACATTTCTATTTTAGTTACAAGAAGTAATAAAGCGTTCAATTGCCACAGCAGATACCTGAGATGGGGTAAGTAAACTTCTTTCTGAAGTCCTCTGGTTGTATTGGTCAAAGTACAGGAAGTCATCTGAACTACCTGAAGTTACACGTGGAGTAAAATCAGGAAGAATGCAGAGTTAAAACTCCTGAGAATCACTGACTTAGCTTTCAGTTCTCTGTTAACTTCAGTTCTGCAAGTCTTACTCCTGTGGGAACTTACTGAGACAAATTCTACAGCTACATGAGCACAGGAATAGATTTACGTATCTTTGTTCCAGTCGATTGATTTAAAGTTGTAATTTGCAATCACTGTCTCTATGCATCTTAAATATGGCCAAGCACAAACAGTGATGCACTTAAATGACTAGAAGAAACACTGACTCCCTGGCTTCTTTCTGAAAACTTTATGACTTTTGTTTAAATAATGGTTTTTTTGTTAAGTAGGATGGATTGTTTTCTTCGTAGGAATGAGGGAATATAGACATAGTGTATTAATCCTATGATGAAAGAAATTACCTCAGCGTTTGGACGGTACCATCTTTCTACTTATCATTTGCAGGTGGAAAGATATCTCCCGAAGTTCTTCATTAGGGAAGAAGCTTTCAAATAGCAGGTAGAACTGACAGTTCATACAGTTTAACACTTAAAAAAAATTCAGGAATAAGAGAAGGGAACATGCATCTTGCCTTGATTTTCAACAATGGAGTGTTTAAAAAAAAATTCTGAGATCTCCACTTAAGTGTAGAGATCTGAAATTGCATAAGCGAATACCCACAGAATTTAAGGAGCTTCTGAACTGAAGTTCTGGCCCTTTTTATGATACTCGCTGAAATTTACATCCAGTATCTGAGCATACTTAAATTTTTGAGAGTGGCTCTGAAATTTTTGCTGTGACCTCGTTTAGCTATTTGTCAAAGCAATGGAATATATGACTTGAGTAGGCTTTACAGTGAGCTAGAGCAAAATGGTAATCAGTTTTCAGTCCTTCAATACATGCATTTTCAGTTTTGTCATGTGTAAAAAGCTGAATAAATAAAAAGCAATTAATAGCAGCAGAGATGTAATTTTACAGTTTACTTTATGATCTGTGGACAGTCACTCCAGGCTTTTGCTTTCCTCTTGGCTAACGCAAGCCAGGCTGGTTCTGTTGACACAGGGTTAGCATCAGGCGTAGAGAATCTCTTGGCCACCTCCTTTGCCAGTGGGGCTGACGGAACAGAATCTGAAATTTCCACTGTTTTTGATGGGGTGGGGAGGGGAAAAGAAAAAAACATTAGTTGAACCCTGTGCTTTGTTGCAGGATTCTAGAGATTTCGCTTCTTTTCTGTGAAGATGTTCTGATCTAACACTTCATATTTATTTCCAATCCTTTTAGTTAAATCTTCCTTTTTATTGTATTTGCAAAATAATCAAGTTAGGAAGAGCTGAGTTTCTTTTTTCAGAGGTGACTCCAAGTAGTGTAACTCAGAAAAATAGGGACAAAATTTTCAATCTGTGTGAGATCCAGAGAAAACATGCCCAATTTGCCAGTTGTCTTCTTTACATAAACTATTTTAATTACATCTGCAATGTAGCAAACAATGGGAAATAAAGATGGATTTATTTTATTTTCTTTTCAGTAATGCAGCTGCTGAACATGTGTAACCCAACTGTATTCAGTAGGGTTTCGAGTACGTCTTCAGATTAGAGTTCTTAAATAAGCACAGAGAAGAAAGCCGTCCTATGATTTTCTGCCTCAGTTAACCACTCCCATGAGATTATCCTGAAGAAGAAATGAACCAGCTTGGTTCCATAGCTGTGTGTCACATTTTCATTAAAGTAGTATATTCAAGACAAACAGCTGTCTCGGCAAGAAAATGCATTGAATAAGCAACTGATTTCTAACAAGCAACTTTACAGAGCAGAACCGTAGATCGTAGAAGTGAGGTGGGAAGAGTGTCTAATTCTGAGACAGTGAATCCCCTTGAAGGCAGCCTGCAGAGAAATGCATCCTATCTAAAACCTATGGAGTAACTGAAAATATTAGTTACAAAATAACTCCTCACTACTCCCCCCCCTTACATGTTTTTTTATGAGCCAAATAGCTTTTTTTGTTAAATGTTCATACTTGGTCCAAATAACTTCTCTTGCCTTTCATTTTCAGGTTTTGAATGTTTTAAAAAGCTTTAAAATTGCACGGATGGCAAAGATTGTTTATTTTTCCTTTTAGTACATCTTTAATCATGTATTTTTAGCTATAAGTAAATGAACAGTAGTAGCAGCTATTGCTGTAGACAGACACTTTGAAAAGCTAATTATTTTAAAGGTTATGGTAATTTATGCTATTTTAAAGGTTATAGCCTCTTATCAGTTCCTGTTGTACAAGTTTCAAGTCCAAGTCTGAAATATACCAACTTTTTCAAGTTTTGGGTGTTTTTTTAATGTCCTTAGAGGAGGACTCGGCAAACTTTTATTTTAAAAATGTTCTAGCCTGGTCTGCCTTAAATGCTCTCATAATTTTGGGAAACCCAATTCAGTGTCATCGTGCATAATAACCAAATACTTGTATATAGTATATTTGTCTAGTTGATAATGGCTACCTGGCTCCAAATGTAGCCATGGAATCACACAGAATCCAGTCACTATTTCCTTGAGGGCCAAAGCAGTTCTATGCTTTCACTTGAGGTAACTCAAAACTGGTAAATCCTCCTGAAACTCTCATTCTAGTGCAGACGGACTGACCAAGGATAATGGGGGTTTGGCACTTCTTTGATCTAATTTGGCATCATCTATTGTGCTAGAGTTTGGTTTGTGCTAGAACTGACCATGTATGGCATAACGTCACACTGCTGAATCTTTTGGGGTAGGGCTGCAGTAGAGCCCTGGTAGATGTTGACAGGAATGCTGTAAAGCTTCTCCAGCTGCCCACCTCCAAAGCCAGTTTGGACACTGGAAGCAGGCTAATGGGGAGCAGGAAACCTTCGGGCAATCTGTGTGAGATCTTAGAATGGTTTGGGTTGGAAGGGACCTTTAACGATCTAGTCCAACCCAAGATGTTGCAAGTGAAGTTCTCAGGGGTATCTGCACTGGCGTGCAGCTGCAATGTGGACATGCAGCTGCTGAACCAACTCAGTATATGGGGGTTGTTCAGCTTGCAGCAGTCTGTAACGCAGGAGTAGCACTGTTTTAGCCTTTACTGTTCCAGATCAGATAAATGAACTACCTCATTGCCTGCAATAGTTGCATTCCATAATTCTTGGCTTGGAGTGGTACTGAATAGATTTGGCTGATAAGTGGATTTACTTTCAAAGAAACCCACGCCATTTACTGTGCGACTTGTAAAAAGCTTTCTTTGACACCTAACTGTACTATTCTACAAAACCTTTTGCCTAGGACTAACGTTGGCTAGAGAAATGTTTGGCAAGTTTCTATTTCAACAACCACCCTACACCACCCCAAATATTATGCCCTTTGGGGAAGCATTTATTTTAATGTGCCTGCCTTTTGAATATGTATTTGTTTCAGCTTAACCGGAGTGACAGATAAAGTAGTAGGTTCTGGTTCCAGCCTTTGATACCAAATACTTGACTGGGAGGGAGAAGTCCTAAATTCCAAGTGACAGGCTACCTTCAACTCAGTTGATTATTTTTTGCATTTTTGAATGAAACGAGACCACTCTTTCCCAATATTCTCGGGCAAGTATGTCTCCTTGGCAAACTGGGAGGTGTGGGAACACGATACGCTTAATTTTCTACACAAATACGCTTTGTAGAAGTTAAGTATCGTTCCCCCTCTGTGCTAACCCCCAACCTAAAGGCAAAACAGTACTGCAATTGCAATTTACAGTAAATCAAATCCCCCTACTATGCATTAGTCGTGTTCCAAAAATACTGTTGGATATGGCTTGGGGAGAGAGCCTAATTTTTTTAATTTGAACTGAGGCAATTCTAAGGAAATGCAGTAGTGTACACTTCCTAACTTGGGGAACCTGGTAAAAACCTGTTAAAATTATGTACTTCCAGCATAACGGCCAGCACATGAGACTGGGACAAGTTGTGGTGTTCCATGCTGAAAGAACGTAGTATGCATTTGTAATTCTGGGGGTAATATATAAGGAAAAAAAAATTCATTCATTCATTTTCTCAGAATCATGCAATACCATTTCTGAAGTGCGTTATTCCCAGAGTAAATCTGGATCTCTCACCGTACCTGTCACAGAAGTTGGAAGGGTGTTCGACTTTTTCAGCTGCTCCCTTCTTTCTAGTCTCGACACAGCCGTCTCAATTTTCTTCTCCCCTTCCTGCGTTGTGGATTTCTGCAGCGTGCTTGTTTTGCTGCTGCTGCTGCTGCTTTTATTATCTGACTGATTACTTACAGCGGCCTAGAACAGAGAAGGGAAAACTGCTAAATGAGCAGCAGTCTGTCACGTAGTGGCTGCAGGTAAGCGATGTCGCACTTGAGGCTTTCATTCATCACCTGTCCTTTCCTTAACCTTCCTTTTCGGCAAAGACTCAAAACACACTGATGCTTCTAAAACTAACAGTTATTAAAGACTGTAAAAAAAAAAAAAAAAAAAAAAAAAAAAAAAAAGAAAAAAAAAACCAAACCCACAAAGTTAAATTTGTCATGTTGTCGTTTCAGTCAAAATATTGAACAGTTTGAGCCAGCCCTACCTGTTAAATACAGCACTGAAACACAGTGCGCATCTGTGGGCAACTTCACACCCACCGCTGTTCTCTTCTGCTGGTTACCTGTGTCTGTAAGTGCGCACGTGTCCATCAGAAATGTGGGTCTCATAACAAACATCAAAATATACTTAGTTATCCACATAATCTCCCTTTTTACCATCTGTGGTATCTATATGCAGCATCACTGCTTGCGTAGCATCGCTTTTGCGCTGTAAGTAGGAGTGGTTTTCTTACCAACAGAAAACCGTGGACAGTGAATAGCTACTTAGAGAACAGGAAAGAAGTGGTACTTGAATTCAGTGCCTGCTTTAGGCATTTGGATGTTTCACATGATGATGCATTTCTTTCATTCGTCTACATTTTATCCAAAAAATTCATGTTATGATAAAAATAAATTCAGACTTACTAACATTCACCTATATTCGCCTATAGATGAGTACTTCAGCTGCTATTCCCCAAGCATTAACATCTTTTGAAAGAACCACATTGCAGGCAATTTTTCTGTTCCATCACCTGCGCAGTGATTGTGCTTATGGTTGCCATTAACGACCACCTGATGTTAGGCATCAGAGTTTACATTAAAATTGTCACACTATTGCACAGGATTTTCACAAAAGGGAATTCCAGACTTTCAGACTACTTTTTACTCACTCTCATTTTAGCTTTTACGAAAGCTTACAAACCAAACATTAAAAAAAAAATTGCCTTTCACATAATAAAACTAGCTAACAGTTATAATTATGGTATCAGTATTTCTAATGGGCAGGTTTCTAAAGATTGTTTACATTTTCCTTAGCCAGCTTCTCTGCTTGCTTCGCCTCTCTGGCTTGTCTCCTCTCTTCCCTCGTAGCTTGCTGCTCACGGAATCCCTTTTGCTTTTGCAGCGCTAATGTAATCCAAAGTGGTTGTGAAGTTTCAACTTTTTCCATCAATTTAGAGCCATCCAAAGAGTGCCTGCTCTGGAGGACTGGCTTTTCTGAAAGAAAACGAGAGAAGGATTGGTTAAGTAACGCACATCTCTTATCTCAAGCAAGCTCATACAACTTCTTTACCTTGTGAAGACTCTGGAGCTAAGCCCACTGAATGCCACGCCATTCACAGACCTTCCTGGACTGTACGTCAAATCCCGAAACAGTTTTTATGCCTCAAGAATAAAACCTAATTCAACA
The DNA here is from genome assembly GCA_008921705.1 of Burhinus oedicnemus. Taxonomy (NCBI): domain Eukaryota; kingdom Metazoa; phylum Chordata; class Aves; order Charadriiformes; family Burhinidae; genus Burhinus; species Burhinus oedicnemus. The sequence goes on from VFFE01008299.1 coordinate 5,271,797, forward strand.
CACTCATACAGCTGTCCAAATTTACCCTTTTTTTGTGAAAAAGCCTACCCCAGACTCTTCAAGCTGTAGCCTAATTTACTACGTGTACCCCCCCACTACAGGAGATACTTCAGTGATACATACACATTGATTGTTTATCCCTCTGATAAAAGGGATGAAATCCCACTAGGCATTGCAGTTCCCTGGTTTTCCAGCCGTATTTAAGGGAAGAAGAGTGTCCACACTTCAGCCAAAGGAAGGGGGCTGAAATTATGTACTCCTGTAAATGCAGCCCCTCTTAAAAAAAAAAATTTGGATTTTGTTTTTTTTTTTTCAATCACCACTTGAGGATTTGACTTTCTGTATCCTGCATGAAACTGGGACTAGCACCCAGTATAGAGCCAGGAGTGGCACTGGGGTGCAAAGGGGCTGCTGCAGATCTCAGCGAGCACAGAAACCCCCAGCTGGCCCGGCCCCTGCTCTCCCAGGCTGGCAGCTGTGCCTCCAACTGGTTTCCAGAAATCCTTTTTTAAAAATGGAAGTGAAAGGAAAAAGTGTAAAAAAAAAAAAAAAAAGCGGCAGTTCCACTGAGTTACGGTTTTAGAAGTGTCTTGATGCTTGCAAAATTCAAGAATGGAAAAAAAATTGGGATTTCCCAATTAAATGCTGAATTCCTGCCTTGCTCTTTTGAGTGTCCTTACGCTGAAAGGGTAACTTTCCTCTTGCACAGAGCACTGTTTCAGGACACAGGGGCTTTCAGCTATTGTGATTGTCTCTATTACTGAAGAGTGCCTCCGAAATGCAGGCTCCCGTGCCCAGCTGTACTGGGTTAGATAGAGAATTTGCCCAGGATGGGCACTATAAGGGGACCTAGATCTTCATATTTTTTAAGCCAGCTAATATTCCCCTAAAAAATAGAAACAGTCATGTAAATTATAAAAATTACTCCCTCTGCTCTGATGACACCATTACATGTGGAACAGAGAGTCCATCCTCTGACTAACTAATAACATCTCTACCAAGGAGAACACACATTCAGTTACCTCCTTGAAATTAACTTGCTTAAGCAGGTCGCACTGGTCACGCTGAGTTTGTGTGTTTCTGAATTAAATTGTGGGGATGGGAAGTCCCATTCATTCAGACAACCCTAAGCAAAGTAGTGCTACTCCACAAATAACACGCCAGGTAAAAACTATAGCTAAAGCCCAAATGTCTTCCTCTGGACCTCCAGTATCTCATTGTGGAAATGCGGACAATAGCTAAATGACCTTTGAAAAACACATACCTTTCTTCAATGGCTCAGGCTTTTTGTCATTTTTTTCTCTCCATGGAATACTTATAGATGGGAAAAATGACTTCTTTTCTCTGATTTCTTCCTCTTCATTTTTGTACTCATTGGATGGTGTGGGGTGCGCTGCGTTTGCTCTGTCCTCTTTTCTCCAGCCACCCTCTGATTCAGCTTTAACCAACCTTTGCCCCAGCGTATCAGCCAGGTTTGATCGGTTCATTTTGGAGAGAGGAGACGATGGTGGTGTCTGGCTGGTGGGCTTTGGAGCTAAAGCAGGTTTCTGTGGGACCAGTGACTTGCATGCTGGTTTCTCATGAGGGGGTAAAACACTCTGGCCGGTGGCTGGTAGGACCACTGGTGTGCCCGCTGGTTGTGAAATCTCCACCACAGTAACCGAAGAGTCTTTTGAGTCTTTTAAAATACCAGAGACGTTCCCTCTCCCCATGCCAGGCGATGTACTGTCTTGTGGAGCAAAACCAGCGGATTCTTTCTCACCTTCCGTCGTAACTATTGGGTCAGGCACACCATCAAAGCTATCGCCTGCGCTGTATCTTTTCTTTTTCCTTTGCTCTGCCTGTTGATCATAATGGAAACGTAAAGAGTAGTTTGTCCTTCGTAACTTTATCCCAAAAGGGGAAACATTTTCTTCTCCGTTTGGTGCTGGCTTATCTGCTTTCTTTGTGCTGTTATTCTGCTGGTTTTCCAGAGCACTGGGAAGTTCTGCCTGGGGTAATTCTTTACCCGGAGAATGAGGAAAACTTGGAACAAGGAAAGATGGAAGATCTTTTGCAAATTTACAGCCTTCTGTGTTGTCTGTCATTTCACTACGGGTTTCCATTTTCTCCTTAGCCTTTTCAGCTAAGTTATCCTTAAAAGTGGAAGCCACGTCCTCCTTCAAATCAGCGGATGAGCCAGTGATTCTTCCCACAGCCACTGTTCCATTGCCTCTCGCTGCACTTACATTCTCCGCGTCTGAATTGCTTTTTGAAGCTTCTGAAAATTTCTGCCATGCTGGTGTTATTGAGAACTTTGCATTTGCAGAGAGGGTTTTCCTCAAGTTGCCGTGGGGAGCACCTCGTCCTCGGGGTGTCCAGTCGTCACTGTGTCTGCAGACACTTACTCGGTCTCTCTCGTTATATTTGCTGTTTTCTGCGTTCTTTAGGATCCTGGAGCGGATAGAAGCCCACTCAGCAAGTACAGCCTGGTTGTTCAATGCCTCTTGTGCATATTTCATTTTACTGCTGCTGGGTTTGTGATCCTGGGGTTTTTTCTGGGCCTTCTCTGGTGAAGGAATATCCACATTTTTTCTCTCTTCCGTTAAGCCAAGTAACGATTTACAAGCCGTGTCCTTTATCTGGTTCAAGTTAACTGCTGTGCCACACAGCTGTGCTCCGGTAACCAAAATAGCTGTATGGGGTACACACGCAGACGACGGGAGTGTATGAGAGCCCTTGCTGGAAGCGTGCATCCTGTAGTCTTTGACGGATGGAGAAGACAGCCCTGCTCCTTTGGCAGGCATGACTGGACTCAGATTTACTTTCTGAAATATGATCTGTTTATCTCCAGAAGACACTTGAAATGTGAAGGGTCTGGATGCAGTCTGTCTTTCGTCTACCTCTTGCCACCTAAGTTCTTCCCCTATTCGCTTTTGCTCCTGAGCTTCAACTTCTTTCTTCAGTTTCTCAGCTAGGACTTCTTCTGCTGTTTTATTCCCTTTTTCTGGCTGTTGGAGTTTTTGGGATCTTGATCCTTCTTGGAGCTTCTCCTCTACTGGATACCTATCAGCCCCTCCAGAACACAACTGATTCTTGTCCTGTTGCTGTTCCAAGGATTTTTCTTGTTGGCTTTGCTGGAGATTTTGTCCTGTGCCTACCTCCTCCTCTTCCATCTTGTTCCATTCTTGTTCATTTTGTTCCTTTTGCTGCTTCAGTTCATCTTGTTGCATACCCTCTGCACTTTCCATGTGCATTTGTTTTGTGAGCTTGTGTTTTCTCTGCTCTTCCCGTTTCTTTTTCTTATCCATTACTTGCTGGGGTTGTTCCTTCTCTGTCTTTTCTCCTTTCTCCTTCAATTGCTGCCTTTGTTCCTCCTGTTTCTTCTGTTGTTTGAGGCTCTCAGCTTCTTTCTCCTGCTTCAGTTCTATTTCAGCTTCTTGAAGTTCTTTCTCTTCTAGCTCTCGTCTTTGTTTTTCTTCCTTATTTTGTTCCTTGAGTTCCTTTTGTTCCTCCAGCCAATTTCTTTCTTCTTCCTCTTGACGCTGTTTTTCAGTCTCATGTTGCCTTAATTCTTCCAGCTCTAGCCTCTTCTGCTCCTCCAGCTCTCCTCTCTGTTTCTCCTCCAGCTCCTTGCGCCTCTGCTCTTCCCATTCCTGATGCTTCTGCTCCTCCAGCTCTTGCCTCTTCTGCTCCTCCAACTCCTGATGTCTCTGCTCTTCCCGTTCCCGGCACTTCTGCTCCTCCAGCTCTTGTCTCTGCTTCTCTTCCCGTTCCTGGCGCTTCTGCTCCTCCAGCTCTCGTCTCTGCTTCTCTTCCCGTTCCTGGCGCTTCTGCTCCTCCAGCTCTCGTCTCTGTTGCTCCTCTTGTTCTTGGCGCTTTTGCTCCTCCAGTTCTCGTTGCTGTTGCTCCTCCCGTTCCTGGCGCTTCTGCTCTTCCAGCTCTCGTCGCTGTTGCTCCTCCCGTTCCTGGCGCTTCTGCTGTTCCAACTCTCGTCTCTGTTGCTCCTCCCGTTCCTGGCGCTTCTGCTCTTCCAGCTCTCGTCTCTGTTGCTCCTCCCGTTCCTGGCGCTTCTGCTCTTCCAGCTCTCGTCTCTGTTGCTCCTCCCGTTCCTGGCGCTTCTGCTCTTCCAGCTCTCGTCTCTGTTGTTCCTCCCGTTCCTGGCGCTTCTGCTCTTCCAGCTCTCGTCTCTGTTGCTCCTCCTGTTCCTGGCGCTTCTGCTCTTCCAGCTCTCGTCTCTGTTGCTCCTCCCGTTCCTGGCGCTTCTGCTCTTCCAGCTCTTGTCTCTGTTGCTCCTCCAACTCCTTCTGCCTCTGCTTCTCCAGATCCTGGTGCCTCTGCTCCGCCAGATCTTGCCCCTTTTCAGCCTCCAGCAGTCTTCTCTCTTCTTTATGGCATGTTTGTTCTTCTGTTTCCAAAGATGTCTCTCCTCCAAGGAGATACTGCCTCCTCTCTTCTTCACAATGCCTACTCTCCTGCTCTTTCTGCGTTTGCTCAAGTTCTTGGCACCTTTGTTCTTCCATTTCTCTTTTTTCTTCCATTTCTACAATCTGCCTTATCCTTTCAGCCTCAAAAATCCCCCAGTGATCTTCAATTCTTTTCTCCTCTGCCAGCTGAAGCTGCTTCTGCTCATCTCTGTTCTGGATTAGCTTGTCTGCTATGAAGTGTCCATTATAACCTGGGTATCTCTCTCCATACAGCTGAGTTTCCAGGTCCTCTGGCTCAAATTCTGTTATTGTTAAACTTTGTGATCCCTGAAATTGGGAGACAAGTTTGGAGTTACTGAATATTGCCTATTGGCTTGTTATTCTTTACAGTGAACAATCAGTTGCAAATGCAAAACTTTTTCTTTTTTTAAAAAACCCCAATGATTTAGATCCAGAGCCAACACACCCACCCCAATTTATGGGTCACATCATCATAGATCCCACACCTCTCACCTATTCGGATGACAGCCTTTAAAAGAAAGAAAACATCCCAACAGTGATAACACTATAATGCTAAATATTGAATCACCATTTGGTGTACATGAGTTAATCCAGATTGAGACCTGCCATTTGGAATTTACAGAAGCCCAAGGAAAAAAGCACAAGTTTCATATGCCTCTTCTGCTACTTACAACTCCATCCTTTAAGCCTGAAATAATTAGCATCTGCTTAAGGGCATTGTTTTGCCAGTCCTTTCATGGCAAATCTAGTTGTTACTTGCAGAGAGAGAAGCTGTTGCCTGCAGAAAAGAGCTCTGCAACGCTATCCGGGAAAGAACACTGCTCAGGGAAACACAATTCGGTTGCTTTTCACAAATCCCGAGCCAGGATATCTTCCTCAGCAGCTGTGCTGAGACTCCAGTTCTATTGCAGGAACCGTGGGACCATGCATGGACAGAGAACCTAGAACTCCCCAGCAATACTCTGCCGGACTGAGGCATGTGCCGACTGCTGACGGGTTCTCCGTGCCTGCCCCACAGCCCTGGCATGTGGGTGCAGTATCCACAATAAACCGAATGCAGATTTTCTTCACAGCTTACTCCTTGTCTCTGCAGCCAGATGGCCTGAAGATGAGCTGCACCTGAAGAGTGCTTCCCAGCACTTTCCATGAGGAGAACAGCTCAGCTAATGCCCTGTCTAGCTGTCATTTGTTGAGCCATCATTTGGCTCCAATTAAACATTCTGCATAAACAAGAGGTTTAAATTTAATTTCAGTGCACGAGTGATGAATGCAAGTGCAATGGTGCGGAAGAAAGGACAGTGGCCTCTCCTGAACCCTGTATTAGTTGAATAGTCTTGTCCCGTTTACAAGCGCTGGTAAGATGCAGGATAAAAACCAAAATAGCCATGCAGTAAGTGTACAAAGGGAGGATTTGATAATTCACTCTAGCTGTAACAACAGCTGTGTTACTTAAGTCTTATTCTTTCTTACGAGACAATGATATTATCACTGTCAGAGCCCATGCCAGTTTTAGAGAATCTATTTTTTTTCCCAACCAAATTTTGCGCTATGTGATTGCCTATGTGAGAGCAGCATTAACGGTGGCAGATATTCTTCAGACCTTTACGAGCCACATTTTTTTACTAGAAAAACGAGAACCAGAAAGCTCTCCCAATGTAAAATCCTAGTGGAAGTACCTCAGGTGTAAGTAGTATTTGTCTGAACTGGCCATACTAAAACTACTTGGCATCTTCTCTCCAGCTAGGGTTTCATCTTTAAGGTCTTTATCTTGATTTCAAGACAAAATGAAAGAAGCACACATTTTGTTTTGCCCTGAAGACACAAGATTTGTCGAAGAAGCTTTCAATAGCTATCTCTAACAGTGTTAATCACATCTTCAGACAGTCCTCTCTCTGTCTACAGCTACTCCTGGTGCACTCGGTTACGGTTATTTTGTACCCAGCTTCAAAAGCAACCCCCCTCCTCTCGCTATTTGACCAGGGATTCAATACCTTCGTTAATCTCTTGTGCTTTCTTGACATCCTCTGCTTTTTTGGCTTCACTGACAGCTTGTGTTTAGCTGCACTGTTGTCCAGACGAGCAACAGCCTGGGGAACTGCATCCAAATTGATTGTTTCAATTGTGCCAGAACAGGAAAATTGTCTTTTTGGCCGAGATGATTTGACTGGAGTGACCTGTTTGTATCACAGACATGAGAAGCTATTATTAAGTTATTTGTTCCATTTAAATAAATAAATAAATAAATAATACCCACAGAGAGACACAGGCAAAAAGCCTGTGCTGTTTTGAATTCAGAGGAGTTATTAGGAGAAAAGATTTCAAACCTTGTTCTTCCATCATACAAATCATGAACTTTGGACATGAAAGTTGCAGCTGTAATGTTTTCCTTTTTCCAGTACTACAGGTTTTTGATACTTTTCACTTAAAAATTACTTAGACCATTCTAACTGAACTTTTTTCACAGTTTAGCTCCACTCAGAAGATGTTGGGAATGGGAAGGGCAGAGGCAGAGTTTTCAGCAACTTCAAACACTGGGACATTTTAAAGTTTGCTTACTGTGGAAAAAATATCTATGTCTTTAAATAATTTAGATTATACATTTTAGGCAAGAGCAAATCAGATTGACTTATCTAAGCATTATATCAGAAGAGCTACAGAGCTGTGCTGTCTGCATGGGAGATGACCTCGGTATTGGATCTCAGACTGGCACAGTGCCTGTGGAAAACCTTCTCTCCACCGTCATGCGGAGTTGTCCAAGCTCACACCAAAGAACAGCAAAAAATAAAATAAGCCAATTCTGGCTTTGATTGGTGCTTTTTCCTCTTGCCCTTCAAATATTTGGGTTCAGAAAGTGCAAATACAAAGCGATTTAGCAAGACTCCTCTCATGAATAAGTACAGCGGCACTGTACGTCTAGACGTGTAAGAGCGAGCCTGTAATCGGTCTGTCCCGTAAGTCACTGAGCTGTCATCCTGAGACTGGTATTTGGCACAATCCAAGTGGAAAAAGAAGACAGAAAAAAACATAGGGAGAAAACATCTTCTGTAAGGAAAGAAAATCACATACATTGTTTTCAAGACAGCTCTGTAATCTTCTGAGGTTAAACATATGCTAATTAGGGAACCAATTACTTAAAAGCTGATGGAACATTTTGCATACGCTTATTGAATTACATGTAGGCATAACAAGTGGTAGAAGTACTTATGAAAATTATGGCTCTGTGATTAATACATCAAATGCAGGAATGCTGCAAGACTGGCAGAGATGGAGTTCTGCTGTTTCCTCCAATCAGCTCTTACATATTTATCAATCTTAGTTATTGCTTATTTACCAGCCCCCAAACTGCATGACATTCACAAAATCTTGGATGATCATGAAACAATGAAATGTGTATTAAAGCAAAAACTGACTGTCAGGCTTCTAATAACGGAAATTAGAAATTAACTCGGTGCAAACCAAGTGTAAAAGTTTTGTTACCTTTTCTTCCACTTCATGTCCTGTTCCAGGCAAATTCATTGTTCTCAACAAACCTGGAGAGTCAGTGGACTAGAAAACAAGATCACCACAGCTAGATATTAAAATGTAAAGGATATAATAAACATATTTCAAAGGATTTGTGAAATCGTGCAAGTTAGAGTAGGATTTTTACCCTGTTCCCTGTCACTGCAGGATTGATGGGTAAACAACTCTTGTTCCTAAATACTATATTTTTCTCTTTGTTGCTCCTTGAATCGCTGCTGTCTATACAGAAGCAGTTGCTGCTACAAGACACTACAAAAGGCAAAACACTCAGAATTCCTTAACAAGATAACCAGCTTCCAAATCAAAAGAAAAAGCAGAGCTTTGAAGGTTTTCAATCGGCTCTTAATAACTTTATTTTCTCCTGACCTACACCTAAGGAAAAAATACAGGACCCTGGTCAGGCATCAGCTCTGCCGCAGAGTTTCAACGCCAGCTCCTCGGCGACCCCTCTCCCCGCAAAGCAAACCGGCTCCCCCAGGGCAACCGGAGCCTGTCAGTGGCTAGGACTCCCTAGCTACCGTCCCTCTCCAAGCCATCTCACAGGAAGCGATTTTCAGGGCGCAAGGCTTGAAGCAGCATTCGTCACACCCAGAAACATTGGTTTTAATCATTCTATCACAGTATTACTTCATAACCTAATGAACGTTGGGATCTCATTAAACCTGGTGCATCTGATTGTTAGTATAAAGCCTAAAAAAATCAGCTTTACAAAGGGAAGTTAAGCGAAACCCAGAACTCTTCCATTGATCCAAGTTACTCAGTTGGGAAAATCAAAAGTCACGGGAAACCTGTTTGAAGCAGAGCCGCGCTATGTGGTCCTGGCCACTGAGTCCTGACAGAGGCCACCCCGTCCCCCCAGGACCTATGCAGATAAACACGCAGAGGAGGTACAAGGCCAACAGCACCGAGACAGGAGCAGAAGCCAGGCAAGCTGCTGTGCACCAGAAATCTCTGATGAAGCAGTAGTGAGTTGCGCCCAGTAAGAGAAAAAGAAAGTGCTGGGTGCTCTGGCTGAGCCCATACATGTAGCGTTGGTTTCTAGGTGTCTGCAATCCCCTCTGAGTAGGGGTGCTTGCTCCTTCAGTATTTGGAAAAAGAACTGTGCAAAGGGACATTAATTATATTTTCAAACCATAATATTTAAAAGAGTAGAGGTGGTAAGGACTGAATCTCTCCCTCCTTATTACACAAAAATACTCTGGTAGGGTTTTTTGTGCTTGAATAATTTTCTCCTTCAAGCCGGAGGTCACGGGGTGAGGGCTGGGTCTCAGCAAGAAGGCTGTCTGCACAGAACGTGCGTTGGTATCAAACACGGAGTCTCGCCTAGTACCGGGGTGCACAGCCAAACCCTGTCCACGATCCCACTGCACTTCCTGTGTGCACAGGATCCTCTTGATCCGCCTTCACGGATTGCTTCAGAAGGGAGCCCTTGTGAAGCAGAAGCAGTATACCTTACTTCGACTGCATTTTTATCCCTCCAGACTGCAGAGGGAGAGGTGTGAGCGCGCAGGTCCCACCCAGATGCCTGGCTCCCCCAAAAATCCAACCCCGGCCACAAAGGATGTGGTCACGCAGGAGCTATTCCTGCCCCTTAAAGACTGATGAAGAATTTGGGCCACCTCAGCCATAAATCTCCATTTGGTGTGTTTGGATGAATATGGGCAAAAGCTGCGGAGGACGCTTACTGCCTTTGCCTTTCACAGAGGTAGCACTAGTGCTAGCAAACACCAGCTGGGTCCCACACCCTGGTGTCCCTCCAGGATCTCGAGAGCCACATGCACACGGTGGGTTGCTGTGTGCCTTCCCCAAGGGTTCCCAGGCACAGAGTCAGCCTCCTCTGGTCAGGGAAGGATGTCCCTCTGTCCCCCACGCTCCCTTCAGCCATTACAGCAACACACAGAAGCAGTTTTGCCTTAGAGGATTTCCAGAGAGCTTCTGTCACTCACCGGGTTCCTTCACGGCCTGAACAAGCCCTTTCGGGACACCTGACTGCCTACAGTTCCCGGTATCAAAATCTTCACGGGTAATTTGAATGATTATTTGAATTATACTGGACATTTGGATTTAGGGAGCACTCTCAAAATGTTTCTCCCCCTTCTTTGCCTTCAGTTTCTGTCCACAAGAAATATGGATATTTACCCCAGGACCTAGGAGTTTATGGATTTAGGCTCCAGACCCCTCTCATTTTGGAATGATTTTCCTTTTTACCATTTGATACTGTGCACAACTTTCCATGCTGGAAAGTCTATAATTCAAGACATTTTCTGTCTCAGAAACATTTTTTATCCCCTAGCTACACTGCGAGTGATGTCTGCTTTGCTGGAAGTTCAGAGGAGACATTCAAACTGGTAATTCTGTGGGACCTGGCTGAGGATGCCACGAGCGCACACTTCTCACTGGTCCAAGAAGCAGGAGCTGAAAGACCTCACCCACACAAAACAACCCACTGAGCTCAGCTACACCTCACTGGAGACATCTGCTAAGCTCCAGTAAACTTTCCAGTTTTAATACTGCCATGAATACATTGATTTAAAGTGCTTACTTTATTACCACTGTCTGCGATCACTGTGTCCTGCTGAGTCTCGATCTCCATGGGGCTACTGAGCAACACATCGTCTTCTATACTAGCGTTTGCCTCCCCCATTGTCCTCACAGAAACTGTCATTTGTGGAGGCTGCCCAAATTTTATATTCTTGGCCAACTGTTGCTGAAAAACAAGAAAAGAAAAAAAAGATATTTATATTATGAGCAAAACGAGCCAAGTCTAGCACTCACCCCTTCTCCATGTGAAAGCTGCACAGAAACACTCAGGGCAACTTCTGACTCTGGACAAAAAGATCAACTTGAGGCTCACATTATTGCAACACAGTGGCCACCCCGTCCGTCTTCTTTCTCCCTGCGAAGTGACCAAGGTCAGGAATTTACCGCATGACTTCTGATTTTGGATGATCAACTTGAATTCCCATCAGTGTTGCCAGCTTTTGAAAACTTATTGTGAATTTTGAAACATTCCTTCTCTTTTTTTAATCTGTATCCTAGGTTAATCTTTTGTTTATACAAGCTAATTATGAAACCTTATTGTTGCAAAGAAATAAGATCACGAGCCAAGTGTACACTGAGAAGTTAAAACAGCCCCAAAAGGCAATCTTTTCCTTCTCCAGCCCCCAAACCCTGCAGCTCATACATTTGTAGTTCTTAAAGATATCCTTATTGTAAGGTTTAGTTGTAAGATTTAAATGTTAAGGGCTTGGCATAACCCTGCCTTAGAGGAGGCAAATTCCCAAAGGAGGGGAAACCCAGCTTCTTTTAGATGCTTTATCTCGTAGGAACAGCGCACAAACCCATGTCTGCTCATGCTCACGTGCACTGCCACATCACCACTTTTGCACAGAGAAGTTTGTGCAGGGGACATGAATGGATAAAAGAGCCTTCCCACCACTTATTTGCCTTGTTGAAGTAATCTTCTCTCAAAGGTTACGAGAAAGTACTCTTGAATTATATCAAGCGTAGGATGAGCAAAATAAGTAGTATATATCTGTCCTCTAGTGGGGTGAACTGGAGAAATTACAGCCCTGGCTACTGCAGAGACACATACCATACAGCCTTTGAGAGTGAACTTCTTGCAAAACAGTTAGATTCTCTAGAGGGAGCAAATGGAGTAAGAAACATTTATTGATAGGTTTTCTTCCTGAAATATTTCAGGGAATCATTCTGAATTAGGAAGGAAGGAACCGTGGAGTTATTTTCCTGCTTTACTCTCTTTCAAGCACAGAAAATTCTCCAAAGGAGACTTCCCATTTCTGTCTTGTGTTACTATGACCTTCTACAGCTCAGCAATACTCAATCCAGCTGTGCAGCTTCTCTTCAGTGGGAATGTCAGGTACATAGATGGACCTCTGACATGAGTTGGCTCCTGGGAACTGCAGAAAATTGGAGTAGACAACACATAAAGCAAAGATTTTTTTTTTTTCCTATAGCACGTAATCAGTAGCATGGTTTAGGTGAGCAGTTGGCAAGGGAAGATTTACTTTAGTAATAGTGGATGGGCCTCTAAAAAGATTCAGGTCAGATCAGTCTTGCGTGCCATCGTTGCCCAGTGAACTAGACTCTAACATGAAGTTTATCCATATTACCCCAAAATATTACTAGATTTCTGTATTGAACTATTAAGACAAAAAGTGCATGCAGAGACTCCTCATAATCAGATTATTAAATTAGAATATTTTTTTTTTCGATCGCCTCATCAAGTTACACATTATTTATGCCCATTTGGATTTTGGCAGAAAGTAATGATATTCATCTAGTACGTGATTGCGGCATAGTGGGCAGCTTTGAATGGCAGTTTTATTCCTGCCTAGATTACTGGCAGTGCACCCATAGTCTAAAGGCAAGGGCTTCACCAAGTTCTCCCAAGCTTTTGTGTTAGCAGTGCAACGCTCTGACTTGAAATCTTACATGTTTCCACTGTGTCAACGGGAGCCGGAGAGAGCAAACGGGTCTTTATTAGATAGTGTGAAGGAGATAATTCTGCTCTGTTCCTGCAGGTCCTCTGATGCTAGTAGAAAATTACTTCAGAACAACTCTTAATTTGATAACATGTTTTCTAAGTTGAGGCTGCTCCTTTCTTCTTACAAAAGCCATATTCCTAGACAAATAGTTCTCCCAGGCAGAAAACTGGAACTCTCAGCATTACCCGAGCAACTACCCAAGAAACTAAGGATTTGGACATCTGTTCCATGGCAAGAACATGCCCACATGTACATATTGCCTGCAATGGGTTTTGGAGGAAGGGCTGGTGTGTTGTTTTCTTCATCTTCTGATCAAGTTCTTGATCTACTGTGTGCAATGCATGGTGGGAGTTGTGTGGTAACGGAGCTATGGAGAATGATCTGTGCTTTAAAAAGAATGGCCTTTTTAATTGTCATCAAGCATGCATGAAGGCTCTGCTGTAAAAATGTGTATTTGTGTACATAAAAGTTTAAAATGTTATTTTCCTGATATTTCCAGGATATAGAGTATCCTTGATATTTATAGACTGTACCTGTTTGGGGTTTTTTTAAATCACTTCAAAGTTTTAAGAGTTATTTCCTCAGACTTGCATAACTTAGTTTGAATATTGAAGAAGAAACTCTAGTAGCTCTCACATTCCTTGTTTATCTATTGACTTTTTTTAACAAATTTAGCTTAAATGAACGCCAGTAGTAGTTTTCCACTAGGCAATTTATTTCAGCGCATTCTGATCTCCAAAGCTGATGCTGAATACCAAATGTCAAAATCTCAAATAGCTTATTGTTACCACTGAGCAAATTTATTCTTATTGCTTTCAAAGAGCAATGTAAAAACTGCTCCTTTTTCTTTTTAAAGGTGTGCTTATACTGTAACTATAGTGCAGGTATCCCCTCTCAAAAAAATTCATACAGATACATTCTCTACCTGGTTAGTCACAAAAACCCTAAAAATACATCATTGGATGTATCAAAGGAAAAAGCCCACAACTTTTACTTGGAAGAACACACACAGTTCAACCCAGAGATGGAGAGATTCATCAATTTAGGCTGTAAGGCCATTGAGAGGAGGCCATATTCTCTGAAAAGGAGCATCTGCTTTAACTTTCTCAAAAGTTTCAGTCAGACATATATTTCTGAACACAAAGCTATAAATTCTCTGTACTTGAGAATTCCCTGTGCTGCCAGCACGTGGATGATGGTTGCCTAAGGAGGATTATTTGCAACTCCCGTCATTAGAAGTTGCAGGCATGACATTTTGTTCTTCTACCTTTGCACAGTCATGCACAGGGTGTTTAAATACCCTTTTGGAAATCTCCATAGGTGCATATTGATCTCAGTGAATTGAACCTGGTGTCTTCTGGTTTGTGCAAGAAGGCCTATGAATTTACCAGCCAGAAATCACCGTCCTGCTCCAACATCTAGAAGCCACAGGAAAGAGATGAAGGTTTCCTGCCTCCACCTTCCGCTTCCAGCCTTATCAACTCCAATGGGCCTTCCCAGTCCCTCCGTCTGCAGCCAGCGGACAGGTATTTCCACAGGCCTTACGAACCACTCTCAGCACCAAACCAGCATGGCTACCACATATGACAATTATACCACGAAACAGCGGCTGGAGGGACCACACACACAGGGGAGGTTCAGAACGGGATCATCAAGCTGTGCTCCAGATCGGGTTTCCCTCATCCCTGAATTATTTTCTGTGACATTCAAGAGGTGCATGAGAGTTTGCCTATTCCCACCCAACGCGCGTGGCTGTTGGTGGCATTCAGGGCGACGTGAGGGGCAGGGCTGCACATCTAAAAAAGGCAAAGAAATACTGGGAATTTAGAAAAAAGAAATTAAAGTTTAGCACTCATCCAATTTTTAAAATCTTCCTCAGTAACTGGACCGGGACAGAGGCCCACTTTTATTTCATGCAAAATAATTTGCTAAAATGTGATGCTATTTAACTGACCTTTTTACACCAGCTTACCATTAATAACTTCAGAAATAAACCCCCTAAGTTAAATTGCTCTGCATTGGTTGGCACCTGCGGGAAATTAAAAAGCTTAGACTTTCAAAGCGCTCCTTGTGTGTGCATAGGAAATGCCACAGAACAAACTTTCCATATTAACCAGCAGAGAGCCCAGATCGGGCTGTACATCTGCCCTTTCACTCCAATTTGGCTCCTCTTCTGCGTACATGCCTGCTTGCATGCATGTTGGATTCAGCCCCCTGGAACCACATCGTTCTTATGGCTCCGTGCCTGGAGTGAATCCAAAACCGGATCCGCTGAGCTGCTTACTCTGTTCAGTTAAAAATCATTAAAACAGAGTGTACTATTTCAGCTCATTCCATTTAAACAAGCCTTACAAGAAATGGTATTTGTATTTTGCCTTCAACTCAAATACCTATTTTTTTCATGTCTGTCTGCAATGCCCAGATATATAAATAAATTAAATTATGTTTTCTAGTTATACACAATTGTGAAATAATGACTTAATCAATAATACTTCTTCTAAGGAGAGCCATACTGTTGAAATTCCACTTGGTCCTGTACAGTCTCTCACAGTGACCCAAAAATCAAATGCCTTGGGAATATTTAAGAACAGGGCGAGCCCGTACTGAGATTTTCCTTGTAAATGCTCCAATGATTTGTGGCATCTGAGGACTTTTGGAGCCAATAGCCGGTTGGGAACTTTTCTTTAATGAATTTGTTTCATTGCTCTTTGAACTTTTATAAATATTTCACAAATAACAGTGCTGTATGACAATGAGTTCTACAGGCCAACTATGCACAAAGAAATATTTGTTTGGTTTGAAAGTGTTACTAGTTTCAACTGATGCTCGTGTTCTCATGCTGTGCAAGACTGAATAATTGTCCTCTATTCATTTTCTCAATTCCACTCATATTTTCATGCAGCTCTATCATATTCTCTCTCTTATAATTTCTTTTCTAGGCTGAGAAGACAGTTTACCTAATTGTTCTTTCTATGGAAGTGATTCCACTTCTTTATCCAAACAGGAAAATCTGCAGCGTATCTAAACAAGGAAAACACCCCACATAAGCAATTTCTTTCTTTTTAAATTGAAGAGAGAGAATAAACTGGAAAGCATTGTGTGAGAAGTTATATTATATAGTTGGAGGCTTTAGAAAGTAAACTAAATGTAAAATTAACATGTAAACCTACTGAAAAGGAGGAAAATAAGTATTACCACAGGTGTTTTGGACATAAGATGCAGGGAGGGAACTATTCCACTCTCCAATGCTGGAGTAGCATGTGATTTGGGGCACTACATTTCAAGAAAGATTTTGAAAGAGTCCAAAATAGAAAAAAGATGAAGAAGAAAACTGTATATGGATCTCCAGAGATACATATTTGTAGCAAATCCAGGTGCAAACGAAGATTTTGGTATATAGTGTCAATGGACCGCTTACAGATGCTCACCTGTTAAGAGCAAGACTTTCTGGAGAAGCCTGAAGATGCTTACAGGAGCTGTGGCATTTGTCACCCGAGTCCTTCCTTGCAGAGTACCAGAAGCAAAGTAGATGTGAGTAAGGAAAATGGAAGCTCATTTCCAGGGCTTAATATGATCATAGGAAAAAGAGGGTCTGCCCCAGAAATGCTAGAATGATTAAGAAAAATTGATAAATTCAGTTTATAAAGGGAAAACAATTGTCAAATGTGAAGAAAACAATTAGGCTGCAGTGGCACTGGAAAATTTTAGCAACAAAGAAATGAATTGTAAGAGATACAAAGCTGGGCAGTCATACAGTGAAAATTCACTCTCAATTCTATAAAATGCAGAGCATCAAGTTAAAAGATAATAGCTTTGAGGTTTAGCAAGCGACTTTGTAGCCTTGTTGAGATCTGGGCAATATCAGACAGAAACAACAATAGGAAGAGCTGGTAGAACACAGATGTGCAATGCACGGTAGGGGAAGCACCGGCCAGATCATTAGCTAAGATATGTTAATGACTAAAAGAAATGGGATCTAAAGCTCAACAGTCATTAGGTCTGACAGGAAGAAAATGATGGGGGACATCCATCATCACAAAGCCAGGGAAATGTGAATTTAAAAAGGGGACCTTTAGAATTTGACCAAGAAGTCTGGATTCCCAAAAATTTACAGAGCAGAGGGTTTGTTTGTTTTAAACCACGCGGCCACATGAAACAGAAAAGATGGAGCGCAGTAGTTCCTAAATGCAATAAGCCTTATGCCATAGTCAACCTTTAATACCTCTTGCAGCTGACTGCCACAGCTTCATGGATGCCAGATGACCCAAGATACTTTCAGTGAAGGCAAGAGTTGGAGAACAAGCTGTCCTCCTGCCTCCAGAGGCAGCAGCAGTGCCACACCACGGTCTTGTCACAGCAAAAGGGAGATAATGGCTTAGACGCATCAAGATACTGATGCTCAAAACAAGTTTCCATCTTACTTGCTACTGGTTTTGTGGGTCTGAAACAAAAACTGTCTTCTGGTTATTTGCTGACCATTTCTGGCATATATCAGTAGTAGGAAGAAGAGTCACAGCTGCAAAATGCGAGCAAGTGGATCTAACAGACTCTGATGCAAGGAAAAAAAACCCACTTATGAAAGGGAAGGATGTAAAAACAAGCTCCCAGGGTTTCTTTTAGGTTTGTTCTGACACGCTGCTACATTTAGATTTCAAACATTCCTTGTGTCTCATTCACAGTCCTGTATGAGAAGTAAAGCACCAGATCCCAAGTAACCAAAGGAGTTCAACTTTAAGAGTACCAGTGCCTGGGCACCATCTCTTTGTGGGAGCAGGTTCAGGCTGGCTTTCTACACTGGATCTTAAAAACTAGGTAATAAATCTCAGCAGATCCAAAGGACAAGGAAAAGACTGCTTTTACAACAGCAGATGGCTTGAGCCAACACAAAATGACTTCAGGATACACAAAGGCTATTGGAGGTTAATAAGAAGACAGGCTTTTCTCAGCCTGACTTCTAGCACATGCTAAAACCTTTGAACATGACCAAATCCATTTATAGAAAGCCTGATAAGATGAACGCTGCCAATCTGAAAATCAATAAAAAGAAATGAGAGCTATTCCAGAAAGAACTAATTTACCTTGCACACATAATCAGAAAGAGAGAATTCCTACAACAAGAAGCCGAAGCAGCGCATGGGCTGGCCAGCTGCCCAGGCTGCTACAGAGTTTTGCACCATTGCACAACATTTTTGTGGGTTCGTCAACACTCCAAAGTCAGCAGAAATGCAAGGCGAGAAGAGGGAAACACTTTGGTGGTCAGCAGAATGAGATCCAGCACCACCAGTATTAAATGGCCTGCATTTCTATTCGGATTTCAAAACCCCTTTCACCATGCTATCAGCTGGGCTTGTAAGCACGGTGCCTCTTCCAAAAAAGATTTAAGTTTTCCAGGAATGTTCACTGTACCAACCCCAAAAAAATCCTGAAAAAGGTTGAAATCTGTAGAGCTTTTGATCTCCGTTTGGAACGCAGCGAGTTCAGAGCCAGCAGGGCACAGGGCACTGAATCCTGGCAACACTCCTTTACTGAGGAGCATCTTGCCAGCCAAATGGAAACGGGAAACGCTGTGCTTCCACCGTGACATACAAGCCTGGGCAAACCCACAGTAATGTTGGTGGCATAGCAATGACTTTACCGGGAGCTGGCCACAGAATTGGTTTTGAGGAGTGGAACGCTCTTCAGAAGAGATGACTGTCTCCTCGTGTTCCACCACTAGAAGAAATATGGATGATCCCAGTGGGAGTGAACTTGCAGAAAGTGACTTCAAAGTAGATGCAAGCTTCTGATAATGCAGACCCAGTATCACAGTGGTTTCTGTGACGGCAAAATCGTGCAGCAAACACAGTCTCCTTTTAGAAGAGTACAGCAGAAAAAAAGGATGAGGTATGGAGTGCATAAAACCTTCAGACAGGAATGTTAGTCCAAATAACTGCTCAGACCTGAGACTCAACTCTAAGGTCAACCTAAGAATGTGCAACGGGATTTTGTCATGATCTTGTCCTAAAACTCAGGGAACAGTTGCAGAAATCACAGCTAGGGAAATGGGGACAGTTATGTGCTGGGCAGCAGGTTTTGCAGATACAAGAGGTGATCCCCAGGATCGTTACAAGGAGCCTTTCCATGGGGTTATGAAAAGAATCCATGGACGTTTAGATCACTATATAACTTCTGTGTAAATACATAAATAGTTAAAAGTGTCATTTACAATCTGTTATGCATTTGCTTTATGATTTAATGTGTTGCTCTGGATATCACCATCATCCGTAGAGTGGGAAAAGCTTGTTGTTAGGGGCTGGGTTGCAGCTATATTAAAATGATAAAAATGAACTACTGTCCTTCAATTTTAAATAATAAGGTAAGCACACTTTTGACATCAAGCAGCTGAAACAATACTCCCCCTTAAAATACATGCAAGTTACCACCTCAAAAAAAGGCTCATGCAAAGTTCACATGAGCAAGAGCATATCACTGGCTATTTATTTTGTGACTTTCATGAGTGACTATTCTTGCTTTAATTTTCTTGAGTTACCTTTTGCTTAGTGAAGATAGCTGTTAGCAACTGCAGTAACTGTACTTTTTATCGTGTCTCTGAGTTTAGTGAAGGCAATAATTTCCACTGGGAATTTTAAGGTGAGTTTGGAAATGGGAGAAGCCACTCCGCCAAAGTGAAGAGGTATTAGGAGGAAAGCTAATGTACTGAAGCCAAGACAACAGATCCAACAGAAGTCAGTGGGCTTTGTATCCAAAGGGCACTCAAGCATTCTGCAAGACAGGTCCAACTACCTCATGTATTTGCCCAGAGTCAACAGTCATTTAAAATATAATGGTTTCTAGCCTGGAAAGTAGCATGCATTGAATCTACCTGACTCAGGGAAATTTAAGCTGAAAAAACAGCACAGAGAAATTGGAGCTGTCCTAGTGTGGTTTCAACTTCAAAGTCTGTCTGCAGTCAGCAGAGCCAACGCCGTTCAGGTGCTCTCTCTGCTGACAGCATCGGGCAGGAAGAAGGAACAATTTCATCCTGAAGGTCAGATCTGTCTACCACGCGTGTTCTCTCACTCACTAGTATTTTAGTAGTCAGCTACAGGGTAACGGCGCATACACAGCATTAAAAATTTATCAGCATTTTGACAGGACATGTCAGCATCCTGAGCAATAAACTGAAACGTGCTTCTGAAGGACAGCTCTTTCAAGGTCTAGAGAGGCATAGAGCTGGGAATCTTACAGATGTACAAGAAGTAACACAAAAGAATTAGTTAGAGCACTAATGGGACAGAGTTCTGGAAAGGAAAGCAGGTCATGTGAAGCTCTTTAGAAGTAAATGTGTTGTTTATGTAGTTACTTAAGTGCTGTTTGCTTTGGAGAGATGAACATATCCACCTTTCATGAGAACCATTGAAAGAACAGGGAGAAAAAGGAGGAGGAGAAAAAAAAAAGTAATACGTATAAAAGGATAATTAAATCGGTTTTGTAAACAAGTCTCACTCTGCATGCCATTCACTGCCACCAACACACCCTCATTTTTTCACTCGGTACCACATCTGTAGGTCTCAGGCATACAGACCAGGATGTGCCAAAACCACGAGTTCAATTCAAATAAGTTCAGCACAATGCAGAAATTTCTGCAGATTTGCTTGCAGCGTCACTGCTGTACCTCTCAAGACCAAAACCTAGACCTTTTGCAGTTTATCTGAATTATTTACATGGCTTTTGGCCAGACAACTTACATGGCTGAGAAACAGCCCCAAGGCTATTGAAAAAGCAACCCACCTTTATCCACATCTAACGCATTCTGGAGATCATTTTCTACCACATTTTAAACAGTTTTTTCCCACTTACAGTTTCTTACCTGAAGAGTTTTGACTTTTCCTAAAACGTTCTCCTGTGACATTGCTTGGATGGCCTGTTCGCTCTCTGTTCTCCCATCAGGTATAAAAATACTGTCATGGGAAAAAGCTCGACTGCCCATAGAATAATGGGGGGACCTGGAAAAAAAACAGTTAAAAAGCAAATAAGCACAGCAATTAATTTGTAAGTGTGACCTTTCATATCATAGCTGCTCTGTTGTGTGGCTTTTCCCTCCTCCTTGCCTTCTACATAAAAGCTCTGAACATTCTCAGAAGAGAGGCATCCAAACATTTTCTGTTATCAACACGTTATTTCTTCTCATACAGCTTTCTTCCTCAGAAGAAAGTGGGGTGTTTTTAATCTGCGTGTTGAGAAGTTCAATCAATTTTCCTTAGAAGTCTCAAATCTAAATGTTACTTTCAGGATAAAGGGTAGATGCTGCTGCTGCATACGTTAACAGACTGCGTATTTACGAAAGCCTGTGGTCGCGCTTAGTCAGGCCAAGGCACAAAAGAGAGAGAGCAGGTCCCAAGCAAGGGGACCAGAACAGAAAAAGAGGCGATACACTCTAGTAACCTACTTCTAAAGAGCTACCTCGTTTAGCTGATCACCTAGCTGTTCCTATCACCACGAGTGTGATCATACTGACAATAAAATGTTATCTTCAAACCCCCAAACTGATCCGAAGCTTATTACACCACCCCGTGTGGGTTTGATTAGCAGCAAACAGTGAGAGATGCCCGTGTGTTACTGTTAAATTAGATACCGATGCCAAGGAGGAGAGTGCGTCACGACCGACCTAGTTACATGGCTGCTCTAAATCCACAGGCAAAAGGATTAAACAAAAAGTGGTTTAATTTACTGGAGATTTTAAAGGCTCATCAAGAAAACTGAGAATTTAAAAAGAAAAAAGGTTTGTGTGTTGTTACTTCGGGATTTGGGGTCATTTTTGGAGAAAATGTTTGAGTTTGAAAGTTATGTTTTGTCTCACCTAGAATATTTTACAGTAAGTGGAAAGCCAGTAAAATACAAACACGACAAAAGCAACAGCAGAAGAAAATTGAACTGAGAGGTGTCCTTTTAATAACCTATTGGCGATTCTATGGAACCCCTTTACAGCTTCAGTAAACAAAAAATCTGGAGAAAAAAAATTGATACTTTTTATACCAATCTAACTAACACAACATTCTACATGTGATTAAAAATTCTTCAGAGAAAACAAGGAAGATGATGCTTCCAGAGAGAGGGATAAGAAAACCAACAAAAAAAGCTAAAGCCTCACATATTTAAGAAAATCAGTATATAATCTTGTTCTCCTTTCTAAAACGTGCCAATTGTTTACAAAGTGCTCAATATATTTTTATTCATACTTTGAAAAAAAATGTTTGGAATGTATTTATTACATTTTCCCTGGAGTATGGAAATAAACTATTTAAGTAAAAATCATAATCTTGTCTTACCAAGAAAGAATGTTATATAGGGTTACATTAACCTTTTATAATTGACTAAATGATAGGCTATTCTTGAGTTTTATAACAAAATTTCTTACAGATAACCTGAAAGTATTAGAAAAAAACACTCCCACAACCTCTTACTGTCTCTAGTTTGTACTTAAAATACATTTGCATTCATAAAATAAACCATCCAAGCTTTTGGGGAGAACACAGACAGCTCCCTATACCATTTCATCCTTCATGCAAGCACAAACTAACTGGAAAACTATTTTTTACCCAAAATTAATATTTGAAAAACATGCTTCATTTGAAACAAAGCAATATACAATCAAGCAAAGACCTGGTCAATATTTCATAGCACTTTTAGCCATCAAAGAGAGGGAACATTTAACTGATGCTATATTCTATTTTAGATTTTTTTAAAAATAAAATCCACAACTTGATTGCCTGTGGCTGCTAAAGGTAATACACCTTCTTTTAGAAACCTTTTATTAGAGGAACCATAAAAGTATATTTTTAAACCCTCTTCTAAAAAGGTTTCTATACCGAATCGTCGTGACTCAGCCTGCACACAGACCTGTGGTAAAATTGTGTGGCATTGGAATTTATCTGCCTTCCTCGGCCATGCAGGAATCAGCCCATGAACCACAATTTGAGAAATGCCACTTAAACAGAGACAAATTCCTGGCAGGGCTGGCTTGCAAAATGAGTGGTTTGACATGAAGCGGAGTGAAAGTTGGATTTTCTATAAAACCATGTGGGTCTGTTTGAATTGAAAGCTCCAGCATTGCATTCAACAAGGGAGAAAAAAAGTCTGTATTCACAACCAAAACTGAGAGGAAGATGCAAAATTTGACAGTCTAGCCCATGCCAATCCCTCCTTCAATACATAAAGAAACCGTAAGGCCAGTGGGAATTTATAGTTTACTATTTACCTTTGAGCCGAGAGATCTGCTGAGGATGCATAATCCAGGTCATATTTGCTCCAGAGAGGGTCACAGAATCACAGAGAATCACAGAATCACCAGGGTTGGAAGGGACCTCTGGAGATCATCTAGTCCAACCCCCCTGCCAGAGCAGGGTCACCTAGAGCAGGTTGCACAGGATGGCATCCAGGCGGGTTTGGAATGTCTCCAGAGTCGGAGACTCCACCACCTCTCTGGGCAGCCTGTTCCAGTGCTCTGCCACCCTCAAAGGAAAGAAATTCTTCCTTGTGTTTAGATGGAACTTCCTATGTTCAAGTTTGTGCCCGTTACCTCTTGTCCTATCACTGGGCACCACTGCAAAAAGACTGGTGCCATCCTCCCGGCACCCTCCCTTTAAGTATTTGTAAGCATTGATGAGATCCCCCCTCTGAGCCTTCTCTTCTCCAGACTAAAAAGACCCAAGTCCCTCAGCCTTTCCTCATAAGAAAGGTGTTCCAGTCCTCTAATCATCTTTGTAGCCCCCACCAGCGGCTCCCTGTCCTTCTTGAACCGGGGAGCCCAGAACTGGACACAGTACTCCAGATGTGGCCTCACCAGGATCCTCTCTTGCAGATTTTTCTGGCAATACTGTGGCTCAGATACTTGTAGCTTTGTCTCGCAGCTATTCACCGTGCATATGACACCATTCTCCCCTTCTACTTCAGTGGGTTGGCATTCTCATACCTAAAATTAGACAGCTCATGTTTACGCCTGTTGTTTGTTACAACTAATTAATAGGCATCAAAGAGTTCAGTGGCTTGTTTGCAAGTCATTCTTGACCTTACTAATCAGTTTGTTAATATTTAAGTTGCGAACATCCAACCTGCAGCTTTTGAACCGAACGGGGTTTGCTAGCAGTTCAGACCCCAAAACTTCAGCTGACCAGCAGCAGGGATGCTCTGGCCTGATGGTGAAGATCTTCCCCATCCTGCCGCAGAGCTGAGCCTGCCTTTAGTGATCTTGTCTCACCTCCTGCCTGTGAGCTAATCCCATGAGTCTCCTGACTGAGATACACAGCACACCAGCTTTTGGCTATGTGCAGGTTTGGGTTTATGGCTGGCATGATCAGACTAGTTAAAATGTCATTTAAAGCTTCAGGTCATTTAAAGGTCATGTGAAACAGCTTGGGAGCTTCATGTGACCTGCAGTCATAAGTATGTCACCACTGAAAGTCCAACCCTGTCTTTGCCAAGTGCCCACAATGGTGCCGATGGCAGGTTAGGACCAGGTAAGCATCTCTCACTGACATTCTCCCATACGCCAGCTGCTTTCAGTTTAGGCACCTTCTCATTACATGGCATCACACGTTTTTGTTTCATAGAGCTGAGGCCAAACATATTTGAAAGCTTTTGTCCATTTTTGTTTTCTTATTAACTTGCTACCAAAACAAACACACTCCAATTGTCAGAACACATGAAACATTCACAAGAAACCCCGCAGTGAATTAACCCAAGACCTCTCTCTACTGTATCCCCTCAAAATGCTTTGCAGATATACTGGATATTTCAGAACTGGGTGACTGACCAGTTTTGGTAGTCACATGTCCAATAACTAGTAAAAATGTTTTAAGAATTTTGCTTAAATATCTATGTAGGTTAAAGTACATTGGAAAAAACATTCACACATTGTAGTAACCTAGTTTCTTTTACAGGCGAGTTTAAATAGCATTTAAGGTGATTTCCAGGCTACTTGAACTTTCTGGAAAGTCTCTTATTTTACTCCCTTGGAGCCTATGATCCTTTCAAACCCTCCCAGCTGTGAGTTTGACAGATCATATCACAGACATCCTTTTTCCACCCCTTTTTTCACTCTCTTCCATGTTCTACTTTCAGAAAGACTGAAATTCTTTTAAGTCATAATACAGTATGAATAATTGAGTTTCCTTCCCTGCTACCACCATTCCCATCTCTGAAGATTTTCTCAGCAGCCTTTATACAATAACAACCTCATAACCCACATCTACTGTGCTTCAGAAAGCCCTCTCCTCAATTAAAAGGCATGTCGACACCAGGAACAGCTTTCGAGAGATTCATGGTGTGTCA
Source organism: Burhinus oedicnemus (assembly GCA_008921705.1). Lineage (NCBI taxonomy): Eukaryota > Metazoa > Chordata > Aves > Charadriiformes > Burhinidae > Burhinus > Burhinus oedicnemus. The sequence goes on from VFFE01008299.1 coordinate 5,296,563, forward strand.
GAGACCTGGGCTATAGTTGTAGCCACGGTTGAAGGTGTTACCGTTTCAAACTGCCATATCACTTCCAAGAGATGTGGGAAAACAGTGGCATCAGTTTATGAGCACTTCTGTTGATAATACCAACGATGACACTTCAGAGGCTGCTTGTGCTGAAAATAATTGAATCATCATCTGACTCACTTCCAGAAACCTGATTGAATTAAATGAATTATGGATGTGCTATACCAAAATACAAAGCACTTTTAGCAAATCCTTAAAGATGTTCTCTCTGAAGATGTGTTGCAACCCAAGTATCATGTTCCAGTTTCAGTTCCAATACACAAGTTTTCAAAATGAATTCTCTCATAGTCAAAGCAAAGTTAAACTCCATCCCTTCTCAGAGGTTCTTTTGCCATATCTGTGCCCCTCTTCAGATTCCTGAAGATAGGTAAGAATACTCGGTTTCTCAGTGAAACTAAGAACATACTTTTCGCCTTTTGTTATTAGGATTAAATTCTCAAAAATTACTGGATTTTTGAGAATGTATGAGGGGTTCTTTGAAACGCATGGGCTTTGGCACAAAAAGACCGCACCGAGGTATGTCTTTACCTCGAGGGTACCCCAAGAGCATAAAAGTACAGCAGAGTCAACCATCCCACAGGATTTTTACAAATAATGAGGCCAGTAGTGTCAAACGCATGGGGGATAGAGCAAGACGTGGAATACAAGGACCACACCACATCTTGACCACGGACTCCTAACCCAAGTTTAACCGTACTTAGCTGTAAAAAGAGTTGAATCAAATACACCTTATCCCTAACTAGCTTTCTTCTGCATAGAATGAATGTTTCTCAGACTCTTTGTTTAACTGTGTGCTGATAAATTCATTCCCCTGGAAAAGGAGAGCAACTTCCGCTATATTTCAAACTTCTGGAAGAATCCCAGAAAACCACAGTAAAACAGTTTACATAGATATTGGAAGTATCATAGATCTAATATTTCTATGCATGAATTTGGCTTGCAATAACCTCTGTGCAGTAAACCCTCTTTCCATTACTCACTTGCTGAGGTGTCTGTGTGTGCTAAGAAATCAGGAAATGTGAAACAAACCCCTCACAGAAGAATGGGACCGCCCTGAGCCTACAAGGAAAGTCTTACTGCCCTCCCACGAAGACCAGCAAACAGAGAGATTTCTCTCTGGATCCCCCCCAGCCATCCATTGCTATGCATCTGTACCTGTTTAGGATGCAATCTTCCGTCAGCCCTAGCTACTCCAAGTCAGGACTGGGTGAGGTGTCACCCTTTCTCCCTTTATCCTCCTCCTCACGTGTTCACAGCACCTCTTTTGTGCCTGCTTGGTGCTCATGGTTCACATGAGAGAATTCAGAGAGCTGTTCTGGCTGAATAATTAACTCCAAAAAACCCTCCAAAACAATCCCAGAAGCCCACACAACTTCCTGGTATGGCTGAGCAAGCTCTGGCACGAGCATTCATGCCAGTTGCATGGCCAGAGAGCTGCTGGAAGGAGTCGGACAACTGCAGTCCAGACTTTGATCAGCTCATTCTGCTGTGGGATTGCACCCTTAACTACAGCAGACTACGTTCAGGAGTAATACTGCATGGAGTACAAGGCTCAGTTTACCTCAGTACTATATGTTTTAGACCCCATTTTCCTCCAGAGCTACTTTTCCTCTCAAAGACAAATGTGGGACCCTTAAAAAAGGGAATTTTTGCCAGCAGGGAACACCGAGCTCTCAGCTCTTGCATAATCCCCTATGAGTGCATTACTGTAGTACAGAGAGCTGGCACCACCAATTGCCTCTTCGGTGTGTCATAAATGTTCCTCCCACTCCGATATTAAAGAGTTAGAAATAGAAACTGGAAAATAAAGGGAAACAATGAGTTGTTCTGTTCTTTCATGTTTGTAGAGACCGAATCCAAAAAAACCCAGTCTCATGACTTTCACTTTTCTAGATTTCCACTAAAAAACGATTCTGTAATTGTTAGAGAACAGAGCCAACTTTTTAACATACAGCCATTTTTAACACTAAAAAATTCACAAAGCATGCATAGCCGAATGAATTTGGTTTAGCCAGGTATTGACCCTTAGCATAATCCCTTCAAAGACATCTGAGAGTCACCTCCCAGAATAGTGCCCCAGGGAAATGACAAGTGCAGTGATAGGATGGTTTTACTTAATGTTTTGTTTTAAAAAAGAAATCTGATTCCAACCCTTTGCATCTCCAATGAATGTCCCCAGGGCAGCTGGAGATGAAAAACATAAATTGCATTTTCTAGTCATTCCAGAGATGCATTAATACTGTAATAAAGGAAAATGGATTGTAATTCTGAGCTGTATTTTTAGTGTCCTCTCTCTCATCTGTCATGCTGGAATGTGAGTTTTGGTTCTAACTCGCGCCTGGATGGGGAATACTGTCCATGCCGCAACATAACTCTGAGTTACAACTGTGCTCAGACAGCATGTTGCTTCACTGCATTAACAAATCCATAAACACGGTCTTTACAAGCTGAACAGGCAAAAGGGAGATTTTTTTTTTAGCAGGGTAGTCGAAGGATTCTTTTTCATGAAGTAAACTTAGGGATCATTTCTGTGTTCAATCTAAAGATGTATCCGTATGGTTATCAGGAACTGCCAAACCTCAGGGCACTAGCTCTGGGAAAGCTGCACAGTCCCACTGTTACGACCCACCAGAGTCCCACTGATGCCAATGACCTGTTCTGCAGCCTCTCTGTTAGTAGCCCTGCTCATTTCAAAAGACTTCATGCAGCATTATTTTATACAAAGCTAATAATCTAACTAAAATAACGATCATTAAGGGCATGAAAGGTTATCATACGAAGCGTCAGGGCCCTGAGTGCAGTAATAAGCTTTAACATCCCTGACCAGCCTCCCCTGGGACTTCCACCCACACACATGGGACCAGGAGCTTCATTTAAGATCATGGTTGAGGCTTTGGTGCCTGCCTGAGCTATGCTGGAAGAGTGCTGGTCTCCAGCTCTGCCACAAGTGTGCCTGGCCATGAAGCCCCTTGATCCAGACCTCAATTTGTAGACCAATTTCCCATCTTGTCCTTGGCCCTGCCTTCTCACTATGGACCTGCGGGGTGATCAATGGATCTGACCCTGACCTACAGACTGGCTTCCTGGTTCAGTTTCAGACCTGCCTTATCATCCAGATATTGCCTTATCTGTACTTCTGGTTGGGCCTGGCTGCCATCCCAGGATCTGTCCTGCTTGCCTCGCTTAGATACTGTGGGATTGGGTCCTGGGTGACGAGACCCCTACCCTGCTGTGGGAACCTTCTTGCTGCTCCACTCGCCTTCCCTGAGGGAGCAGCTCTGCCCTTGCTGCTTTCAGACAAGAAGGTGATGGGGTGGGACTAGATAGTTCTCGACACCTGAATTATATGTAATCATTCACCAGCTCCTCCAATCTCAGAAAGTCTCAGTACACAGGGCAAAGAAAAGCATCACTCTGGCTTCAATTCTGCAAGTGAATCCCTAACACAGCTTGAGGGTTATGGACAAGCCACCAGTTGTCATAGAAATACGCAGACTAGCGGAAGGAACAAGGCCCTAAATGGTCCAACTTTCACACGTGACCTGGCAATCCACTGTGTGTGACACTATTCTATCAAACAGCAGCATATGTTTATGCAAAATTTGCTCTGAAATATGGCAAAATGTAGTGAAAAGGAAGTGAAAAGTCTAAGTTAGCCTTGGCAGGAATAAGTGCTATGTAGTGATTGCATTTAGCTCATAAGGAAGGAAAGGAAGAGGAAATAAGATAGCACATTATACTACAGGTGACAGCTCTGCTCGGTTCAGGAGCCCAGCCCTAGACCTTACCAGCTGCAGAAAAGGCAGTTGCCGTGCAGAATCTGCAAGGAAATAAAGTATATGATGATTAGGAGGGGAATGTAATGAAAACATCTGAAAGGGAGGCAAGGGAGAGGAGGACCAGTGGACAGCAGGGCAGCCTAACCTTTCAGGGAGACTAAAGCAAGGCAGCGTTTGTGATGGAAGAAGTGAATATCAAAGTTTTAAAAAACAGTTCTGGGATTACTAAGGTGAAAATGAAGCTAGTCGTGGTCACGGTTGAGGAAAAAGGAGACAGACACAGAGTGGGACCTGGTATAAAATGTTGATGGCTGTTGCAGAGAGAAAGCTTACTGGAGAGTTCTCAGGATCATATACAAGCTACAGCATACATAGTGAGGCATCCTTGCACTCAAGAAGCAGCTAAGGAAAAAAAAAAGGCAAGTTGATGACATTTAGTGCAAATTTCTATTAAGTGATAAAACAGCAACAAGTGGTGAAAAGTCCTAGTTCACACACGTGAGAACAAAGCTTCTGGAGCACAAAGACTTAAGCAAATTGGTGATAGGAGGGAGGAAGGCAAGAGCTGAGTTGTCAAGAAAGTGTAAGATCAACAAAAACGTTGAGCATGATGTTAGTCTCATGTTCTGTCAAGACACCTGGGACCATTTCAGGAAGGCTTTCCACACTCCTTCCTCCTGACCACATGCCACCCAGTCCATGTCAGAAATGGCCACTCATATGGTGGTTGTGGCTCCTATCCTGTGCTGCTCAGCTGCAATATAAATTACAGAAAAGGTGAAACAACTCTAATTTCACCAACACCTGTAATGAATCCTACAAAAGGATCCATGCAAATGAAGAACTGGAGAGAGCAAAGCTGCTCTTTGCCATAACCTTCTCTGTCCCTCCAATACATGTCATAACCCAGAAATAGGAAACTTGTTCAACATGGATCCATGTCAGCTGACACAAGTGAGGAAAATACAAGCATCCTTTGTTTCTGAAAGTCTTAGAATGTCCATATGTTGCTTTGCTGGGCTTGGACTTGAAGACATACTTACTGAAAATAGAGTGCTGCTAAGACAAAGGCTCCAGGAGAAGGTGGACACCAAGCACCACTGCACCAAGGCATCAAAATGAGGCAATTATGAGGGAAATTAGGAGACTGCCAAAAGCCAATTGCAGAAATCAGGCTGATAAGCAAAAGAAAAAAAAAAATTACCCAGTGTATACAAGTTGGATGTGACAGAGGGAAGTTATCTTGTAGTAGTAGCTGAGGACGAGGGGATTGAGTGCACCCTCAGTAAGTTTGCAGATGACACCAAATTAAGCGGGAGTGTTGATCTGCTTGAAGGTAGGAAGGCTCTGCAGAGATCTGGACAGACTGGATCGATGGGCTGAAGCCAACTGCATGAGGTTCAACAAGGCCAAGTGCCAGGTCCTGCACTTGGGTCACAACAACCCCAGGCAATGCCACAGGCTTGGGGAGGAGTGGCTGGAAAGCTGCCTGGCAGAAAAGGATCTGGGGGTCCTGGTGGACAGCCGGCTGAACATGAGCCAGCAGTGTGCCCAGGTAGCCAAGAAGGCCAATGGCATCTTGGCCTGTATCAGGAATAGTGTGGCCAGCAGGAGTAGGGAAGTGATGGTGCTCCTGTACTCAGCGCTGGTGAGGCCGCAGCTTGAGTCCTGTGTTCAGTTTTGGGCGCCACAGTGTAGGAGGGACATTGAGGTGCTGGAGCGTGTCCTGAGAAGGGCAATGAAGCTGGTGAGGGATCTGGAGAACATGTCTGATGAGGAGCGGCTGAAGGAATTAGGATTGTTTAGTCTGGAGAAGAGAAGCCTGAGGGGAGACCTTATTGCTCTCTACAGCTACCTGAAAGGAGGGTGTAGTGAGATGGGAGCTGGTCTCTTCTCTCAAGTAACTAGCGATAGGGTGAGAGGAAGCGGGTTCAAGTTGTGCCAGGGGAGGTTTAGGCTGGACATTAGGAAAAATTTTTTCCCTGAAAGAGTTGTCAAACATTGGAACAGGCTGCCCAGGGAGGTGGTTGAGTCACCATCCCTAGAAGTGTTTAAAAGTCATGTAGATGTGGTGCTTAGAGACATGGTTTAGTGGCAGACCTGGTCTAGTAGGGTCAATGGTTGGACTAGATGATCTTAAAGGTCTTTTCCAACCTAAACAATTCTATGATTCTATGATTCTATGAAATTGTCCAAGAAGGAGTCAGGACTTTCCTCTGGACCCAAAACGCAAAAGCCTGTGATGTTCTAGGTCTGTTTGTTGTCATGTCTAGCCAGCACCTTCAATTCACAGGGATTTACGAATGTACAGGTATACTACTGGCTAATAAAGCAATACATCAAATAAAGTTTTCCTATTCTTTCTATTTTAACAAAGCAGATTCTTGCAAGTTATCATTTATAGGTTGTTGGGTTTCCCTCCTCCCCACTCTCAAATTTAGAAACTGAACAGCTGAACTGGTGGTGAATCATTTTCATGAGATGAGCTCTAATAGTCATGCAGAAAAAACAATGCACAGACATTAAAAGCTGATCCATTAGGCTTACAAGTTTGAGTTGAGGGCAAAAGCAAGACTTCAGTTTTGAAGATTTGAAAATATCATGAGCTGCTTTTGGAAATTTTGGGACAGATTGTATGCCAACTACTTTGATATGTCTGCTTTGTAAGAGTCTCTCTAAACGAGATGCCGAAAACAGACTGTATCTTGGGATCAAGCCTTTAGTGAAATGTCTGAGGTGGCCTGGAGCAGGAATGTGAATCTTCGTCTCCTGCCGCTGGCTGTCACATGCACCAAATTTGATGTTACAGGTAGTACAAGAACACTAAGAAAGACAAGCATAACATCTGTCCTACTCTTTTCACTATCCCCCACCAAAGTAACATGGGAGACATTCTTCACATGAAGCGCATTGCCCATTGGGGTGATGTGGAAGTATGAGCAGCAAGGTGAACGTGCCATCAGAGCAGGGGCTGGGATTGCTGAAGAGGCCACGGGAAGTCCAGAAAGAAAGAGATCAAGCAGTTTCTCCTGTTTGGTTTTTTTTTTTTGCCTTACTTAATCAATCGCCACATATTCTTTCAAGGTACGTGTCAGGTAATTACCTGAGCAATAATAAAAGAGTCACTTGAGAGATGAGGAAAATATAATTACACTCATTTTTCAGGCCAGTCTCTATGACGACGAGAGTGAATGCCATTGATCAGCAGTCAGTAACCAAGGCCCCATTTGACGCAGATGAGTTGTTCTCATTCACATGAAATGCAAAATGAAAATTAAATATTCAGAAACTAAAATGGAGATACAAGAGATGAGTAATAGTGAATAAACCATATCACCTCCTAGACCTGACTTATATAACATGCTGTTATTGGAGGAGTAGAAGACCACAAATACCTACAGAAATTCCCAAGCTGAGTGCACTGTTTAGAAAAATCAGATGAATAATTTTGTTTTCTGAGGCAAATGCTCAGCTGGTAACAATCACAGAAAGGGTGGCTGAGCACTGAACAAGCCTCTCCTATCTCTAACTTCCGTGAAAACAAGCACAAGAATAGAGGTCCCAATCTGCACCCTCCAGAAGAACCTGCATTTTTTTTGTTGTACATATTCTCCCAAAGCTGTGATGTTCCTGCTATCCATGTGTGCGCAAACGCCATATAAATTGCATTCACAGTAACAAAGTTCACACAGGCTAAGCCCAGACATAATGTCGAAAGTACACCTAGTGCTGCTTTTATTTTTTTTCCTTTTTTCCCCTTTTTTGTATGAAGATGAAAGTTAAAAAGGGACTGAAACACCATGGCTTTCTTGGCATTACTTGTTGGCATTATTCCCTCCTTGCTTACAGAGGACAAACCCTTCACTTAGTATTCCTCCTATCGGTAACGAATTCAGAAAACGTCTCCTCCTTATCCTTTACATCCCTCTGTGATTTATTATTTTTTTCCACTTTCTGTAGGCTTCTTTCTCAAATTTCAATCTGTTAAAGAGATTGTGATTTAGCCATGTTGATAGCTATGCTTCCTATCCTTTTTCTGCCTGAAAGTGTGTGCTTGTGCCCTTTGTGGCCGTTCAGGCACAGAATTCAAGATTAATGTAAAATTAAAATTTATACATTACAGGTTAGATACCTCTTAGACAAACAACATCATCTGTCTGGAATTTATTGCCGATACCACAACTCAACTGACTGATCAAACCTTGATCATATTATTTCTGCTCTAAAAAATACTTTGAGAAAGGCCACTAGCAACGCAGTTATCTACCAAGAAATACGCTCTGCAGGTGCCCCATCCCATAGAAGGCCCATCCATTCATCACTGACATTCTTTCCACCACTGCTCCCGCCCTCTCTTTAGCAGACAGAATCCAAATTTGCACTATAAAAGCTGATGGCTGGTACAAAACCACCCTCCCCTTTCCACCTTCTAACTGTCTGTGGCATTTGGACTCAGGTGAAACAGCCCAACCCACCCAGCCTCTGACAAAAATTACCTTTAACAAATTACTAAATGAAGGCCTCTTAAGATGACGATGAAGTGCATTTTTTTGCCTCTCCCCAGTCCTTCTTCTGCTCTTTTCAGATGGAAAGATTCACTCTTGGCGTTGGCAGCTGGACTGCCCGGAGAAATTCAGGAGACTTCTGTTCTTACCAGGAGACTGCTGCTCACACAACTTGCAGCTTCATACAGATGCGTGTCCTGACTTGTGCTGCATCTTCAACTCTGTGTTCTGGTTTGCCACCCTGGGGCCTCCCCCCTGGGAACTTCCCATCACAAGCAATAAAACTCCTGACGCATCTTGGGAACACACCATGCTCCTTGCCCCAGCTTTGGTCCATAAATAGTTTATTGCTTATTTTGCTTATCTATATAGCCTAGTGATGAGAACTGTGCAAAATGCTCGCCTTAAATCCACGCAAAGCCTGTCTTTGAGTGCAGACACTGGGCAACTACTACAAAAAGGACTGAAAGGTTTTTCTTCAGCTCTGTATATGCCCAGTTTACATTTCTAGAACTGAAGTTTCCTGGCAACATGTTAGGACAATTGTCACGGAAAGATAATTTGGAAGTTCTGCTGGTACACATGTCAGAAACCAAACTTCATATTTGCAAGGGAATACTTTTGGCTTCTACAATCATGGAAGTGACACAATGCAATTATATGATCTCTCTGAATTATCTGATCAAGTGCAACAAAGGAACAGATTGAATAGCGAATACCAACTTTGCTTGGCAAAATGAGGCATTTTCAAAGAACTAATACATTTGGAGAAATCACACGGCTTATGCACGTGGTCCCCACAAGCAGAAAAGAAGCTGAATTCATCAGCTGAGTAGTAACTGCTGTACAGTTTAGCACGGCTCTACTAGGCAAAGGGCTGGGTGACTCGCGGTCCAGTTCAACAGCAATTCATGCTGACAAAGGTTCAGCAAATACTGGGCAAAGTTGGTGACAAGAAAAGAAATCTCACACTTTTCTTCTTCACAAGCAGTATTCCTCAGTATACAGGGAGAACTAGGATCTTTAGGTGATTTCTTCCTAATGAGGATGACTTTATGTAGATGATCTGAGAACAGTTTTACAGGGATTATGCAGAACTTGATGGGGATTTGCAAATAAAGGGGTCCCATTTCGTGGACAGGCACATTCAAGAGACTGAAGTTTGCTGAGACTTTTCCCTCGAAGAAGATCAGTGTTGTCACACTTGAGTCTTAAAAACCTGACAGGTCTGCTTCCAGGTCCTTTGAAATATTATATTCAGCCCAAGTAAAGGCACTTACTGTACCTCTATAAGAAAAATGTAATTCCCCGCTGCCTCTGCACATCAACCCAGAACAACAAAGTTTTCGTAGGGCTGCACACAGGTGCCCTTTCAGGTACGTCCTCTCAACGCTCGCTTAGTGTCAGCTGTGACAAATAAGACAAATACAAAATATTATGAAGTCCCAGACCATGGCCACAGATCAGAAGCTTCTGGAGACTTTAATGAAGCTCTGCAAACACAATTTAACTTGTCTTGTAATAAGCACTTCTATCTCCCAGCTCATACAGCTAGGAAAGAAAGTTAATGAATACAGTTTTAACTTTATAAACTCAAGAAGGGCAATATAAAAGTGGGAAAAGGAGTTCCAGTCTTTCACAAGGCAAGGCAAGACAAATTGCAGAAACAAACCTCCCAGCTGGGAATTGCAAAACAACATGGATGAATAAATAGGTTGAAGAGCGCATACATCAGGATACCAAGCAAGTTATTTGCATCTGATGAGTCCAGGAAGTAGCAGTAAGAAAGGGTGGACAGGCAGATCTCTCAGGCTGCTCCCAGCTCAGCTAGTCAATCTACGCTGTATGCAGATCACCTAAATTACTCCTGGTACGTCTGCATCACCCGGTCGGCGCAGTCTCCATTAGAGATTCAGGCGTTAGCTCTGAGCAGGCTTGTAAGCCAATACAGTGCACGGTGAAATACTAGCTCAGGTCTTGGAAGCAATACAGATCTCTTGTTTAGCCTACACTCATTTATTTTCTTGTCTCTACCTTCCTGAAGCAGCTTTCTTCCTTAATATCTTTTCAAAATAGTAAGTTCTCCCTCCTCAAAACAAAACAAAAATTCCACATGAAACATCTGCAGGTAACAAATTAATGTACTTTACAGGTCGATGAAGCAATACAGCTCTATTAAGGGAATAGGAGCATCCCTGGGCTTTTGTTGCAAAATTGGAACTTTCATTAAGCTTTTGTATATATACCGTCGTTGTATATTCTTAAAGAGTTTGAAGCAGACGATTTTACAAAACTACTCAGGATTTTGGTTATATAAATATACTACTAGTTATTTATATTTGCTCTGGTCCATTTCTATAGGAATAATGGAAGGTATGGTAATGTATTTACTGTTAAACAACTTGTAAACAACTGTTTAAATTATTTCACTTAGCCTATCTCTGCATTCAATTCATAAACATTTGAAATCATACTAAAGGCAAAAAAATATAATGGATGGAAGCCACGCTGCTGAAAACAGAAAGGGGCAGCAACACTAAGCTCTCCAAAGCAATCTAATGCACTGCACTGAACATCTATGCTTACTGTAGGGCGAGTAACGGGGCAAAGGCTACCGGCAAACTGAAAATTATTATCAAATCCCACCCACATTTGCACCATGAAGCCTGACAGGGAAAACAGAGTTCTGACTGAGTATTTCTAGCAGGCTAAACCAGAAGCACCTCTCATGAATCACAAGCGCAGAAAGAAACGTTCCACTTGAGGTGAGTCGTGGGAACCTTCACATTTGCTAATACCCTGTGATTTAAATTGTGCAGGCTGATTTATTCCACTAGAGACTTACATTTAATGCCTTTATGAATTAGAAAAACTAATACGTTTAAAAATGCAAGCATTTAACAGTCTCACAAGGGTCTGCCACACCTTCACTTCACCGTTGAGGAACTGGACAAGTTCCCAAATCACTGTTTGTTTCTGGGCACAGCACTGACTTTTCACTTAGGCTGAGTGGGAAATCCCTGATAGCGAGATGATGCCCTTTGTTTTGCTCTTGTTCACTAGTTTGCTCTTGAGGCAAAAGGTACTGCAATGCCCTACCGTCGCTCGGCATCACGCACACAGGCAACGCAATGCAATAGCAGTCAGTCACGTCTGCGTCTACAGCGTGGCCATGCTCAGTCTTGAGTTTCTGAAAAGTTGGGACAGGCAAAAGAGGTGTACAAGATCGCATTGCAGAAGCCAAAGCGGAAACATAGAACTTACAGAATTTCACAGAATGGAACGAAAAATGCCGAAGCTTAAAGAAAAATAATTTTTAAAAAAGTCACATTTTCAAAGCTATGATTTTGCATCATTGAAAATACTGTGCAGGGTGATGTTTCTGATACACATTTCTCCCATAAGCAGAGGAATTTGGTGCGGTTTTTTGATTGTCTCAGATTTTTTCTTACTTTCAGATACTCCCACTCCACAGTGCAAACAGTTCCTTTTTTTTCCCAAAGAAGCAGGCTTTGACAAGAAGTCAACTAACCTGAGACTTTCAGTTGGAAAGTGAAATAGGTATTATTGACCTCATTAGTTTGTACATCTGGTCTTGGGTTTTTGTTGTTGTTGGAGTGGGGTTTTGCTGTTGTTTTGTTGTTTTGTTTTGGTTTTTTTTCCGTTCTGTTCCTAGTTAAAGATTGCTGACCAGTTAACTCTGTGCAGTTTCTTTCTCCCATCATTTCCACAGCAAATTCTCACCCAGTCCTTTTGTCATCGTCTCTTATCACTGGAATACGACCTGATTTCCAGGTCCCTCTTTTCCCTCTCTTCCTTCTTCTACTCTACGTTCAAATAGGATCGGAATAAAGGCAGCCTGTTTGTTGACCTCAATTACGATGCAAAACCTGTACAGGATAGACTGAAATAGGATGTGTCTGTCCTGACCCAGAGATACCACCTTGCAGGGAAAAGTATGCAATAAAGGATCCGGAGCAGCCAGTTCAGGTTTCCCTTTCCCCAGTTTTAAAACACGGATGCCATTAATACCTCTGCTCAGGTGTTTGCCACGGAGTTCTGTTAAATCACGGATCCAGGTTCAAATCCACTTCTGCTTCACCCTGGGATTTCTTTTTTGCACACCAGCACATGTGCCCAATAAGTAACGCGAGCAAGAACCGAGACCTCGGCGTCTACAGCAGCGGGTGTCGTGTTCAGAGGAGGCACAGAGATGCACACGCTCCATAAAAAGCAGCATACAACACGCTACCACTCAGCGGAGGCAGAATTTAAATTTAATTCCATTAAAAGCAGGGAGAACAAGCCTTGCGCTTGCAGGGGCTCCTCCGCCGGCTGGCAGCAGACCCGTGTGAGCTTACCTCAGACCACCGTTGGGCTCTTCATCGGAGGAGAAGGTGCCGTTGCAGACGTTGCCGAAGGAGTGGCTGGGCTTCAGTTTGGCTTCCTCGCCGTCTGACACGGGCTCTCTTTTCTTCCTCTTACCGAAGAGCTTCTTGAAAGGCTGGAATTTGCCTGCTTTTTTCTTGTCTGCGGGTTATAAGAGAAAGAGGCGGAGGGCTGAGGGACGCGGTGCCTCGGCAGGGCTGGCGAGCAGGCACCGCGGCACCAGGTTCAAAGGAAGAATGAGGTCAAAGAGCAAGTCACCAGCCCGAAGCAGCCCGGCGCTTGCAATGTAAATGCAGGGCTGCAACTCACTGTTGACGCGTCATGTTGAGAAAGCAAACTTAAGAGCATTAAAACGTCTGCTCTTGGGTTTAAGGATTTGATTGGAGGTGTCAGTGCAGCCGAATATTTGGATGAAGAGAGAAGATAATTTTATAGAGTCAGAATTTATTTCTTATTTATTATTTATTATTTATTATTTATTTTTTGAGGCTCATTTTAGGCTTTATACCACACTTGTGATTTGACCTTTTCACCAAAAGACAAGCACTGCTTTGATCACCTCACTTAGGCAGGTGTTGGATCCTCTGCCTTCCATTAAAAGCAATTGAAAAATAACCTGCTCTGTTTTACTTACATAGCCTCATAACTAGACAGGTCAATTTGCAAATGAACAAAGAGAACAGGATAAAGTTCTGTTGGTTTGCTGGTGGGTTACTTCAATAAACATCCAGCTTTATATCAACAAAGTCAATATATTTTTCTGACTTTTTTTTCCCCAAGTAACTGAGTACAGAATTTGACCAAGCATTTCTTCCTTGAGACACTTAAATTTTAAAAGCTACACCCAATAAAAACACGGCAAAAAGACAAGACAGACATGAAAGCAGGAACAAGAAATAAAAAAGTTAACCAGAAAAAAACAGTAACTTTTTCTTCACCAAAGACTGGAGAAAATAAATATATCTTCAAACTACTTTCCCCACATCTATTAAAAAGAAGTACCAAGAGTTTCTTGTTAACCATTGCCAAGAAAAGGTTCATTTCTCTGGGTTGGGATGCACCAAAGAATTTCTAAAACATCACAACTGCCAAAGAGCTTAATTTTTTTTCTGTCTCTACTTTATTTTGCATTGAATCTACTTAAAACAAGCTAGTTTAAAAAAAAACCAAAAACAAAACAACACAACACCAACAAACTTTTAGCCTCCTATCATAATCCAGTTTGAGCAGCATCATGATGCACTGGTGACAAATATTTTCATAAGCTATTTAAATCCCTGTATGTGCTTTTCTCCCAGGCTACGTGCACCCGCACTGCCTCAGCTCCCTCTGCTCTTCCCTGCGAGCTGCTGCTCCGCAGAAAGCAGCGGTTTGGTTGCAGACTACACAGAAGGCCCCTGTAGGAGCATTTGACCAGGAAACATGAAAAATCTTCTGCAGAGAAATAGTAGTCTTCAATACCGCGTCAGGTGTTACACTCCACTCTGCTATACCTGTGTATGGTAAAGCCCCTTTGTAGTTGTTGGACACATAACTACAGGGTATTTAGAGAGAGAAAATGTGCCCAAATGCATTGCGATCTGGCTACTTCCAGTGACGAGGTTTCCAAATCAGCATGGTGCCAGTGAGCGTGCGCTGAACCCAGGGATGGGATCAAACTTACACAAAGAGTAAGAAAGCTACTCCTTGTGAATCTGATTATATCTCTGCCTGATTATGCATGAAGCAGGAAATCTAGATCGAAATTATAAAGTCAAAGATGCAACAGATAGTAATTCTTCATTTCCTTTACAGATCCCTAAGAAGTTTACACAGGTGTCATTCTTCTCATTGGGCAATCAAGATACAGGGTATTTGTGCAACTTCATTAAGACAACACAGCATCCCAGTGACAGCATAAAGATAACAAGCTGAATTATGAACCTTAAATTCAGGCCTAGTATTAGAATTTTTCAATCCAGATTCACGGACCCATAACAAGCAGACAAGGAAAACAACAACCACTGAAGCAGCAGTTTTACCAGTGTAGAAGAAAAAGGGGTACAGAATTTTACTCTCCCTGTTCCTTAGCTCTGCTTTCCATAAGCTGGACAACTCACATCTCCAGCCAGACAAATTACTTGCTGCTCAATTCTGACTTTAGAGAAATATTTTCTTATATGAAACCCCTAACAGACAGGCAGGCAGTCATGCAGAGAAGGAGAGAAATTATTGCTCTAGGCCACAGCTGCCCCAACCCTTTGCGCACTTCAGGGACTGCCTGCAAAAACTCATAAATCAAATGGTAGAGCATACAGGAGAGAAAGCATCAGTACCAGACAAATGACTGGGTGAAAGAGCTGTTTTTCCTTTCTTTGAAAGGGAAGGCTGAGTGATGCCATTTTTGCATAAAACAATTCAACCTCAGCATTTTTAAAACAGGTTCTCACTCTGTCATTCATCCACATTGCCCTTGTCCCCTCCTTTTTTGGAGATCTTCAGATATAACTGTGAATTACCTCATCAACTCCAAATCTACTGTAGTGATTCACCAACTATGAATCTAGGTGTTGAACAAGTAAGACAGGTCAACACAGCTTTCATTTCATCAAGATGGGTGAAAGCCAGCATGGTTAGCTCCAGCCAAGACCTTCTTTCCTCCATGTGATTTAACATCTCCCTTAGCCGTTTCCCCGCTCCATACCCCATCATCACAGTTGTCACATTACTAAGCGTGAATTCTTTAAACTAGTCTTCGTGACTCATTGCAAAACCAAAGAGCACCCTTCCCTGCACAGGCTGCACACAATATTCCCCATCCTGCCAACGCAGAGGTAGGGAGCAGCCCTTCCAGGTTTCCAAGGAGGCAATGCCTGACTGCTAAGGCAAAGACTATTTATGTAAACTTTTCACAAGATCTTACGGAGGAAGATGTGGGATGATATCACCTACAGGGTAAAATGCTTCCTATAGCAGGCTTCCTAAAACAAGTACGAAAAGGAATCCAAACATTGGCACTGCAACAAACAACGCCCTGCGCAAAAGCTGTTTGAGCGTCTAATGCTAGAGCTCAAACACGGCTCATCCCTCCAGTCTATGCTGCAGAAAATAAAAAATGGAGTAGGAAAGTCTGAAGATTGGGATGTCCAATGGTGTCAACTCGTGTCAAAGGCAATTGCTGAGATAGTCAGGAAACAAGGCTGCTCACACGGGCCATTTGCTTCTCTCCTTAATCACTCAAATGGGAACCTTACAGATCCAGCCCCAGGAGAACACGGGAAATCAGCAATTAAACCTTTTTCCTGTCTGTTTTACAAGCCTCTCTTGTTCAAATCACTGTAAACAGTTAACAGTAAATCGGTTTTGAATCACAGGAAAACATGAGGTGTGAAGGCGACAGATAAACAAGGTTTGATATGCTAGCTAGAATAACAGGGCACATATGGTAAACGCTCCCTTCTCAGCTTATCCCAGAAGAGTAGCAGAGCAGATTAGAATAATCTTTAACCTGTCATATAATTTGTCAGCTGCATAAAGACACGCAGTGCCGAACACAGAGCCAGTTAAAGCGGTGAGCATTGGCATCATGAAGGCAGCACACGGTCCCTCCACCCCTAACGGCAGAGGGGAGACCGCTAGAGGCAGCTACTCCTCTCACCCTCTCTCCTTCACTCCCAGGTGCTCTCCAAGAAAGACGAAGGCTGGTGCAATGGGTTTTATTGCTGGTCAATCAGGAACAGCCTTTGGACTCCAGCTGGCAAAGCCTTAGCAACGCACCAGCCAACAAGTCCCCGTAATATAGCGTGTAGTTAAACTGCTCAAATTTCACCCAAATCATTTGGGATTCCTAGCCTGTGATGCCTTTCAAAAACTGCACAGAGCCGTCAACACAAGCACAGGTCAAATAAAGATTGAACTACCACTCTTACAGAGGGAGGAGGTTTAAATTCTTGGAAAGAGTGTGAGCAATGTATCCCAAACAACAGGCACAATGCAGGGTGGCTGCACCACTGGATGCGACAGAGGAGATGTCAATGCCACTGGAAACATCCGAAAAATAATTTTCAAGCAAAGCAAGCTTCACATGAGAAACAGAAAGTGTCACACAATCATAGAAGAGAGACCTAGATATGTAACAGGGTCTTGGTTCCTTGCAGCTTTTCCTCCTTGCTGCGGTGGTGGGGGCACTCACAATAGCAGGGGTGACAAAATCTGCGGGCAGGGACCTCTCCGAGCAGAGCTCACCAAGCAAATGCCTCAGCTGGTGGGTAGAAAGATGATCATTGAGGGGAAAAATAAATAAAAGCAGGATTTATAATGACTTTTTAAAGTTGCAGTTATTATGGCCAAGATTTTTCAAACCTCAGTTTTGCAATGGGATTTGCGGAGATTTCACAGACCTTTGTTTGTCTGTGATACCTATCTGTAGTGCGATATACTGCACAGGAGCTGCCTCCAAGTAACATGTTCCTACTCAGTGAATTTAATGGCTATAAAATATGGTGTAATAGGCTAGATTAATGAGGATATGAATTATTAAATTGAATAGGAATTTCTATAAAGAATGTAGAGAAGGGAAATCTGTATGCATTCAGCATGAAGAACTGCACGACAGGGAGAGAGCAGGTGGGTTACTGGGCTGCAGGCACAATAAAGCAGCTGAGGCAAAAACGGGAACTAAAAAATACTGGCAAGAGGGTAAGTTGACTGACATCTCTAATCACATCTCTACAGCAGAAAAAGGCTGTTACGATGTACATTGCCAGTATCAGTATTAAAAAAAAACCACCTTGATTTTAAGCTAATAGTATGCTTATTCACGCTGTTTTTAAAATAACTTAGAGTATCCAATACCATACCCTGTTGAGCCCTGGGTTGGCCGTGCATCTGCACAAACTTCTTTGATTTTCAGGTCCTCAGCGGAAAAGCTGCCCTGTCCGCCCCCAGCCCGCTCTGTTCTCATAGGGCACAGAGCTTCCCCGTGCACACTGGGATCGGCACTTGCCTCCAGCTTTCCCAGCCACTGCACATCTCGGTACATCCGTTTCTGCGAGTCCCCAGAGCTGCTCGTTATCGCCAATGCACTTGCCTTCAGAGCCGGGAGCAGCGCTCCCCAGAGAGGTGTCTCCACTCCTCCAGGAAAGGGAAACAAATTGTTTGGGAGCAAGGAGGAGGAGGGTAGACTCTGCTCTGCTTAACCGTATTCCCACGTTTTAAAACAGCACAAGCTCCTGTACCTATTGTAGTTCATCAGATTTCACAGGGAAAGTCGGTTTCCGGACATTTCTGTCTCCATGACCTGCCCTCAGTCCATCGCCCTCTCTGCCATAGGCAGCTAAAAAGAAAGCCGGGGTTGATAGATGGATGCAGTCCGGATACACAAAGCAGACACGAACACCAAAGACCCTGAGGAAACATTTAAGATAACACAAAAACGGAATAAAGACCGACATAAAAAACGACTGTTGCTCGGACTCAGTACCGTAACGTCCCAGCAATGAGTCCAGCTGCGTGAGACGCTTCGTGACAGCGCATAACGCTCGTAAAGCGGACAGCATGCAATAGTCCTGCGCTGACAGAGATTAGATAATATGACCAGAGATTAAACCAATACCTGAGAAACATTAAATGAAAACAAGATTGAGAGGGATCAAAGGTGAGAAATTGGGGCAGCCACAACAGTCTCATGAAACACCTTGGCAAAGCAAAGGAAAAACAGCGTGCCAGTGCTTGCCTGGTCCTCCAAGAGTATCAAGTGATCTTATAAGAGATACTATTTCTTGCGAGCCTTGTGCCACAGAGAAGATGAGGTATTCTTGGATTACCTGATATTAACTAGTAATACTACCTAAAGTATCCATAACACTGCAAGCACCGATCTTACCTTCCAGAAACGTCTATTTTCCCTTGCCACCTGCAGAAGCAAAAGCATTTCCATAAACAACAGCCCATTTGAAAGCGTATGTAGCTGAGACAGTCAGCTGTTAGGAGATGCCTGTGAATCAGTGTAATAGAGTCTATTAATGTTCAAACACCATATAATATACTTTATCAGCCAGAGCAAGGAAAGAGCTATTTCAACACTTCTTTTGACACAACAAGGAAGTAACAGGGAAAGTAAAACCTTGTTTTACTCACTTCAAGGGAAAAGGACTTAACCTCCGCTGCCTGAGGATTGGCACAGTGGTCTTTAGTGGCAAGGAAGAGGTATTAATGGAGAAGCGGAGTAAAGAGCAGTTTTAAAGTGTTTAGATTACATTAAACAGAAGAACTAAAGCCAGGTAAATACTGCTCCTTTCTACTTCTTCACTGTAATTTACTCTGGCAAGAGTCTCACCTCCCTTCCTGTTTGAGCTCCTGTTTTCCCCTTCTATAAATCAAAACCTTCCCTGCCAGTCTTTGTATTTCTGCGCCCATTATTTTTATTAACGTTATTGGGAGCGTGTGGGATAGGCTGGGGACAGAGGGGACTCCCAGCAGGGAAGACAGTAGGAGAAAGTTGGTACAAAAGTCAGGAGCAAACCTTATTTCCTTCTTCTTTCCCAGCTTCTGGGAGGAAGCCCCGGGTACGGGTTACACCGTGAGTAGTCAGGGGGTTTAAAACAACTTGGGATACACCTCCTGAGCACGGTGACAGCAGCTAGCGGCGTTCACACATGTAAGGACATTTGCGAAAGGGTTAAGTAACTGCGATAGATGTTATTGAGGTGCCGGGCTGCATTGCAGAACATATGGGATAAGATAAAACCTGCTTATAATAGCTCTGGGCTCAGAGACACATGTGAGACTTTTAGAAAAGAAGAGACCGCAATAGCTTCTGATTCACCAACAAAACATTCATCCATTATGTAATGGAAGGCAGAAAGTTTTATTTTACTAGGGCAAGACTTATTAACTAAAGTTATTAGGGAAGTTCCTTTTGGTCTGCTGGGTTTTATCTGAGGTTTCCAGATCTGCATTAAACACTTGAGGTCAATGCAGTGAAGAGATGTTGGCTCGCTATTTCCTTCTCAGTGAAAAATATTCTGTAAAACATGGGATTCCCTTAGCAGATTCGTTTCTTATATGAGACAATTCCTGCTTGAAAACATTTAAAACCTGAACTACTGGCCAAGCTGCAGATGGTAGGATAAACTTCCCAAGGGCAACATGAGTTGCCTGAGGCCCCGCCGCAGAGCGGTCCAAAGTCCAAGGAATAAAACCCTAATTGGCCAAACACCTCCCCGCTGCCCCTCCCCAGCTGCTGGCCGTCATTTGTACCTCCTCAGGGCTGGCACAAGCTGCTCACAGGCGAGGGTCCTGCGCTCAAATCACTATTACCAAGGTCATTCTTGCAGGGGATTGTGTCACCTAAACTGCTTTTTCTGCCCCTCCAGCCACTAGAACAAATCCTGTATTGCACCAGTCAACTTTTGGATCATATCACTTCCCATTTTTTTTTTTTCCACCGGTGAGAAAAGGAGCATTTCATCCTCACAGAAACTACTGCCTGAGCATCGAAAAATGTTAATTTTCACAAAGGGAATGCGAAGCTCGTAGACCGAACCTCTTCAGTGATAAGGCATAAGCGCTAACAGCATGCTGCTGACATCTGTAAGACAAATTTGAGAGAGATGCTGAACTCAAAGGAGAGTCAGAGTGCCGTGCCAGAAAGGCTGGATGGCTGGAGGACTGGGATAATAGAAATGAGAGGCAATGTTGAAGTATTATGTACAAACTCAGTTGTTTACAGCATATTGCTAAGACGTTCTTCTAATAACTTGGCCCTGATCGGCTAAAAATGGGTGAGATGACAGACCTGGCCACACCAGCTGATCACAGGGTAATTATAAGGCAGCACTGTGGTGCAACTACAAAAAAAAGTGAATGTCATCCTATGGAAAGGGCTCCAGGAACTGATAGGAGTTACTACCTGAGCAAGGGGGTGGAGAGCCAACCGGCTAATAAATCAAGGCTGAAAGCAAGCAGATACATCCAAGATATTTTGGTCCTTCTTTTATAAAGGAAAGAACAAACTAATACATTGCTGAGGCATTTTGACACAGAACAAGTTCTTTCCTGAATGTCACATAAGGGCAATCTTATTGGATAAAAATTACTTGTCGTGGTGCAAAATACAGTCTTTCTGCTTTTGCTGTCTAACACAAACTGAAATCAGTAAAGACATACTGTGACATACAGCAGCTGCAAGCACTGAAACTAACAATTTGTGGAACACTTTCAAAGCAGTGTCACTACTCAGAACAATAATAACCAATTAATGAAGAAAAACAGCATATAAAAATGTTTTTTTGATTCATTGTGACTGGAAAGTGTAAAAGAATGGCTCTAAGTGATTTTTTTTCATTTTTGCACATTTTCAGTTTAATATACTTTTACAACGACAAACACGTATATGAATTTTACCCTTGCAATTCAGATGAACTGACAAAATATTTTAAGTAGGTCAGACAAAATTAAGATAATCACATTTTCGTTTTATGAACTTACTTAGTCCCCAGTCATAAGGAATACCTGATTATTGGGTTTGGGGTTTGGTTTTTTTTTTAAACTACCAATATGAAGTAAAAATACGTTTAAAAAATTTCAGGCATAGTTCTACATGCAACTATAGCCAGGTGGAAAAAAAAAAAAAAAAGAAAGAAAAAAGTGATTACTTTATGTCCATGTGTTCTCTTTCAAAGTTCTGAGAGTTATAAAGTGATACAGAAAAGCCAGGACTAAAAGGGATCTTATTCCAAGCAAATTACCAACCACTGCAGTGGAAACATTATTTTAATAATTTCCTTGTTAAATTTTATAAAGGTAAAGCTGAACAGGAGGCAGTAAATCCATCTCCTTTCCCCAGATTTAGGGGATTGGAATCTCAGAACCATCTCTAAATTTTTCACTGAGTCAAAACCCCACATATTTGAGTGACCTGGAAGCCAAGTCAAATCTGAACCGTGGCTCAATATGTCTAAAAGAACTAAAACAATTGTGACCAGCTCTGATTTCACAGAATTAAAATCATGCTGTCATGGTTTACATCTGGGTAGCAAAGTAAAGAAAATCAACTATTTCTTCTTAAGAAAAGAGCTGCATGAACCAAACCATGGCATTAGGAAATCCTCCGGCCAATTTTTGTAAAAAAGCAAAGATGGAAGCGAATGCTTGCATGGTGAAAACCACAGTGAAAAGAAGTAGGGAGATGAGAAGGTTTTGTTTTGTTTAGGGTTTTTTTCCTGAAGAAAGGCAAACCTCAACCACTTTATTCTGTTGGGCAAGGTCATCAGAAGGAATCGTGGCACTCATTCCCCAGACTGGCATATCACCAAAACATCATGGGAAACAACATCAGTCAGCAGCACAGGGGGTGAAGAACCCACTCTGTGTTCACCTTCAAAGCTTGGAAATGCCCTATTCCTGCAAGGAGCCACTTCTTCTGCTGGAACTCTGCAGAGCCAGGGCAGGAGGACATCTTCACCTCCTCATGGCTCCTCCTCTGCCTTCTGCTGCACGCTCTCCTTCCCCAACCACTCCTCCAGGCTCACTTACTCCTTCTGATAAACAAATCCTCTTTGCACAAATTGACATTAACTGTGGCCAGATTAAGACTCGGGACAGCTGACCTGAGTCTGTGAGTTTGCCTATTTATCCAACATCCGTTTTTTCCACTCTCTGAGCAGCTTTCACTATGTACGTTGAACACAAGCCCAGATCATCCCTTCCTCAGGAACAGCAGACTCTAAACTGAGACATTCTCTATTCTTCTGTTCAGGGACAAGATTCATCTCCTGGGCACACAAGCAAGAGACTCAGCCGAGGATCCTCATAGAATGAAATATGCCAGACCTGGGTGGATCTTCACTGGAGGTCAGGGAGGGTTTCCCCCGACTCACGCACAGCTTACAGCTCCTCCTGCTCCTCCGCATCTTCAGCATCGCAGCCTCAGCTCCGTGGTCCACAGAGTGCAGTACTCTACTCTTACCTCCCCTGCTGACACACTGCTTTTCCGGTCCGCAGTGGATCTTCTGAGTGCCAGGGAGAGATGGCCATTTCCACCTTTTTCTGAAATTGCTGATTTTTGTAACGTAGACAGCTACCGGCTTCAGGATGAAATTGGTATCTCAGTACTGACGTGAATGCTATGAAGAGAAAAGCTCAAGCTGAGCTGGCACTTAACCAGTGCTGTTACCAGCAATTTCAGTAGCAAGATTTTGAGCGGTTAAACAGACCATGGAGAGAAAAACCCCAAAATTACCATCAGTATTAATCACGAGTTATACTAGTATTGTATTGCAAACTTCAAAGCATTTTACAACCCTTAACTAGTCACTCCTTATTCCTCACCTGTCCCTATGTGGTAAGCGGGCTGAGCCACAAAGGCAAATTTCAAACAACTTTTTCACAGGGCAAAGACAGGACAGGGAACTCGTAGCGGCTTTTCCACATCCGCACCGGAGCCCTCAGCCTGGGTCGCCTTCACCACCCAAGCCAGGCGCTGACACAAGATGCGCTTAAGACATTTTTGTTACAGGAAGGGGACTGTAAGTGTTAGGGTTGAAGTTCTGGCAGCTTTCTTCAACACTAGATCTGCTTTGGAAAAGGAGCTTAAAATCGACTCAATTCCTCATCTTGTCATCAACGTAATAAAATATATAGAATAAGAAGATATTTCCCTGTTGCTATTTATGAAGAAAAAAGAAAAAGTCAGAACACACCCCAAAACCAATATGATTCGTGTATTTTCAGTGGAGCACTTGCTGTTTGGGGACAACTGAAGAATTGAAGCCATCATGGTTTGCCTTTGTTTTCCAGAATTAAACCAGAGAAACAGGACATCACTAGAAACACTTATTGACTGGTAACTTCAGAGAATTCTGATGACATTTTCCAGCTGAAACTTCCCTATAAATATCCAAGAAATAAAGCCCTCTTGAATATTTTTCTTCTGATCTTTGCAAAACTAACAATATTCACTTCATAAAATACTCAAATAGATGTACTTTGTCATTGAATTTATTTGGCTGACATTGAGTATATTTATTAACATAAAACACTAATAAGTAGAAGCAGTGTTATTTTAAATGTCAGCCAAGTAAGATGTCTGTATGAACGCTACAAATGGAAATACCAAGAAAGGGCTCTTTAGAAGATTTGTACCATTAAAATGGAAAAAACCAAGCTACTTCTGTGATGCTAAGTGACATCTCCCCCTATCCATTCTGTTTTATGATGACAGAAAATAATTAATTACTTATGAAGAGGCAAATTTAAAGAGAAGAGAAACAACCATAAAGAGATGATACTCAAGATTTGCAAACCTAAACATTTTTAAAATATCTAAAATAATTCAAATATAAAAAGGCCTTTGCACAAACGAACAACTCTTTCTATCCTTGAACTAGGACAACCAGACATTTCCTTTTAAAACATATCTGGAAAAGAGAAAAAGAGAAAAAGCTGTTTCTTATTTTCATGCTGTTTCAGTTCCAGGGGAGGATTTGCCAGGCCAGGATGCGACTGATCATGCTAATCACACATCGTCTCACTGCGATGAAATTACAAAGCATTATCACCACTAAACTGGTGAAAGACATCAAATGTAGCCACACAAGTTGGACATAATTAAACTTCACAGAGAAAGGAGATGGTGTTTTTTCTCCAATATCGCCTGCCCACGCGGGAACTTATTTACCGTTTGCGATGTCCCAGAACGAAACAGAATGGGGGGGACTCAGGTGGCCAGGCAAAGCACGACATTTCCTCTGCTGGTGAGGATGGTTAAACATAACTACTGCCAAGGGAAGTTAAGGCATTGCAGATTCTAGGATATGACATCAACATGGACCCTAGAATGAAAAAATATTCAAATAAGCAGTTTATAAGCCTTGGAAGGACAGTGGGAGCACAGGTTGTGTCTGTCGTACTCTGAGGGGCTACAGTAGCCATAAAAGCCCAGGGGACCAGCCAAGCACAACGTCTCCTGATGCAACATCGTTCCAGAAGATGTCACTTGCACAGGGTGCCCTCTGGCAGATCGGGTACCCTACAGCTGTTCCAGTATAGTGACAAGAGCAAGAAACAGAAATTCTGCTGCCGGTACTGATTAATGCCAGGGCCTGACTGTCAAGCATGGATGGATGTGGGAGTCCGGTTCAGCAGCTCTGAGCACTTGTTTCCCAGGTGCTGAACCACATTTTGGATCCCTGCAAGCAGCTTGGTACAGGAGTTGGTGTCCTACTTGTCCAGTTAAAGGAAGTTCAAAATGAGATTCAAGGGAAGCCCATGCTGACCAAAGTCTATTTAACTCCCTTCCGTAATGGTTTCTCTGGCACCGTAGGCTTCCTGCCGCCCTGCATGAAACACTCCTTCAGCTGATACCTCAGCTCTACTTGTAAAACTCAAGGCTCAAGAGCAATCACTATAAAAGAAATCTCAGAGAGCAAATGTGGGAAAGGCGTGGAGGCAGAGGAAAGAGGTGAGTACTCATTTAGTTCTAATCTTTTTTTACTTGCCTTGTATCTATTCTTAATTTATCTAGACTACAAGCGTTTAGTAGCTGAAACTATTTTTCCATCTCTGTAAAGCACCACCCAGGGTTACAGCAGCACATGCAAGGTCAAAAGAATTGTAACAGTACAAAAATAATAAACAAGCCAAAAGAAAAGTTTATGAAAATAATCAGTTTCCATTATGTGACCAACTAGCCTCAAGAGATGCACACATCTCTCTGCATGATGCGTTTTGAAGTGAGATACTGCAAAGCATCTCAAAGCAAGTCCAGGTTGTGCTTCTTGAAGCCTTCCTCACATGATTGTTTCTGAAAGATTTGTGAAGTGTGGGTATGGAAACAAGAGTAGTTGTTGCTTTGCACTGTGGGCAGTCTTTTTAATCACGGCATACAGAAGGGGAGAATGAACATTTATAGCCAAAAGTCCTAGGTGAAGAGTCATTCCAGTGCTCTGTGTTGGCCCTCTGTCAGATCCCTAAATCCCCATACCAGGTTTTCTACTGCATTTTTGGAAAAATCCTGGTGTTCTAAATGACTGTGCTAATCTTGATACTTCTTTAAACAGCAGAGCTAAAACCCAAAAGCCATATGCACAGTAACACCCACCCAGGAGAGTCAGAGGAAAGAACCATTTAATTTAGGTATATGAAATGACAGCACTGTCAGTTATACGAAGGTAACTTTGCACAATTTACAAGCTCAGCTCAGGCTTCTCCCACACCTTTGTCCCCCACTTTTTAAGACTGAGTCTTGCATATTATATGGAAGAAAGAAAAACGCCAGTTGCGGGGCAGGAACACATTGTAATGCCAATTCAAAGCAACATTTTCTCCAGGATTTTTCATCAGAGGGTATGTCTCAATCACAGGAGAAACACCAGTTCCTCCTTTCCCTGCTTTTCTGCTGTAAATTATTTGGAGCCAAACCATAAAATGCCCAGCTGCACCACATCAGGACAAAACAGGAGACAGAGATACGATTGTACCTCAAAAGAAGCACAATCTCCCTCCAAATCTTCTGGTTTTCAGTCTGGCGTGATTTATCAGCTTTTTTAAACCTGATGATAGAGGCATGACATATACACCAGGATATAGATTGTTCACAATTTGTTTGCAGAAAACACTACTCTGGGCAAATGTAATTCTAGCTGCTTTGTTTAGTCACAGTTAATACTCTGTGTATCTGCTCTCTGGCTGACTGACTCCCACAAACAGGTTTGAGTTTAAGTATTTCAGACTGTAAACCGAAATTTAACTAGTGACAAATAATCTGCTGTACTGCCTGAGAATTCTCTGTTTTATTGACATTCCAATAAATGCTAAATGAAGACGAGCACAGACACTTACGTTTCTGTACAGGAAATTTGTCATGTACTTACATATTGCAGATCACTGCTGAATCTGGAAAAAAACCCTGGAAAGAATACATACAGCTGCCTGGCATTTTATATCCATATTCACTAATAGTAGGACAGCTGTTGCTTACTTGGAAGATGCTAGTTCGGAAACCACAGTCAAATGTGACTAAAAGTTGTTCAAATAGATGTATTTGATTTTGGTAAACAGACTCTTATGAGGGCATCACCCACATTGTATCCTAAAGCTCCAGGAATGGTAAGACAATACAGATGGTACCTGGATAACCACTTAACCAAAAAGTAGAAAATAAGAGACCAGTGAGATTTCACTACTTTGCAACAAAAAATATTTGAACTGCTTTTAAAAATACAATAATATTTTTAGTAAGTTCTTCCAAAAGCACAGGGAAGTGTTTTCCCCAATTTTATTTAAATAACACATTCAGAGTGAAGCGGAAAGGGACACTGGATAGAAGCTGAAGCAGGTTATCTACCTGTAGCCGTTCCTCTTCGAGGTGCCTCGGCAATGTGTACATCCATGTGACTGGTACCGAGCTGCAAGCCTCGCGGGCTGCCGAGGGTCCAGCCTGGCAGCACGTAGGGCAGCACGTTCCCGCATGGACACCACATCACTGCACATCACTGTAAAAGAGGCCAAAAGCCTCTCAACCAAGGGATTTGAAATTTAACCCGGACTGAGGAAGAGGGCAGAAAAGATGGCTGTGAAAACTCATGGAAAACCTTACGTCTCAGAGAAGGACAAGAGGAAGAAGTATCAAATGTTTGTTTACTTATAGCATCTGCCACAAGAACTGCCTGTAGAAAAGTCCTCAGAACCCTCCGTGAAACAAATTATCCCAAAGACAGTGTCACTCCTTGCAGCCATGGTGGAAACACAGTGCTTTCTCACACCATGAGAGGATCCCAGGTGGCAGCTCCAGAGACATTGGTCCTGGGTAATTTATGCAGAGTCATCACCAGCATTACTTGGCCTCCAGCAGAATGAGCCCACATTGAAGGGGGAAGGGCATTTATTTTGCTTTGGTTTTTTTTTTTTAATGAAAACATCTTGAGTTTTGTTTCAAGATCCACAGTGGGGGAAAGCTGTAAGCCCCTCAAGGCGCCGATGGGCAAGGGCAGCCTTGCAGGACTCTGCTTTCTTCTGCTGGAATAGGCTCCGTGCCAGAGCTAGTAAGTTTTGAGGACCTGACCTTGCTGTGAATCGCCGTGCTTCTCTGCCCTGCCCTCCTGGACCATGCCATCAGACTGGTAAGGTTCGTTTGTACCAGTTCTTCAGGATCCCCCAAGCACCCTCTTATTATCCTCCAGCACCTGAGTCGTCAGCGGGGACAAACGTAGCCACGGAGCGGCTGGTCATCCCCGCTGTAGGGCATATTGTGAAATGACACAAGGCTAAAGAGGACACGTCATTTAGGGAAACAGCATTCCAGAATAAGAATTAAAAATAGTCTGCCATGGGAGGAGAAGAAGAACATGAAGAGATTATGTCTTTGGAGTGAGGAGACAAGATTTTAATCTCACTATTTAATAAGATACCAGTAAACTGGAGGACAGAAGTCTCCCAACTACACTGGGTTGAGATCTCTAATTAGTTCATGAAGCATTTTACTGGAAGTATAATTTTATATGTGTAGCAAAGCAAAAGGTACTGATTAATTGCAACTCATTAAGTGTAACTTGTTTTGTAATTAGGAAAAATTAATGCAGGCATGGCAAGGTTGGTGCAGACAAGAATTCCACCTCACTGAGTGTTGCATTGCCAAAGCAGCCAGTCTGCTCAAGGAGCAGAGGAGTAATTTGAAATTCAGTCCTGACCCATGGGTCAGGCCATCAGACCACACATTCCAACTTTTCTGAAAGAGAACTAGGAAGAAATCTTAGAAAACAAAGATAATGAATGCCTTTGCTACAAATGACTGGGTTAGCCAATTAGCGGCTGTCTCCACCCATGAGCTATTAAAAACTCATGTTCCATGTATAAAAAACATTGCTATCCTATCTAGAGTACTTGTGGGACATCACCTGTGGGTACATCACCTGTGTTCGCGTTATCAGTTTTTAGAGTTCTGTTAATACGTATACAGAAGTAAAGTAAGTCATACTTATCTCATGTAAATTGTACGCTTCTTAAGGAACCAGAAACAAACAAATATCCCAAGTAAGATATTACCAACAAGATTTTAATAGCATAATATTTTCAAACTTTTCTCTTTACCCATTTTGGGAGAGAAAGTTTGCTGTGGGTGAGAGTTCAGAAACCATTGCACATACTAAGACAGAAATGGGACTAAAACCAAAGGCAAAATAAAGCCCTAGCACAGAAGCATGCTCTGCAAACAAGACCACCAAGGCATGACAAATTATTGTCACTCACCTCAGCCAGAAGGCTGGCAAACAGTAATACTCTCTACCTTTCAACTTTTAATCCTATCTATGAAACACAGGTACCCTCTGAGAAACCAAATATATTTTAGCCAATTCTTTTTCTATTACAGGAAGCAGCGACTGTGGACACAGGTTTCCTAGAAAACTTCCTTCTTTCAGAGAAGACTCACATGACATTGAATCAGACCCGTCCCCCACAGCTGGCTGCCGGGGGTTTTTAAGTCTTCACAGTAGTATTCTATCGTGATCGACCACAAAACCCAGTATAAGACAAGACAGTGATGCACCTTTTTATTTGGTGGTGATGGCGTAGCAAATGGTTTTCTGCAAAAGCAGGCATCAAATTCTGGGAAAGTCTGAGTCTGGAATTTGCAGCTCAGTTATGACTTAACTAATAATAACTAACACAAGTCTAAAAGCCACATGAGAAACGGAGTTTCCTTCCCACAGTGCCACTGGTGAAGTTGCCTACAAAAAGAAAACTGAAAAAGTCTGAAAACTTCACACAAGTAAATTCTTTTCTTTGTACTGAATGGACATGCTGTACTCCCACTCCCTCACAAAGGAAGTTAAGAGCTTCTTTATATTTCAAGCCTACTCTGTTTTTCTCAACAAAATACAAGTGAAAGGGCCATGTGAAGTATTAACAGATGACAACAGAAAGCTAGCCAGGTATTTCAAACACTTGTGTCTCCTCTTCCTACATGAATTCCTCAATAGTGTATGCAAAGTAAGTCTTCTTACTTCTTCCATCCTTTAAATCCATAATTAGAGCCAACTAAGTAACTTGTTGAGAAGTAAAGGCTTTTTTTACATTCCTTCCTCTCTCCTTTCTTTCCCTGGTAGAGAACTTGACCTGACCATCAGCGACAGGGGGACTTCATGCCTTATTCTGAAGGGCAGTTAGTGATTCAAGCGAGAGCCTTTTGCCCGTTTAATACCTTTTCAGTAGCGCAAGCTCACGTGGAACATCATGCAATCCAGTGGAAACAGAAATACTATTTACTTCTCAGCTGGAATGCACAAATAATCAGGAAACCTGAAAACAGACTAAAGCTTTTGTCATGGTAGGATGTTAACCATCATCTCATGTTGAAAGCAAATCCTGTTCGTCACAAACACTTTGGCCAAACCCTCCTCCCCCGTTCTCCTCCAGCCCCCGCCCCCCCAACCCCATCAACAGAGAGGTGAACAGAAGGACACCACATTAATCCAGCACCACTGCTTGACAGCATGCTTGGTGGTTACACGTAGGTACAAACTTCAAACTGCTTCAGTCCATTTGCATCATTTAACTCAAAAAAAATTCTGAATTTGTCAAACCATCTCTGCAAATCCAATGAAAGAAATAAAAATAAAATAATGTAAGTTAGCATCAGTGTCACTGAAAGATAGTATTTGACGACTAACATAGGAAAACCTGTTGAAATTACAACTACAGTAATAAGCTTTAAAAATAGCAAACTTTTTGACAAGTTTGAAAAATAATCCAGATGATCCTAAATGAGCACATGCTTTTCAATTTACTTCAAAATTTAAATCCATAAATTCTAAACGTTCATCAGTTAAAAGGACCATTTCAAAAGGTAGAGCAAGCAGAGCGTCTCACATACACCACACTGCGGGAGTCGAGTTTCCCACAGTGGTGCAGATAGCTCCCAGTGATGCCACGGGGAATTACCTGCAAAAAACATAAACTGGAATAACCTCTTTGGTTTGGACTGACTCCGCTTCACACATGCGCTGTGTGTTACGACTGCCATAAAAATGGACAAAAGCAGCACATACATTAGCAGCAGCTCCTGCTTAAAAACAAGCAGCACAGCACATTCCCCCCTCAGCCAGCTCCCCGCTGGAAGTACTCCAGGCTAAGCCACAAAAACTTAACAGTGAGCTTTCGAATGACAGGACATCATGTGCTCCAGAATCTACAGAACCAGTCAAGTACTTACAAGGTTTCTTAAACAAATTGATCATGCCTACAATTTCAGACGAAGTCAGAGAAACTCCAGACTTGATCTTCTCTGAGGAAGAAACAAAAGCCATGAAATCACCAAAGAGAAAGGTTTGTTTGGCTTTTTTTGTTGTTGTCTTTAAGAGAACTCTGAAGGACATATTGTAACATCATAGGAAGCTTGTAGGAACAGCCTTACAAATCAAGCTGAGCACGTATTTCAGCACTCTGTTTTTATTTAGCACTCTCCCTGTGGAAAAAGCTAAAGGAGGTTTTAACTACCAAGAGCCAAGGCGATTTGGGATTGATAGCTAAGACCTCCCGACTGATCTTTCATGCGATATTCATTTGGTACATTAGTTTATATAACTTCTTTTTGCTCAGTCTTCCCCAGCTACAAAGCCAAAAATAGCTTACCTTTTCCAGAAGGGCAATAAGGTGTACCTGGAATACTAGGCAACTCTTTACAAGTGCTATGAATAACAGCAGCGGTTTTTTAAAAGTCAGAAAAAAACTGTCATTATATTGTCACCCATGTTTTTAACTTCACAAGAACAGTCAATAACTACCACGAAATCTGGAGGCTGCGTTTTCCAAGGAAAATTGTGCCAGACACTAGTATTTTCTGAAGCATCCCATAGTACCATGAAACGAAGACAAGCATTAAGCAGTCTACATTATTGTCATAAAAGAAGCAACAATGATGCAAATCCCTTTTAGAAAGCCATAAACTTTTGAATATAAAACCTAAAAAAGACTTCATTATGCAGTTTTCAGGCAACACAGGCTGAGCCAAAGCCTACTACAGTACTTCTCTGTGCTCTGGATAAAACTTCCCATGGCTCCAGTAGCTCCTTTCGCAGAGGTGCCAGTCTTCCGCGAATAGATCTTTGCAACCAGGATTTAAGGGAAAATATACCCTGTAAAGCTAGGCTCCCAGATCTGTAGTTTGGCATACAAATGGGTGGTCTAGTTTTCAAATCTCCCGGGAACCAAGTAGTTTATAGTGCAGTAATACATGTTATAATGCTGTCTCTTTAGTTCTTGCACGGCGTTTGTTCAAAATCAAGTCTTACAAGTCTTACCCAAAGACCAGCAACAACAACAAGTGGCTACGCTTAGGCCTTTACATCCCAAACATGTTTAGACCAAAAAGTACTTCTCATAAAACTCTGGATCTAGAGAAAGATTTTACTTTCTTAATGTGAAACCTAAGAAGCTTATAGTTATCTTCTGGTTTAAACGGAGGTCCTTAGCACTTACATCTCAGTCACAGAGACATTTGAAGTCAGTAAGGTAAAGCCTTTAACAGAGGAAAATTTTAATTAGTCTTTTGTACAGTCTGCATTCAGTAATATCCGCTTTCTTAAATCTTCCTCTATAAAGTCAATTAAACATATATTACTAGTTTATTTGGAGAAACATTTAAGAATCCCAATCTGCTTAGCAGCCGCATTTTGGTAAGCACTGGAAATACAGATACAGAATCATTTCTCCAAAACACAGGCAAATGGCATCAAACTGAGAATGAGAAAAGTTAAAATAAAAAAGTTGAGAATAATATGCTCCTACTTCCTTCTCCTCTGAGGTATCTCACACTGATTTTTTTTTGGCAGATATATCAAGACTGTAATAATGACTTTAGCGACTTCTTTCTTTAGGGACATATTTTATTTCATTAATGAAACATTCTTAGGAGCCAAGAGAATAGCTTTCACCCAATTTCATCTTTAAATAAAAAAAGCTAAAAAAAAAAAAAAAAAGAAGAACAGAATGATGAAACTACTCTGGTCTGACAAAATGCATGGCTTTTTGACCCATCTAAAAGGGCTGCTTCCTCCACTCCAGCTGCTGACAAGAACAAGATTCCCTGCAGCAAATTTATGCTTTACCCACCCCCCTCAAGCCTTCCTCCTGCTGCCCTACACTAGATCTAGCATCCCTCCTGGTGGCCAGCAAGCCAGGGTTAATTCAGATCATGAGAGCTTACAACAGGGCTCAGGACCACCAGAAAGGCTGCGCGGCTACCTGAGCAAACTCCCTGTGGATCACAACTGTGGTCATTCCCCTGGGCACATTCTCCAGCTATTCAAGTCCTTTGCAGTTTTATCATTTCAAACCCCATGACCGAGATCCAACTTGAAGACCAATAGATAAACATTACGATACTGAAAAGCATGGGTGTCAAGAGTCCCTCTGAGAGGGACTATCTAATCTAGCATCAAGGCTGGAGGTGCATGAATGACCATGAAACAATCTACTAGCTGAGATCAATTAGCAGTCTTGAATCATCACACCAGGTCATCAAAGGACTTTTTTTAACAGCAGCTGAGAAGCAGCATCACTCAGACAACAGGCATGAAGACAAGTGGTGGACAATCTTATGATGAAGAGGTAGAAACCACTTTCCCTATAACTTCCTAATATCAGCATTATCTCAGTCACACTCAAACTGCCTGCCACCAGTGCCACAGCCTTTCTCTGGTTAAGCAGGGATCAAAATTGAAACAAGCTTTTCTTACCCATCAAAACATTAAATGAAAGAGGAGTAAAAGGTGAAGTGGCAAAATTTAACTCTGTGCAGTCAAAGTTAACGGGGAAAAAGAAAGCTTCTTTCAATTGAGTTACATGAAAATAGGTTTTAATAGTTGAAGAGTGTAACGCAGTAGACATTTAAAAGGTCCTAGTTATTCCCCAAACAACTCCAATTCATGTCTAATACAACAAAAATTTAGGCACATGTGGTGTTTTGCTTTTACATTTTGTTCTGTGGAGAATAATTAAATAATTCACACTACTGAATTGGCAGTGATGCCATCCACCAGTGCCAAACTGAAATGTTTGCCCCCTCTCTCCAGCTTAGCTGACTTCATATTTCATCTGGACCTATTTTGGATGCGACAGGAAATCGAGGCAGTGAGATTGCTAAAACCTTGTCATATGGAATTGTAGATATTGGAGGTTATTAATGCAACCATAGATTTGGCATGGGCACTAGACATTTACCTCAGGAAACATGCTTGGCCAGAAAACTTACCTGCTGGTTAGAAACCCCACGGATTAGCACCTCACTCAGGTGCTCCAAGCTATACGCAGGCAGTGCAGAATACTGAAGCTAGTAAGAGAAATCAAGTAAAAGAGTGTGACAGACAATGAACCAGGCAAAACCCACTTCACTGGAAGCCAGGGAGTTTCTGAAGGGTGGTTAATGATACAAGATGGGATATATTATTTAGACAAAGCATGTCCCACGGGAACGACTCTGAGGCTATAAAGAGAGCTCTCAAGTATAGTTGGACTCTTGTCTCTCATTTGTCCCTTAAATGCTGGAGGTTCAAACGGAAAAACTCTCAAGTTAGCATAAGAAATTTAACAACATATGGCATTTGCGATGGTATATACAGTCATCCCCTTCTAATCTGCTTCTTCAAACAAACTCGATTTGGAAATGATCAACAAGGCTGCCTGGTTCCCACTGAGTGAACTTTGAGGAATAATTTTTCAGTTTCCTCGCTAGTGGACAGGTGCCCCTTCTCCAGATAAACAGTCCCAACAGCAAGGTCCTCAGCAGCAGCGAAACCACAAAGGGTTGAAGGGAGCAGAGTCTCCCCGAGGACGTGCACCCCTGCCCCAGAGCGAGCGCTGATTGCAGGGTGCCTACCAGCGCTCCCCACGACGTGCTTTTCTGAAGGCAAACAGGGAACACCAGTTTATCGGAGTTTTCAACACAACACCTCGCTGAAGCCCTGATTTCATGCAAGCAAAGGCAAAAATGGGGATTTTTGAATGTCTTTACCAGAACTCTCTGTTGGAAAGCAGCATCTCTCATATTAATCACCATCCTTGCACCAAAGTAAAACCTGGCAAGTGTCGCTTCTTATCTTATTAAGCCACAAATCTTGTTTAGTCTTGCTCATTATTGTCTTATCTATGAGCAGCTAAATTTCTACCAGGCTGGCTCAACTAACCAACTTATGTTGCTGTGATATTGACATTTCAAAAAAAATGCTGTTACACAACCAGAGCAGAAATAAAAACACTCGAGCAGCTGAAAGAGTAGAGCTGAATAAGAAGTGCTACAAAACAGGAACAGATTTAGGAATAATGAGGTCACCTCACACCTCAACACACATGAAGTTATTCTGTTCACTCAAATAACTTCACATTCAGTAGTAGTCACAGCAGAAAATACCACACCGTTTTAAAGAGACAGAAGCATTTTCAGTACTTTGGCCGATTAGAAAAAAAAGAACACAGAACAATACCATCATGTCTTACCCTTCCAGCTTTCTCCTGGCTTTATAGATGAAGAGAGAACTAAGGAGGGAGAAAAATATTCCTTCCCTCCTCACCCCCTCCCAGTGAGAGACACCTAATCCGGGTGTGCGGCTGCAGCTCCAGAGCACGGAGCAAATGTGGCATTTACGGTGCTTCAGAAGCATCTGGTGCCTGCTCAAGCGCTCAGGTGCTGCTGTGGTGACAGCCCGAAAGATCTCCTTCTCACCAGGTGTTTTGGGTTTTCAGCCTTTCCTACTCCAGATACCTGCAGTCTCTTCTTTATCTAGCAAGGGGGAGATACGGTATTAGCTTCCCACCAAAGTGTCAAGTCACACAAAAGCAAAATGCAGTGCCACAAGGTCTGGCAGTGCCGGTGTTAGGAGCTCCCTGGGAGCGTGGAGGAGGAGAGGACTGGTGGGAGGCAGAAGGTGAGGAGATACATATCCAGGTGACCCAAGATGAATGAACAGCTGACGAGTGGCCAAGAAAGGAAAGTGAAGGATCAACGCAAGATTAAACCAGGCTGAATCTTCATTTGACTGGTAATATCTGTGCAGTCAAGAGCTGGGTTTGTTTTATTTGTTTTTAAAAAGACCTCAGAGAAGGTGCTTTTCTGAAATGGAGAGAAGAGTGCAGCAGTCAGTATTGAGTAAAAGAAAATTCTGGATGTCAAAATCGCTCAAAAAGCATGACTGCCTACTGAGCTAAAGCATGATATTTCTATCCCTAAAAGGGAATTGGTATCTAAGCAGATACAGATTGGAATCACTGACTCATCCACCCTGGGCCTTTAAGGCAAACTGATGAGAATGAAGAGCTGACAGAAAGAAACGAAAGGGGAGGAAAAGAAGGAGGCAGAGGGGATTTAAACAAGATTAGCTACATGTGAATCCTAAATAAAGATTAAAATCACTGCCTTGTGGATTTGGGGATTTCTGAAGCCAAGGTCATGAAATTAGCAGAAAATCGGCAGTTCATGAGCTTGTATGATGACTTTTCTCGGAGCAACTTTCAGCAGTATTTTAACTCCTAAGAGCTGCCATTGCACAGTTCTCCCAAGCTCCTTAGAACCATAAGGAGAAATTGCACCTAAAGGGAAAGGCATCTAAAAATCCCCACACCCATTCCGTAATTAGCTCAACCATCTATTTTAATACAAACGACAAAGTCTTTCCCTCAAAAAATCTTTCTACTATTTATATACCCTGCTGCCACCAACAGAGTAAAGCACTGATAAAAAAGGTCAACAGCCTGGGTCTGTTCTGTTGCACTAATACGGTAAACACCATCAGTGGAATGATCTTGGTTGATCTTGCTCGTCTAACTTTTACTCAGATGATATAGATTACAAATCCTTTAAAGCTAGAGAAAGCATTGTTTACTTCTGCATCTGTATCTAATGCTCAACATAGGTCAGATTTCTTTGCAGAGTAAGAGGCATTTCAGTCTTCTTGGGAAATGTTTTACGCCTTTTAGAATTAAGATTTCAGTAGGAATGTTCAATATCTCTTCGTTCATACTCTCTTCCAACTGACTAAATTGTAGGCTTGTCCTTTACAGCTTTGCTGACATCACAAAGGCTATATAAATTTTCCATATGTACTTAATATGAATTACAAGTTATTAAGCTATAGGTGATGATGAGTGCCTTTCATTTTCATGTGACAGTCTTTTAAAATGTGTCATCCAGTCTGTTAATTCTAAAATTGCTGGGCCAGTTTCCTTGGAAAGGTGCTGGTTTCCATGAGGGCAGCTGGGAACCTGACTAGGGAAAAAAAGACGTGAGATGTCTTCAGCCTGTTTAATAATACTTCAGCAGAAGTAAAATATACAGATGGTATTATTTGCACTAATGATGTATGCAACTAAGACACCAAAACCCCAGCTGAGGAATTCAGTTTAATTTATCCTCCAGCAACTTCCTGAACTGGCACCTAAAAGAATTGTTTTCTTTATGATCTAGTTTTCCATAATTCCTTTCCATCACTGGAGGTTTCCTTATGGCAGCTTTCTTTTTACAGCTTAGCAGAGGAAATCCCATAAGTTTGGGAACAGAAATGATTATATTTTGTATCCTTAAAGATGTTTTTGTCTTTTAGTACTAAACTTTGTTGAATTTTGCTGCAAGACTGTAGAAGAATGAAAGGTGTAGGGTTGTTTAGGAAGCTGTAAGTGTTTTCTAGGACAAAATGTTGCCAGAGAAAGTTTAGATTCAGTATCAGGAAAAGTTTATCAATAAAGTGTATTAAACAACTGAGCACAGATATGAAGTGCAAGAACATTCACCTAGACAAGGTACTCAGAAATTTAACGAAATGAACAGTCCTACACTTAAAAGAGGAAAGACAATGTGAACTGAATACAGTATTGCTTCTCAGAGCCAGTTTCTAGGACTCTTCATTCACAGAATACCAGAATTAAGCTGAACATTGCTACAGCTTGAAATAGTGGGGAAAAGAAAAAAAAAAAAGGGAAGCAAGGGAAAAACACTAAATCAAATCCTGCTGTAAAAAACCTGTAACTTGGACTTCCTATACAAATACTTGGAACTTTCTAGCCCAAGCGATCAAGTACGTTCCAGACCATGTCAGAAAGACCCTGGGAGACCCGTCTGTAGTAGAAGGGACTGCAAGACCAACGTGGTCAACACTACAATTTTCAGACACAGGCATAAGCAGTTTCTTTGCAGTAATTTTTGAGGAAGGAAGAGGCTTCCTCTGTAAATAAATTGAAAATGTGTTCTGTCTCTTTAGTTTACAACCAAAAAACGAGTTTACTTTTACAGTACCTGAATCATCAGTACCCAGTACCTCAGAGTGAATATTTTGGTTAGTACCCCTTTCAGCTGCAGCCATGTTTTTTGGTGGGGGTTTTTTGGTGGGGTTTTTTTCAAATATTGCTGAAACAAGAAGTACGGCACAACACATTTATATAACCACTGAGATTTTCCAACCAAACACAAGTTTAAGATTCCCTTATTTTTAAATCACTGTTCTTGCAGTAAAATGTCTTACATTTTAGGCTTGTTTGGAACCATGCAGTAGCAGGAGTGTGAAGGTACAAGAGTCATTACATACGAAATCTTTAATATATGAAAATTATAGCTGTGCTTCATAACAAAATGCAGCAGCACCAGTAAGTCACAGCTCCAAGGAATTGCAGAGCCCTGTAATAAGAAAGTCACATTGTGCAGAACATGTTTTCCGTCTTACTGTCTGTATTCATTCCTCTGATTAGTAATGGAAACAACTAATAGTGTTATATATTTATATAATAAATATTTTAAATAATATTTGCAGTATTTCTATTTAACCCAATTAAAAAATAGTGCCATACATGAACACTATATAAAACAGTATAATAAACAGTATTACAGTATAAAGCACTGTACTGGCTACCTGAATGCTGCAGAAGTACAAAGAAACCTTTTTACAGAAAACAATTTTCTTCAAATTACATTCTCTAGTTGCATGTTTTCCATATTTTAAGTTTCTCCAAGGAATAAACAACTACATTAACGGGCTCAATAAAAGATACTCCTGTGTAACATAGACAGTAAAAGTATCACAATAGCAGGTGATACCTTCCAGATCTAACAAGATAGCCATTAAAAATTACAGCATTTGTCCTTCGGTAAAACATGTAGGCAGATTAAAATAACAGCTTAAAGGCCTTGAAGAGGTTTTTTTAGTGAAACTCGCCTACAGGTTAAATATTTTTCATACTTTTCTTCATCTCCAGAACCATTCTTTTCTAGGGAAGAAGTCTTACTTTTAGACAATAACATAAGCAATAGGGGAAAAGAGTAAGATACAAAACAGCACTATATGACATTGGGTTATCCTGAGGTATATCAACAAAAATTAGCAACCTCAGCAGGACCCTGCAGTGGAAAACATTACCCAACCATGACAGGAGAGTTCAGCTCCCCTTTCTGCTTAATAATAAAGATGATGGAGCTGAAGAAGGACCTTGTCTTGAAGACCCCTCCACCTGCTGCCTGTCAGGACATCGCAGATCTCCAAGAAGCTCAGGGAGTGCGGTGAAACACAAAGTGAAAATAGCAAAGCATGCACGGGCAGCTTTTTAAAAGCCGTGTGAGTCTCTGAGCTGCATTTCAGCGGAGAGATTCGTTCTGATGGAGGGGGGGAAGGCCACAGGGAATTTTAAATCTTTGAATACAGAGCAGATAGTCCATTGCCAGTACTGAATTTAACATGCCATACCATAATTAGCTCTGATATCTACATGAGTGTCTTTTCCTTCTAGAACTTCCTGAAGAGCTTTACCTCTCTCCATCCCAGTCAGCCACTAGACCCCAGGGCTATAGTGAGCTTCCAGTTCAAGGAAGCACTAAATCATATTAAAATTGAGCATGTGCTTCTCTTTTCCTGAATTAGAGCTCCTAAGATTATTTAGCCACTGCTGGATGCTTAGGGCAGGACATCACAAACACAAACACCACTTTAGCAAAGTCAAATCAGGATTTGCGACAGTTTTTGTCTGTCCCAAAGCTACAAATCCGAATTCCTCAGTATTCTTAAGATCCAAATTAGAACTTTAATGCAGTGGCAGCAATACAAAAAATGACTATAGAGAATCCTTTCATTGGCCCAGTTCTAAAAGTACTAGTGGAAGCAGAAATCACCTTTTGCCCGCAGGTAATTTTGCCCACAGTACTCTTCATTGATATTCTCTGAGAATTCAGCATAAGAGAAATCAAAAGAATGTTGAACCTGGATTAATTGCATAAGTTCCTGTCATCAGCAGGACCACAAAAATAAAAATCCAAACAGAAACCGATCTGAATTTTGCAAACATGGCTCCTGGCCTTATGAAAAAATTGACTTGACATAAGAAACTTTGAACACATTGAAAAAACTCAAGAACCAGTGAAACTACCCAGTTTGGGCCCCATCTTGACATATAAGCTGCTCCAAAATAATTCTTGTGAGCATGGAAATCTTGTTTGGAACTATTCAAACTGGGAATAAAAACCTCAATTCCAATTATAACTTGGTAATTAAAATAAACATGTTTAATTAGAACCAAGCAATACTGCTGCAATCAAATCATTTCACAAAAATTAGCTCTGCCTTAGAAGCTAGTATATTCATTTTTCTAAATCTCTTACTCTGTATTAAGTACAAAGACTCAAAAACATGTAGGCATCTAGAGTCTAAACATAAATACTGCTCTGATTTTAATGTAGATATACCATCCAGCTTATCCAAGGGAAGTAAAAGCAGAAAAAAACCCTATTCTTGCAAAATTATCAAGACAAGTTTTTGCATACTGGGTACCTTCCTGGGGAAACAGAACGGATGTGAAGTTACATATTGAGAGGTTTAAGGAACATGGAAAATGTGACATGGCAACTTGTTTTGTTCTTTTTTAGTTTTGTTCATTTGGTGTTTTATTTATAGTTGTCTTACCACTATTTCAAAGCAAGGTGATCAAGAACAACTGTTCTTCACCATGACAGTGTTACCTTTCAGACGCAATTTCTGTATAGGAGCTTGTGCCATTCACTTCACTCTCTCAAGGCTCTCTTGGAGATCCCAAAATTGTCAGGTGTAGATTCCACATTATAACAGATCTACTTACTGCCCTCCCACTTCCCTGACAGTAATAATAAAAAAACCAACCCCCCAGCCCTCTCAACTTCCAAAAGCTTACAGGTTGCCAACCTGGTAAATATTAGGCACAGATCTCACAATTCTTAGAAAGAGGAGCAGTAATTACCTAGACTCACAGGCTGGTCACCTCCAATTCCCTATATGTTGGCTACAAAGACGGATATGGACAACCGGTAGATTCCCCAAATGACATGTGAAAGAAGTATTTGATATTTACAGCTTAGTTTTCAGATCATCAAAATCTTTAGAATTTTTACTGTGCAAAGCCCTACCACGATCAGCACATGGATTTAACCGCCTGAGTTTGCAACTGCAAAGTTCTGAGCAGTTCTGCAGACAGTGTAATATTCTGAACTAATTAGTTAATTGCAGATCAGAAAATACTTTCCATGGAACTGTGAACATAATTTCAGATTGCTGCGCCTCTCAGGTCATCTTCTCCGTTGTTCATCCTCAGCCGTGGAGGACACAAAAAAGTTGGTGCTTCCTAGGTAGGACACACGTTGGGGAGGGCCACACAGTGGCTGTACTAAGCACAGATGAGTTTTCTAGGTGATTTTTCCCACATGGTGTGGGCGTGGAACTACCCATCGGAGCTCTAGAGGCCAACCTCCCAGTTCCCAGCCCTGCATGGCCAGAGGCACGGGGTGAGCAAATGGCAGATCAAATGAGCAGCTTTCTCTGGTGCGTGGGGCAACTTCTGCACTGGGCTGAAAGGAGGACATGACATTGTTCTGCAAGAAAGCAAGCTAAGGCCGAGCTGCAGAAGAGCATGAAATCGGAGTCCGTTTACAGTGAAAGACTTCCTGGCTGGTTTTGTGATATTAAATTTGAGAAGACAACCAATTCATTCACATTAATAATATGTAGAGGGTTCACAAATCAAGAGACTTTTCACATTGAGGTTTATTCTAATTATCACTCAAATTCATTGCAAGTATAACACCAAAAAAAGTCTAGAAATCTAGAAAATGAATCATGAACAAATGCTACAACATAATGTTGACTAAACCAAGGTCTCTGTCTTCTTGGCAGGACCTCTTCTTCATTAAAATAGGAAAATAGATTATTTGCATAGCTGGTTATTGCACAGTGGCTCATTTCATAAAATCCTTGTAGTTTGTACTTCCACTAAAGTGACTGAAAGAACACAAATGTATCTGTAGTCATCGGTTATTGTAAGAAAGAAATCTGCATTGGGTAAACATAAAGAACAAGAGAGGCAAAAGAAAGAAAACAAGAAATTAATGGAATAAAGGGGAAAACCAGCTTTGGATGATACAAGTGAAATCAGAAATTTTAACAGAGCATAAAAGCACAAAGCTTTTCCTATTCTTCCACTTTTTTTGAAGAATGAAAACAAAAAGTGTGCCTTAAAGGAAAACTGAAACCTCTGGAGAAGCAGGATAGGGTCACCAATAAATATGAGTCTGAAGCTGTAAGCATTTTAATCTAGAAAATGTGAAATGGTAGAATGAGCTGGAAAAAAATGTATGTATTAGAAAAAATAGAATCTCACAAGTGATTTTATTCACTTCAGTGAAC
Source organism: Burhinus oedicnemus (assembly GCA_008921705.1). Taxonomy (NCBI): domain Eukaryota; kingdom Metazoa; phylum Chordata; class Aves; order Charadriiformes; family Burhinidae; genus Burhinus; species Burhinus oedicnemus. Next base: position 5,338,950 of record VFFE01008299.1, read on the forward strand.
TTGTTCAAAAATTGACTAACACATTTACAAATGATTTACAACGAAGAGAATCTTATGGATAAAGCAAAATCTCTACTCAAAGTACAAATCATTTCCTGTTAAAGTTTTGGTCATATTTTCTGCAGCAAAAAGCAGAATATGTTAACAACAGGATATGAGGGCAGGTTGTGAAAGAACACTGGGTACATGTAGGAAAAATAATTATATGCAAATTCTATACAGAAATATGTCTTGCATACTTTATTTATGAAATTCATATAAACCAGCTCTCATAGACAGCTCTCTGAATATTTGTATTTTAAGCCAGTGGGTATTGTATTTTACTTGGCAAAGGAAAAACATGCTATTTGAAAACTGCCATATTGCATGCAAAAATGAAGCCTATTAAAAGGAAACAGAAGATAGCTCAGAATCTGTAATCCTTACACACAAGTGTCATGGAAATATGAGGTTAGAGAGAGTAGGTAGGAAGCACCCTGCATTCACAGAGCACTTTCCGTTGATGGTGGCACACTGCATTTCTTCCTGTTTTGAAAAAGTAAGAACATATCCTACCCATAATATATTATCAGGTAACATCATACAAATTGGTATTTCAGAAACACCTATATACCTTCAGCTGAGGTGTAGTAGGTTTTTATGATAGAAAAATGTCCCCATGACTATGACCATCTCAAGAAAAAAGAACCTCATTTTCTTAACAATAAGCCAATGTATTCCAGCTGATCATTTCCGAAGAGTTGTCAATATCTGCCTATCGCTCATTTTCTTGCCATATCACACACCAGTCAAATGTACATGTTGGCAAGACAGTCACAAGGTAGGACTTTTAGTTAACTAACAGTCTGTTAATTTGCAGGGTGATATTGGTTAGACAGGACAGATTCTCTAAACCACATAAATAACTTTGAATAACAACCATACTGTTTTGTGCAAAAGCAAGGACAGCGTTTCTACATTAGATAGACACTGAACCCAGTTTTAGAGAAATGCAGTGTAGAGTAGGGCGTTTGCAGATGAAGTCATTGATGAACACATTTGCCCTGGGACCACGTTATTATCTATCATTCGCAATTTCAATGCTCTTCCCAGGGAAAAAAAAAAAGAAAAGAAAATCTGAGTGGAAAAAATCCTGTGCTGCTGTCATTCCACTTTCAGAGGAAGCACGCACCGTACAATATGTTTTAACTGTTTTCAGCTTCTTCCAATACTTTTTAGAACTGAAGCGTCTAAGGAAGTAGAGTTGTAAATATTTTACAAATAAATAATCAATCCAAAACCTGGCAGAAAGGAAAACAGTACAGATCTGTTCTGATAAAAGCCTAAATGGTGCACTATTACTTAGCACTAATTCCCAGCGGCAGCATTCTACAAACACACTGTATATCTGTCTTGGCAAAACGAGAGTTGCTTGGTAGACTGGAGACTACATAAATCTTTCCATGTCTAAGAATAACTTCAGTGGTTGAAATGAAAGAAAATATTCGCTGTTTTCTTTTTTCCCAAAATATACACAAAAGCTACACAAAAAATAGTTCTAAGTACAGTAATACATGCAGTACATTCTTACTTTAATAAGAAAAAGGGTTTTTTTTCTGTTTGTGTTAGAACACGCATGTTAAAATTAGTATATTAGTATTCAATTATTATCTACATTTTCACTTCTGCCTTTAACTTAATGAAATGTTAAATGAAGACATCACTTACAGTGTTAAAGGATCAGCAGAAAAACATTTCCTTACCTTTTTTTAAGATGGGGTGTGGTATTCTCTATGTTCCCACAGTCTTGCTCTGTCTCTGAAATGGGGATTTTTCTCTAGTATAAGTGATCAGAAATCAGGATACGCTGCCAGGGACCAGCAGTTAGCATTCTCCCAGACTGCCTAGGCATAAGGGGGAAAGAAAGAATTTTAGTTCATCTTTTCTAGGGTAGCCTAAGAGTATTTTTATGTTTTCCTTCTTTTAAGGGGTGCTTCTAAGCTGAGCAATTCGTGCCTGCCACATCTCTTGTACATGGTTTGAGACGTTTGCAGTCTAAAAAAAAAAAAAGAAAGAAAGAAAAAAAAGATATTGCAACCTGAGAAATTTTCATTAGCTTCAGATTTCCCTCTGAGACTTTCATACAACATGGTCTTTCTTTACCCTTTCTGACTAGTGAAGTAGCAACACTTTCTTATTTTTCCTTCCAAACAGCCACATCCTGCAGTTCTGAATCAATTATATCTCAAGAAAAATATGTCACTGTTTTTACTGTAGTTTGGGCTGAAATAAAAATTGACTCTAGTCTATTTGACTCTAGTTTCTCAAAAGGAAAAACTAACAACTTCTAAAAATGAAAATAAGAGCTTGTCATAACGTTGATTTTCCTGCAACTGGAGTATGTAAAAATGAGTTTTAACTATTTTTCTAGCAAAAAGTATGAAACGCCTTTTTAAATATAAAACCTTTCTTATTACAAAAAATTCAAACTATAGCAATAGACTGCAAAGTAGGAAAAATTTAGACGGCTGAAAATAACTTGTAAAATTGCACAGAGCAACCGAGTTAGTTTTTTAACTGATTTTTCTTCTGGTTTCACTAGTTTTTAGTTTTAAAATGAAAAATTTGAAACTAATTTTGCCATTTTGAACAAAACCATCATGTAAAAATTCCCTCAAAATTTTTTTACTTGTGTTAGGGATTGTTTTGCTTCATTTTGCATGTAACTAAAAGTAAGTAACAGGCAGGGATTTTGTAGCAACTATCCTATTCCCACACTCTAACAGTCATTAAATAGCATTTGCTATATTCATTCATCCTTACATCCTCAGGCAGCTAGAAATAAGAGTATTTTGTCAGAGCTATGTAATTAGAGTATTGCCAAAATCATGCTCCGTTTGACAAGACAAGGATAAATGCATTGTTCGACCACTGGCAATCAAACAGAACAGCTTGCAGGCATTAAATTGTGGGGTTACTATATAGTCATATATTATATATATTCAGCTGCTGCTGAAGTTCATGTACTAAAAGTTGATGGGCACTCCCAGGCTGCCAGGACAGATAATCCAGATCAGCGCTGATCCTAGCAAACACATCTGGAAGAAGGCAGTCTGTTTAAGCTCAGAAACGGCAAATTAGCACTCAGTTGCCCCTGCACCACTTGTAACGTTTGGGATGTCTTCAAGGCGTGAATGGAATATGAAAAAGCAATATGAAAACATGCAGAGCTTGTCAGGCCACATTTTAAGAAAGGTACTCTTAATGCCTATGACAAACTGCGAAAGTCTTGAGCTACTGGTACTTCTGTGTAACTGGGAACTCCAGAGGTTACAAATCTCATATATGCGCATCAGCCTCAAATCTAATTTTCACACATAGACTCAGCACGACCCTCTTGCTTATGGGCACCAGATGCAGTACGGAAAATAGCACGTGCAATGGTTTGAGCACTGAAAGTTTGTGGCCTGCAACAGGATATCAGGTCAATGTTGTTCTAGAAAAACAGGCAGGAACGTATTCACTTTTTCACCAAAAAGCACCCCTGGTAATCAGTTATCAGTGCAAAGTTCTCCGTTAGTTCCGATCTGTAAATCCTGCGTGCAACCAAAAGCCGTTTCAAGCACAGCCTGTCTGACAGTCATGTCAGACGTCATGTTGTTAACCGGCACAGCAGAAAACATCTCTCAGTGGGACATGCCTGCTAATTCCATGTTTCCCTGCCCTTCCTGCACCTGACTGACTGGTGCTAGTGGTTGTGGCGCAGCAGACACCAGGAGTTCAATGCACCAGCAATAGAGAGCCTGCTGTAACCAAGAGACTTCAGGTCTACCACCATGCGTGCATCCCAAGGGGAGCAGTAAATCTACCGGTGGCTGCCGTCATGGAGAGTCAGTTTTCATTCTGCTGGTTAAGGTTTTGAAGCATATGGGCAATGGACCAAACTCTGAATTAGTTCATTGTTCTTGAAAATCAGAATCTAAAGGACTTTGAACTCCTGGGTATAATACAGACTCGCATTGTTCTAGGTGCAAGAGGAAGAAACTTAAAGCACAGTCGGTGTTGACTGCTAAGCTCAAGAAGCGTACAAGGAGATGTCCTGGCAGTAATAAGCGAACAGAAAAGCTCTTCCTCCTATGTCATCACTTTCCTTTTCTTCTCAGGGGAAAAAGCAGAGACAGGTGCACAGGGAAACATTTCAATGGAAAGGAAATTCCTGCAGACAGACCAGCATGGAAGATTTAGACCTTGAAAGATTATTTCAGGAAACTATTCTATATCGTCCTTTTCCAATGCAGCCATAAAATCCAATGCACTGTTAGAAATATGTATTTCCAGCATAGAAAGCTAAGCAAATGCCGAGTCTGCATCCACTTAAGAAAAATTACTGCATCCCACAGTAATAAGTAGCAGACAGAAGCAATGATGCCAGAGGCAGAGCCCATGAAAATTGGACCAGAATGGAAATCAGGAAATAAAAAGTGGCTTCAGTTTCTCCAGCTTTTGTTGGAGGACAGAGACCTCCATACTCCACGTTTTACCTTTTCACAATCTACACTTTACCTCAAGACGTAATAATCTTACAAAAATTTAGAACAGAAAAAGGCCATTATAAAAGCAGGTCCCTGAAAATACCTAAGCTGATGCTAGAGTTACAAGTGGTAAATTGATCAACTGGTCTATTTTCAGCTTCTCAGACAATAGTTGTTCTTGTACATAGTCCACATGGCTGTTATTTCACCGTGCAACACAAGACTAGTAGGCAATTAAGCATGGCAAACCATCAAATATTTGTCCACTAAAGGACTCTGCTGTATCTTTTCCCCTTGTCTATTAAGTACCTGTTTTTCTAAGAACATGTTTCAGCTTCTCAGAATAGCTGAGTAACATTCCAAAAGGCAAATACTATGTTCAGTATCCCACAGGTAAATATTACCAACATTATTCACAGAATACTTTTTTTTCATATGCAAAGAAAGCTTCTGATTTAAAAGGAAAAAAAAAGTGTTTCTCATCAGATAGAGAAAGCCAATATCAACAGCTCCTGAAAAAAGCAATAGAGTGTAGAGATATCTTTCAGTTAAAATACTGAAAGCTGTGACTCAGTGTTTCATATCATGAGCAAGAACATGATCCTTCTATGAATTGCGCAGTTTCTCTAGAACACAGTAGATCACTCTGCACTAGAGACAGTGTTAGCACATTTAAAAAAAGTGATTCTCCAATTTAAGTTGATAACACCTACAATTTAAAGTATTTGGTACACATGTAAAAATATACAGAATATCAATAAAAGTACATTTTTTTTTTGCAGACTACCACCTGACAAAAGCTTGCAACGAATTATTAGCCATGAAAAACAGTACAATTCAGAGAAGCACTGTTGGCATTGTCAGGCTTGGGAAACAAGTTGGTACTACAATACAAGCTGTTTTACTTCCTAACAAGTCATAGTACATTTTGATACCAAGGTTTAGTTTTTAAATTAAAAACAAAACCAGAAGAACCCTCAGGCGTTTCTTTGGTGGCCACTAATAAATTCATTTCTCTGTACCAGAGACTGAGGTGGTTCTGCGTTGCACATCATACGATTTCATTACTTTGGATTACCCTCTCTGACAACGTATCACATAGTGTCCACAGCCGCTCAAAGCTAAGAAAATAAATACTAGGCCATATTAGCATTTTATCATGATGCCAAGCTTGAGTTTGACTCCCTTCAGCTCCCTTCAGGGCTGGGTCCTGCAGGGAGCACAATCCCCAAACGTGCACGCATATGCATATATTTGTATGTATATATATTTGTGTGTATATACACACACACACAGAGCCATGCAGCAGCAGGTTAAATTTCTCTGAAGCTGTTTCCTTCCCAAAGTCAGAGGTTTGGGCTGTTCGCGGGGAATGAATCCCCTCACTGAAATTGCCAGGACTCTTTAAGAGAAAAGTAAGGTGGTAGCAGATATGATCTGACCTGCCCTTTCCTAGGTTTCTGCAAGTTACATAGTTTTTAACAAAATGCATAGGAAAAGTAGCAGGGAGAATTTTATTTCAAAAGGGGCTACCACCATGCTAATAAGTGCATCTCTCCTATCCATCCAAATACGGGGAACAAATCATGTTCTTGCTCTATATGCAGAAAATAATACCCAAACGTGGTAGGCAAAGTGTGTTCTCACTCCTCCGCCAAAATTAAATTCCTTATATGCTTTCTTGAGAGATAAATCAGAAGCTAAACATTCGGAACTAGCAATTAAAAGTACTACAAATAACAGAAAATGTAAAAATCATGGTTAGTAAATAATATCTCAAAAAGGAGCACATGAAACCTGGGGTAAGAAAAGCTTTGGTAACTTAATCTAATATCATTGACATGCATCATGTCCTGGAACTCTAGGATATCACAAAATATAATTTAATTCATAGAACTGCTAGGTGCCCGAGAGAAAAACAAGCAGTAAAAATGTTCAGCTCCCAGTTTTCAATAGTAGTAGAGTGGAGACTTCTCCCAGATCTCCTTCCACATTATTTTCAGCCGTGCCTTGCAAGGCATCTTCTTCCAAAGTGCAAACTCAAGTAACAAAATTAAGAGGGGAAAAAAAAAAGACCAAAAAACCCGCAAAAGATTTGAGCTGACTATCAGCAGTATTCCACAAGCCAGTACTTCTGAACAATACCGGCAAGGGCATGTAACAAGCTAGAAAGATGGAAAGAGTGTGGAGAAGACAAAGCCAGGCTCTTCTCAGTAGCACCAAGTGACAGGACCAGGGGCAGTGGGCACAGACTGAAACACAGGAGGTTCCCTCTGAACATGAAGGAATAAATTTTTACTGTGAGGGTGACCGAGCACTGGCACAGGTTGCCCAGGGAGGTTGTGGAGTCTCCATCATCAGAAATATTTGAAAGACAACTAGACAAAGTCCTGGGCAACCAGCTCTAGGTGGCCCTGCTTGAGCAGGGGGATTGGACTAGATGACGTCCAGAGATGCCTTCCAATCTCAGCCAGTCTGTGATTCTGTGAAAATGGAAGAGAAGAAGCCAGGAAGGCAATTTCCATGTGAAGGAAACAAAACCAGGAAAACTTCCGTTTTTTTTTTTTAAAAAGTACAACCCTATTTATCACAAGCCAAACAGTGACATGAGTAAATAGGATAAAATTGGATTAACCTTGACAGACCTGCAGAACAATTGCTGTTGACATTGTAATTTTCCTGGGTCAGGCTGACACCATTAAAAAGTCATCTCTCCAGTCAAGGTTGTGCAGATAAAATTCAAATGCATGCAAAAGACTGGGCGGGAAGGAAGCTTTGATCTCCCAAACTGAAAGGCAGGAATAGCCTTCTCGGAAAACCCTGCCAGGTCTTAATGTGAAAAAATGTAGATTGTGCAGGGCAGGCGTCCCCCTGCACGCACGCACGCATACTGCAGCTGCGTGCCCTGCGCACCTCTGCGCTCCCTCGCTTCGCTCCAGCACGCTCCGGGGCAGCGAAGGTTAATTACATTTGCACAGGCGAGCGGCAAAGCTGCATCTAAAGACACCGGGGGACATACGGATGGGTAAATGAGACTCTTCGAGCTGCTGATGGGGTACAGAAAAGGGAAAACTCACTTGGGTTCCGGGGAGCTTGATGGCATTGCAGGAGGAAAATGGGTGTATTTTTGCAAGGCACGAACACACCACGGTGCGTGCATAGCCAGAGCATGCTGTAGTTTTACCTTCACTGATGTTGAACGGCAACTAAATCAAACTAAAACCGTAGTTTTCCCTATGTTGTAGGGTGTTGGAACTTCCGTAACAGACTATCCAGCCCCGCAGAGCTCTCCGATGCTCACATTTGGCTAACCTCAACCTGCCCTAGCCACGGGGAGCTTGCTCAAGTGTGAATCAAAGGACACTTTATTGCAGTGTTTAGTTATACTTACACTGGCAGAATTTAAGTGTAAAGTGGAAAGGAATAAATGAGAACCCAACCTCTCCCTGGGCTTAGGCTTCTCTTCCGCACAGTTTATATGTAACACTGCCTTCAGACGAGGGAGGGTTTTTTTTCTTTTAAAACAATATATCATGTTCTTTCTCCAGGACCACAAACATCTTCAATTAGAAATGCTTCTAATCCGCTCCGAAAGAAAAAAATGTGAAATATTACCATTTCTTCATTTCGCTGCCAAGATCTGCGGTTTAGGTTCTCTGTTTATTGTGCCAATTATAACCTCTAATGTTCAGAAAAAAAATATGTTATTGCTTTCCTTGCAGTACCTTAAATGATAAGGCAGGTCATCAACTGTTGCAAGATTCTTTTATGATGGTAAAATTCCTCCAGTTATTTTCTCTCCATTTAAAGTGCTATGTTTTAACACAGTTCTATGGCTACAAGTGTCGTTCCTGAGTATATACCCACACTATTTCCAAACGCAGCTAGAAAAACTGTTATTTGCAATACTGTGTGACCAGATTCCTTTCCCTTTATTTGATCTAAATTGAATTCTGTGCTACAGGCTGACTTAAATGAGGTTATAAAGTTGTTTGTGGAGTAGGATCCTGCTCTACAAGAGTGAAAGTAAAAAAACTATCAAAAGAACTTGAAAGAAAAAGAAAAAAGGAACAAAAATGCCTAAGAAACTCCTTCGTGGGGAATGTCATATCACAAAGTGCACAGGCAGCGCAAGCCACGTGGAGTAATGATGCCTGACCCTAGTGCATGTCCAAGAATAGAGAGAAAAGGGAGTTTCTTGTAACTATCTCCTCGGTCTATACAGAAATCACTAACAATTGATTTCAGGTACTTGCTGGTGCAGAAATAAATTTGCCAGCTGCCTTGGAAGCTGTCTGAAGAAAGGCACTATATAAACATAAATCGTTAATGAACTGAGTGACCTCACCCTTGGGTAACTAGAGAAGCATAAAAACAACATGCTGTCTAGGTAGAAAGCCTTCTAGTCAGCAGTGCCACGCACCAGCAGGCAGCAAACACAAGAGCATCCATCCTGATGCCGTAGCAGATTCCTTTTGACAGGCTTTGTGTTTTCATCTCAACCACCACAGGTCATCGGGGGCAAAAAGCAGAAGCTTCTGAGGACGAACGAGTGCACAGTTCAATAATTAAGATGGGGATCCCCCTTCAGGCTTGCCTGAAGTGAAGCATTTGACAGGACTAAAATGCATTTTGCTACCTTTAAGAGCACAAAAATAGGCCTTGCGTCTGAGCTTGTAAGCGATGCAAAGCTGTTAGCACAGACCACCATGGTCCAACCTGTGGCTTGCAGCAACGTCCCGGGGAAGATGGAGACCAAATGTACAAACAGAAACTCAGCTTAAGGAACCACCCAGCTCCTCCAGCCTCTCAGAGTGATAGGAACTACCCACACACACCACACAGCAGGAGAAATCCAGCTTTTGGGGGCTTTTTCCTTGTTTTTCAGCCCTGCTCCCTCACCTTTCAATGCCTGTGACTGCAGCTGCTCCAGCCCAGCTTGCTCCCCGGCCCATTCGTGGGGTGGTAGCATGGAAGACGCAGGAGGCAAAGACTGCCAGGGAAAGGCAGGAGAGAGGGCACCTGCTGGCACAAAGACAGGGAAGACGCCTCTTGCACAGGGGTGAAGCTGCTGCTACGTGAAATAAGGAGTGATCATAGGTCTGAAGTACCCAGATCCAGGTCCCATGAGTTCAAGGTTTTGGCGTTTGACAGAGACTTTTGCAGTCCCTAGTACAAAAAATTCAATTACACCAAACTGTCCTGGTAATTGCACATTTCTTAATGGCATGGTGAGGACAGCGGGTCTTGAAAGGGCATTTAAATGAGAACAGGATGGTGACTTTGCAAGACCTTCCAATGGGGTTGTTCAAGGCACAAGCATCACCACTGAGGGAAAACAAAGGCAGGCAAAGATTTCTGCAAAAAATGAAGGGGGGAAAAAAAAAAAAAAGAGGTTTGTCTGGCTGGCTCCTCTGGCAGAGCAGAAGAGATGTTGTCTCCAGTAATGTGAGTCGAATGAGCCAATGCCTCACTGGACGATTCTCTGGGGCCAGCAGCTCTGTGATTGACATGCTTTTTTTTTTTCTTTTTCTCTGTAGAGAGAAGTGACAGAGGGAGCACTTCGCTGGCAGTCTTCATCCTGCGAACAGCAGTACACGGGGAGGAAACTCAGCCGAGTGTCATGCCAGCTCAGCTACATGCAATGATTTTAGCTGACAACTGGTCTAAGCTGCCTTTGCAGCACACATAAGAACTTGTTTTCCAACTAGCTACACAAGCAACTCAAACATCGCATCTTTCCAGCTTGTTCCAGATAGTTTTTCAGCCTGTTCTAGTGTGACAATTGACCCTGAAACTGTGGTCGATGGTTACTGGCAGCCCAGTATCTACATCCTGATATGTGTTTTTTCTTGCCGTCACGTTGTGATTCACATCTGCCTCTCTCATACTGATGTATTGTCGCTTAGGTGGCAGCAAATGGCACAGAAGGGTTTGTGCTTTCCCCCTCTCTTGTACTTCTGTTATCTGGAAATTAAGAAGTGGGACTGCACAGAGACTTGGCACTCTTTCCCTGCAAGAAATCTATATGCAAAACGCTACGTTGCCCAGACAAGATTAATATTACTTAGTGATAATCAATAGTTCCACCCCTGAAGAGTTTTTAACCTTCTAAATTTTCTCCCTCACATAAAAAAGAGAGAAGGAAGAAAATGGAGTGGTGAGGGACAATAGTTTCCCTAATTGCTTCTAGTTATCCTACGGGTATAAAATATGAGATGTGCAAACCTCAAGAGATAGGAAGGGATGAGGAAAAGACACCATTTGCTGTACAAAGATTTTACAATCTTATATCAAATACAAGGATGTATTGTTTCTTGCTCAGGACTTTCAATATTTGTTGTGTTCATTTAACAAAACACCACACTTAGTGACAGACAGAAAATTCCATTGGTGTTTATGAATCTAGTTCTGTAAAACTATAATAAAAGCAAAAAGCTCAAAGAAAGTAACAAAAGTCACTCAAAAGGACTTGAGAGCATTAATTGTACTAAAGCTCTTATTTGTGCATATCACAACTGTCCAGTTTCCCTCCTCTTGAAACGACCCACACCAAGTACCATGGAACAATTTTTCTTTCAAGTCCATGACGCTTCCATATATAACCTTTCCAGCAAGCACATTAATATCTGTCCATTTGACACGTAGAACTGCCTCTTATCAGCAGCTAAGCTCCCGAGCCTTTTACTAGCTGTGATAAGTAATACCCAAGGTAAAATACATATGTGCGTAAAAATACATATATACACCCACTCAGACACACACACACACAATCTTCCAGTTTTTACAACACATTAAAAGAAAGCTTCCAAATTTCAAGAACATTTACTTGCCTTTCACAACTTGATCTAACCTGAAAATAAATACAAAGTCCTCAGCATCAGCCAGCAGAATTAAGTAAAAGTTAATGGGACAAAAGACTCTCTACATAGCTTAAACTAATTAATATATATTTAAATATCAGATGAGGACTTAAAAGAAACAACTGCTCTGTTAGAAATTCTGCCTTTTTCCCCCCTTCATCTAAGTGGGGGGTGTATCTTGGAACGTACTTGGAAAATGACAATTTGGCATTTGTGGTTTTGTTGAATTAAACAACAGAATAAAAAAAAAATTAAAAGGGTTTGGTTGGTTTTTGTTTTTGTTTTTTTTCCTTTTCCCAGACTGTTAGGGCTTTCTGCTAGGTCTTTTGTCATCTCAAGGAAACGCATGCTGAATGTTACATAGTTATTCAAAAAGTCATCTTTTGGTAATTGTAGTGGGCTACAACTCCACTTCTTAGTAAAAATGAATGTGCGCTGCTTATTATTCCGTGTCATGCTTTTTCTTCACTTAAATAGCTCTATCTCCCAGCAAAGTGATGCAATGGATGAATATCTTTATTGTGTTTATTTTTCAAACTGGAAAATGCATCTTTTGCAGAAGCTATTCTTACAAAAAAAAAGGACATATTAGATGTAAAAGCCCTTTTAACAAGTAACTAATTGTAAAATGAGTTCTTTTTTATTTTAATAGGAATTTATTAATAGTATCTATATCCTAGCATTGAATAGATTCTTATGGGATGCTTTTTCTAATGATGAATTATCAGAAAAAATCCTCAGGATGAAGCTTGTTGCGAACACTAGACATTCTATCAAGTCAGTGATATTTTAAGCAGTTTAGGTACCTCTTTTCAGGTATGTCTGGTTGTGCAACCCATCACCACCTCCAGTGTGACAGACAGAAAATATATGTAGAGTGAACGAAATGTAGGTGTGAAAGTGCAGCATAGCAACAGCAGTACATGTTGGTCTTTGCCTTTTTGCATTTTGATACACTGAATAAGTTTTCACCCTGGCAGATATTTTCACTCACCTGGAAACCTTCAGGTTTTCTCTCTCCGTAAAAAGAAGTACGGATTAGGAAGTCTTCCTATCTTATTTTTTAATTTCCTAGGCTATGATTGCTCTCATTACATGGTTTGCATGTTCTTCTGGGTAAGCATTAAGTCTTTTTGTAAGTCTGAGAAACATCTGACGGTTTTGGAACTGCTGCTTTATCAGCAATAAGTTGTGACGGTCCTATTGATCAGCACTATATTTCTCATGCTTTTCTACAACAACCTTAAAAGAGCATCTTCACCAATATGTCAACTGTCAGTAGCAAAGACACTTAAATCCACTCACTTTATCTCAGTGAGAAAGTGCCTAGAGCAGAAAAACTGGCAGAAATTTGAAAGAAAACCCATTCAAGTGGCATGCCCCAAAGGGAAATGAAAGGAAATGGGAACAAAGACTGGTGTGATATTTCCATGGACACTTGTACCCTGCCTGGCATTTCCAGCAACACAGCAAACCAAGACCACAGCTCCTCTGGAGGGGCAGATTCTCCCGGTAGAGGCCAGAGACCTCAGTAGCACCCAGCATCAGCTCAGTCACAGGCGCCACCCTGACAGAGCCAGGGCACGTCTTGCACGGTGTGATGTGTAACACAAGGCAGGGTGCTTTTCGAAGAATCGGACCCCCATTTAGTTGTTGTATCAGGATGCTTTTTGTGTAATTAAGCAGCAAGATACATCTGTGCCAAACAACCAAAATCCTGAGAATTTTGAAACATTTGTTGGATGTTTGATGTTTGTTTGTGTATTGGACAAGCCTGGGAAAAAGGAGGTGGGAGGAAGGTGGTTTATTTTTTGTCTTTCTTTCTCACCATCCAACTTTTAATTTAATTGACAATAAATTAAATTAATCTTCCCCAAGTTGAGACTGTGTTGCCTGTGACAGTAACTGGTAAGGGATCTCCCTGTCTTTATCTTGACCCGCAAGCTTTTTTTTCATCTTATTTTCTCCGCCTGTCCTGTTGAGGAGGGGGAGTGAGAGAGCGGCTGGGTGGGCAGCTGGCCGAAGTCAACCCACCACAGTTTGTTATTGATGGGCAAAAGGTTCGTCACTGCCATGGAAGTATTCCAAGTGTACATTTGGTTTTAGTTGTGTCCTTTTAAACCCAGAGATCCCAACCCTCTCTCATAAGACTTTCAGTGCACTGATCCAGTATTCATTTGTATTTTTGTTTTCCTCCTTTTCTGAGAGCAAGGCAGGGATTACTCAGTGCTATCTCTTCTCTAGATAAGTAGAGCAAAATGAAAGTGATATTGGGCACCAAAAAGGACCCCATTACGAAGCCTTTTTCCCTCATATTTAGAAATAAGTTGACAGTTTGGTATTTGTGATACTGGCATATCGTCACATCAAAAAATGAAAAATGTTGCAATAACTTCCTGCATTATTTCACTTCAGTATTTCAGTATATTGCCCAATGGTAAATAAATAATTTCTCAGTGGTGCTGGAATGACCGAATGCTCACTATGCTACCAGGAATTAAGAAACTGAGCTGATGTAAGCAGTTAGATTTGAGAGAACTCTATAGGAAATAAAAAGTTAGAGGAGTTGTTCAAACAAATGAGCAGGGAGGCAAAGCTAAGAGGACCTGAACGCCAGCTACAGAGGCTGCATTTATACACCAACAACAGGAAACACGGGGGGTCTGCTATGGAAACAAAAGCAGGTGAGCAAATAGAGTACCAGCACTGATACCCCACTGCAAGGAGATGAATCATTTGGCTAAAAATGGGAATGTTCTTTTCAACATCTGTTTTTAAATAAAATGTCTAAGAAGCTGTCACAAGATTTTGGTATTCTCTATTTCAGTTTCGAAGAAGTACCAAAATACTACCAGAAAGGTTGGTCCTAGAATATTGCTGCCAGAATCTCAGAATAGAATTCCCAAAAATTTTACATGAAAGCATGGAATGAATGTTTTCAGCTTATTCCATCTTTGTTTTAGGTTCAATGAGCCTAAGTAACCAGTTTAGCATACAAGCCTAAGACAAATACAACTTCAAATCTTTGATAAATCCATCTGCCCTTAAAAAATTATTCCCTACACTGAAAAGAATGAACATTGGAAAATACTCAAAAAGTTATCAAAAGGCAGCTTGAGAAAGAAGTTCATTTGTTTGAAACAAAAAAACCAATCTAAGAACTCCTAAGTTTCAATAGCAACACAAACAGTTTAAAGAAAATACATGCTGACAAACGAAAAAAAATATGGCCTTCCCCAACCGTTGGTTTGGCTGGTTTCCACTTAGAATTAAAAGCCTAAGAATTTGTCCACAGCTTACTGTACACTAAACCAGATAATATTGTTTGACATAGCAGGAAAAAAAAGTGAAATTTTTGGTTTACATAAGAAGCTCTATACATTCCTATTGGCAAATTAACACCTAAAATTAAAGATTATAGAATTGCATCTAGCCTAATCTACTGCATTAATTTTCTTTGGAGTCAAATTACATCACGTTAAATTGTGTTACATTGTGTAAAATTGCAATAACACTTCAATGGCTTGATTTAAACGGAGCCAGCGGACTTGCTCTGTGCTAGTTGCAGGCAGGAAAGGCACAATTTCCTTGCTTGGTCTAACCAAAATCATCACGCTTCCCTCTACCCAACACAACAGTACTAATCTTCATTTTTTAACATTCTTCCCTAGCATAATTTTTTTCCCCATATTATTAGGGACTTACTGTTCGGTCAATGATGCCAATATTTGCGATTAGTGGACATAAAAATGACAGATCTAGAAGGCTGAAAGTCCTTTTTTCACAAAATGGACACGACACAGGTAGTGGCAGAAGGATCTGCCCTGCACTTAAGACAGCTGGGACTTGGCTTATCATATCACTTCATTTCGCAGTTCTTCTGTAACCTTCCTTCCTTCTGGACACTCTTGCGACAAGTGCTGACTCCACGCTGTAGAGCAAGGATATGCCAACACTTGTCTTCCAAGATCTGAACAAAACCAACAAATCACGTCGCACTGACTGGAGGTATTATTGTATCAAAATTATTGGGATGCCACTCTTCCAGGTAAGTGCCAGTGTATTCCCTGCAGAGTTCTTGCAGTTTAATAGGTACTCCTCTACAAAATAAGCAATTGGAGAGGGTGACAGACTCTCGTAAATTTAACAGATCTTAGAATAACTTGTACAGAAGCTTAATACATTCCTATAGAGCTCTGTTTCATGCTATTAAATCCATAGATTTTTTCTAGAAAGGTGGATACTTCACTGAATTACATTTTGATCAGGAAAACGAGAGATTTTTCAATTCTATTACAAAGACAAAACCTTCTTGCCGGGCTTCCACTAGGAAAGATTCTCTGCTGACTTTATGAAAGAAGTTTCTTCCTACAGAGGTCAAACATTTCATTTTAGTCAAAGCCATCACTGGATGACCACACTGCTCTAAATTCACCTTTAGTGCTTGATTAAGGTGTTCATTTCCTCACAGAGAGCAAGCCTGCCATGGTTTAAGTATACCTGTGAAAACAGGGATTTATTAATAGAATACAAAGGCAAAACCCAACAAATGTATGTTGAACCTGGAGCACGTTCAGACTTTATTTGAAGAAAAACAGTGAAATAGCATGAGTTCTAGGGACAGTCACATCAGGTGACAAATCCCAACCTCTGGCCTGCAGCACTGGGAGCTGGGATTCAATGGCTAGACCTTCAGCCTTCGTTGCTAATTATAATGAGGCAAAAAAATCCCCTCTGATATGCACAGGGTCTATACAAAAGTTAGCAAGGCTTTAAGATTTTTCACTAATAACTCGACCTGAATCCAAAGAGAAGAGGAAGGAGCAGAGAGACGCATGCACCGGCGTTAGCGTACTCACGGAGTTCAGGCAGCGGCTGGGTTGAGCCAGTCCATTGCAGTAGTCTGACTTGGAGCTAATACACGAAAGCATGTGTTTATGCCTTAATAGCACGAGTGCTCAGTTTTAGCCTTTTTGTTGGTTAAAAAAACTAAAAGAATCCCTCGAGTGCTTTCTTATATTGGTATAAAAGAGAAAGCATCCACAATGTTCACATATGCGGAGTACACAGCTGTACCTTTTAACTGTGTGAGAAGTTACTCCCTTAGGCATCTTTAATTTAAAAATTGTGCCCTCCTGGTTCTATGGAATATCGTCTCTTGCCATGAAGTTACTAATGGAGGCAGAACTTTGAAGAAGTGCCTTAGAAAGCTTCCTTGCCCCTGGAGACTTGTCCCAAGGGATTACAACCAATCAAATGCGTTAAGGAAGCAGTCAAGTACTCTCCAAATGTAACCTGCATCTTTCCAAAGAATTTAGCTGCAGCCGGATTATTTTAGCTCGAGTTCCTTGTGCCAGAAAAGCTTCGTCTCCTTGTCAGAATTAGCCACCTAATTTTGGAAAGTTCACCACAAAAACAAAGGGAATGTGTGAAACTGCAAAGGAGGTGTTATCACCTCTATTCAACAATAACAGGCTGTGATAGATCCCTTCTTGCCAAATTACTGTAGTTTCGCACAGAATTTTAATTCGGAAGCAGCTATTTAGATCCTACGGGCAAGTAGGATTAAGAATTGTAAATCCATGACACTGAACAAGTCTCAAATGCCAGCAAACTACAAAGAAATGACTTCTCTTTGCTAAGGCTAGTCTTATTCAATATTTTTTATTGTTTTATCTTGTTAAAATACAAATTAGAGATGCCTTTTAGAGTGCAATGAAATAACTCTGAACAAGGTTAGTAATACAAGAGCAAATAGACGTAACTCTTAAACCTAGTTTGTTACAACGTAGGGCAATTATTACCTATTTTGACAAATAGTAGTTGTTCAATCTTCTTTTCTTTCCTTCAGTGGGTCCATTCTCTTCTCCCTCACCAGCTGCTCACTTCGACCCTGGCAGACATGATGCTTCCCCTCCACTGGAGTATGACCAAACAGGTAGAAAACCTCCAGCACAGAGATGACAACAAGCCATGGGGTAGGATGGAGCCCAGAGAAGAAACCAAGAACATTCAATTTTTCAAAACACTTTCCTGCCTTTCCCCTAAACCAGTTACCATAATGTTTACAAGGCAAATTAAACAACTCTTATTCAATTGGAGACTTGCGGTGTTATTTCTTAGCAGGTCAGTGAGGCAAAGAGCTGAGCTGTTCCATGGACAAGGATGAGGAGGTGGGTTTGATCTTGAAAGGGGCAGAAAGGAGGCTTACATCTAGGCAGTCAAAACCTCTGTGGAGGTACAGCACCTTCCAGAGCTACATCACACCATAAATACTCCAGTGACCTGACTAAGGTAGGGCTCTAACATCAAGAGTGCTTGTTTTAAAAGTCTCATTTTTTCCTCATTATTCAGTGTGGCACTTGTGTATCACTCACTACACAGAATCCACTCTGGTGAGAATTATTCATTTTTCCAGATTCATTCGTTCTGCATGTTTGCTTGCCTGCAGGGCTGTCCTCACAAAAAAATTATTCTTGAACAGTTAACAGGAGAATAACTTTTCAACTATGGCCATGGTAATAAAAAAAACATTACAAATATTTTGTATATTGACTGCAGCCTGAAAAAGAGAAGGGGTAAAATGGCCTGGAAGGCATAGGAAGCACATTTGAAGCATAAAGCAATATTGGAAGAAAGCCCTGCTGAGACCTCTCTGCTCTGGCATAGCCCATGCCCAGCTCCACTCACACCTCATGAGAGGTTTGAGACAACAACCGTGGACGTTCTCTCTTACAAATATCACAAGCACCATCGAGTAAATCCTCACCGAACGTGCACACACTGTGATCTCCAGATTTGGAGAGCCTCTTGCTATGTTTTTTGTAAGGGCAGTAGAAAAAGCCACAACACCACATCAGTTCTCTTACCACATCTGAAATCCTGACTCCAGAGCATGCAAGCTTTCCAAATTTTCAGCTTAAATCATGAAGCATTTAAAGCATTTTAAAAATGGAGACACTCCCTTCTCCCCCTTCTGATTTAATTTCCCAAAAGTAAGAAATCAATTTCTTCTGAAACATTTAAAACATTTCAAAATATTTCAAAATAATCCTCAGGACTGAGCAGGTTGGGTGGAAAATGTCAACCAGGCCAAGCAAAGCTGTGTGAAACTTTCTTGTCGTGACAGTTTATGCAAAATTAACTGCACACCTGTCAGAACAGAAACAACCAGAATATCCCAGAGTTCCAGGAGGAAAAGAAACCTGTCTGAGACTTGCACCTGATGTTCAGACATAGTTTGGTTATATTAACTAAGTTCTGGAGTGATCCCTCTGGATTTTGAAATGAAGAAGAGCTGACGTTAGGGTAGGCTTTTATTTTGTTTGCGTTTTTGAAAAAACTTGAACTTAGATCTATATTTCATTTTACCTAACCTCTGGAGACTGGTGGGGAGGGAAGGTCAGAGGGAAGGGAGAGGACACTAGAGGTAAAAAATTCTGTATCTGCCCATATTAGATGAACCCTTCTCTGCTTTCTGAGCCAAATCTTTTCCAAAACTTTTACTGTTGCTAAAATACTTACCACTCAACTATTTTTCTAAGTGCTTTAACTTTGCCTTCTTTTCAGTTCTAAGTAAGAGTAATTAAATTTTTAATACCAAACATTTCCCAAGAGTTTCCACTGCCTTCAGATCCAGAGTTTACAAGCTCACCTTGGCAGCCAGGAGATATTATCCAATGTTCCTTATTCAGGCCAATAGGAAGCTACTTCTGTCACCTCATCTTGATTTAATTTTAAATACCATGATAGCGGTGCCTGGAAGCAGCTCTCCAGGCAGAAATCCCCAATTGTGCTCACAATGTAAGGATTTAGCACAAGCACATTCATCTTCATTACTGGAAACAGAATAGGAACTGCGGCACTTAAAGACAATACCTACGTAAAGGTATTTAAACAGGAATAGCTCCTGAGCGCAATAAATACTTCATGCTCACATGAGCCGGGTGCCTACAAATCAGATGCGGCCCACTGAACCATCTGCTTCCACAACAGCTTCCAGTCTGTTTTTCTCACGGCGATGCAGTGTGGGTTGCGCCGCTCCCCGAAAGGATTTGGATTGAGCTAGATCAGATAAAGAGAGCCCTTAGAAGCTGGTACATTTAAAATCCTTTCTAAATTGTGTGTCAAATACTTGCCAAATTACTGTGTCCTGTAATTGAAATTACCGAAGTGGAAAAGATGCCAGGTAAATGGTTAGGATAGTATTTGTAGGTTCTTCTAAAGCTTACTTCTGATGAGAAAGTCAGTGCTTCCTGCAGCTAAAATAAATTATCCTCCTGTCTTCATTACTGACGTGATCTTGCACAGCTCGGACAAGAATGGGGCTTTTACTCCATCACCTTCAAGATACCACTGCAGGAAATGTGACACAGAAACATCTTTGTGCTGAGCCGACTCGTGTGCTGTGCCAGATGTGGGGAGCGTCCAGCTGCCGTCAGCTTCCACGGAGCCTTCAGCTTCCATGGAGCCTAGCAGAGGGCTAACAAAACTTCGTGACACTAGAAGGCACTGGCATGGCCAACAATTGTCCCCACATCCCAAGCTGTGATCTTGACAACTGCTGCAAGAGGCTGTTTAAAATTTGAGGAGGTCACCTGGAAAGTTGTCTGTGAGAACAGAGACTAACCTTACACGCCTCTGGGCTCTTCTGCTGGATGAGAGGTTCATCGCTCTGGTGTAACACTGCTAGTTTGAGCTGCTGAATGGCGACGGCAGGGTATCAAGGACCTGAGAGGATCAGGGTGCGTATCACAACAGAGGCAGGAAGGCAGGACAGCAACCACGGCAGTGCAAAAAGCAAGGCACGGGGATAAAAGTCTTCTAGTTCCCAGTATTCAGCTAAGTATTATGGGAACTTAGGTACTTTCCCAAAACTTCCTTGAGGTCAGAAAGCGTGGGGAAATTTGTCTCAGGTGAGATTACCTAAATATCTAAAATACCTAAATAATATCTAAAATATCACAAATAGCTGTTCAAACCTAATTGTAACTTAGGTATAATTACAAGCTAGGTATTGGCCTCCACTAGATGCTGAGCTACCTCGTCTCGTAGTGAAGTTGCTGGACTTCAGATTGGTATAGACTCCAGCCTCCCTCTCTCAATACTCCAGACACCCTCTGGTGTCTGAAGGATCTGTTATCAAGACAGAATTAGACAGACAATCCTTTGACCCTTTAACATTAAATATTAAAAGGGTACTAGAATGTCACCTTAGATGCCTTCAGTGTTATAAATACATTAATAATTATTTGGTACAAGAAGGCCTAGACATTTCAGCAATAAACCATTTCTAGAAGTACCTATATTTGCTTCTGCTATATTAACTGTCACTTAAGTTTCAGGACTTCCTCCCAGGTGAAATCAAATCCCTTTTATGAGTCAGCAAGCAGCAATTCTAGCACAGCATCATACAAATGTAACCGGAACAGCTACAATTAATGGCTCCATTACAGTGCATGATAGAGGAAAATAGTATTTTTCATCTCGGTGCTGCGTTTTGGTGTACATCTATGCTACAAAGTTTGCCAGTTCTAAGAAAAAAGAGTAACATCTACTTCTCTAGGCTGTAAAAATATACAGCTAAAGCCTTGCTTCGCTGCAGTATTGTCATTAATTTTGGAGGGGGAAAGGAGCAAAAAACATATTTCCCAATACTTCCACCCTGTATTTTCCAACCACCTACATATAGTTCGATGTTAGAAAAAGAAATGCAAAAGATCTGTTACTCTCAAAGAGGACTCTCAACTACTCTGGTAGCTAGCAACCAGAAAACAGGCAATCTGAAGATCAGGAAAATAAGATTTCAAAATGGGAAAGTCTTTTCAGGATACTGAACAAGTTCTTAACCACTTGCCAAAAAGACATCAAAAGAAACTTTACACCCAGATCTCCATATCTTAGAATGATGGCCAGGATTTTTGCTTTTTGGTAAACCACTAATTCAGTTGACACGTTAAATTTGAAAACTAGCCCACCACCTTCTGTCAAGGGTTAAAAGAATAATACATTTTAAATGACATAAATTTTTTTTATACATTATACTGCTTCTATACCAACACCTAGCAAATGTCTGCACTCACATACGTATCTTCATCTATTACTATCTCCGTTTTGAAGATAAAACAGC
The DNA here is from genome assembly GCA_008921705.1 of Burhinus oedicnemus. Taxonomy (NCBI): domain Eukaryota; kingdom Metazoa; phylum Chordata; class Aves; order Charadriiformes; family Burhinidae; genus Burhinus; species Burhinus oedicnemus. Next base: position 5,360,453 of record VFFE01008299.1, read on the forward strand.
ATTCCTAAACACTGGTCCCTGAGCAATAGCCTTCTGATGGTGCCTGTGGCCAAAGGAACTTGTCGACAGCAAGTAAAGGAATGTAAAGCATGTTTAGCGATACTGAGCTGCTTTGCTCACAAGCCAGTGAAGTGCAGAGCTTTTTCATGTCTATGTCAGCACTTCAGACTTTTCAACAAAACCGTTGTCTGACAGTATTACCAAGTTTTCCCTGCACAAATAATTTGAAAAGCGAAATGTCCCAAACTGTCCTGATGACGTTTCATCACAGCCTGCTGGACACAAGGACACATTATTTAGCATTCAATAACAGTACCTTAAAATACTCCATAGCACCTCTGTCATTTTCCAAAATTCTTTAAAAAAAAATTTCAATAGTATTTCTTAGTATAGCAGCATGTAACTCTGACGTGACAGATCTGTGTTTATCTACATAAAGCAATCTAACATGTTGAGAAAAAAGAAGTCAGCCTTTTCTGGACTACCTCAGCCTTTCGAGGTCTGAGGGCTTGCTATACCACAGTTGTGTAAATAGCAATAGGGGAATTCTACATTAAAATTCAGAAAAATACCTAAGTAACTTTTCAAGCAGAGAGATGGTTATGCAGGAGGTCTATTTGTTTTTCATGCATCCAATTCCATTCTCCTTTGCCCCCTTGAGCAAACAGATTTTGCACATTCCCTGTGATAAGTGTAAAGTCTCTGAGCAAACAAAGCTGAACCCATGTCTGGTACAATGAGCAACCCTTTAAAAGAGTAATGCATTTTCATCGAATCTTGGGATTCTAAATAGCATGAAGTTTGAATATCTTAAGTATTTCTACTGCCCAAATGAATGAACTCCAGGAAATTTTCAGCTATTCAGATACATCTATTACAGGCAGAGGCTGAACACTCCAAGCTGGAGAGGCTTGAGAGTCTGGGATTTGCTCATGAGAAGAATGAAAGATCATGATCCAGAAATTGGGGATGAAGCAAAACCTCGGCTCAAACTTAACCTCTCTCTTAAGCGGGCCCCCCTAGTTGAGAGAGTTCCATTTGTTAATCTGTGTTGAAACAGCCACTGACGGGGCACTTTCAGAAGTGGCAGACACTATATTTTAAAAGAGAAGGAAGAAAAAAAGCCAAGCTCCAGAGGAACAGATTCCTCACTGAGTGGGCGGCAGCACAGAAGCAGCACGAGCCTCTGCTTTGGAAGAGAACAGAGTGATCTTGCGGTAGCTAAAGATGTTCTGCTTATGTACATCGTTGTGAGTAGCGAGAGCACATAGGATTTGATCTGCAAATTTTGGTGCCGCTTGCCTATACGTGAGCTTTAACCGCTGTGTGCTCCCAGCTCTAAGCACTACTTACAGCATATCCAGGGTAGCGGCAGTCCGGAGTCAGTTATGAAACTCCAGTCTGGCCACACCACTAATCCTTAAATTGCAAGGAAGGATTACTAACCACCATGTATCTAAACATTTAAAAGGTGATGTAGCAAGAAAGGAAGCAAACCTAATCCTCATATTAGCAGCCTAATTATTTTCAGGAGAACACATCCTCAACGCTGCTGCTGTGTCTCCTGCACGGAAACACCATCTCACATCCTAAAAAAAATGAAGTTACATTAGCATGGCCATATGCTTTCAGCAAGGCTTGTCAGCTGAGGCACAGAACTGCTGCTTTGGGTTCTGGAGCAGCATAACTCCGTGTCAGCCAAAATCTTTGTGTATGTGTCTGTTCTGCACCACACAGTGGGACAACAGCACAGAAACCCCAGATTCTGTAGGCTGGTAAAACTAAAGCAAAAAAGAGAAGGGTGGGGAGGTTCTCTAGAACTACATCAGAGAGGTAAATGCCATATAAAAAAGTTAATTTAAGATAACGGGCAGCTTGAATGAGAACCAATATGTATCCACTGGCCATGGGAAAAAAAGCCAAACCACAAAACTTCACACCCCCCCCCACTCCCCCAACACACAAAACTCTAAGAATCTGGAAAAAAAACCAGTATCTGGAAACAAAAAACTTGTGACCCGTTTTAAAGATGGAGTGTGATAAGTTCATTAAAGCAATGCATGGCATAATTGCCCATCACAGGAGTGCAACTCAAAGGTTAAGGAAGGCAAAATGCCACATCTATTGAAACCCAAATTATTCCTACATAGTACCATCCAAGTTGTGTATTGAAAACATACAAAAATTGAAAAAAAACCCAGCAAACCAAATAGAAAATACAAGTACAGACATTCTTTCGCAAAAGTTGGAATTTGAGCAGCCTCCTAAAGGAACCACCAGTAATCACAACTATATTGAATAAACACATGCCATTTTCTTGGCAAACACTCTGAGACTGGCAAAGTGGTGGCTCACGACACCAATCCTATAGTTAAGGCAAAAGGCTGAAATTTCTCTGTAGGCAGCAGCCAAATGCCTTCCTGAGCAGCAAGAGAAACCCTTCCGTAGTTGACCACTCTGTCTTTATACCTTTACCATTAACTGCCTAACACTAAACCAATTCATATTCTCCACATACTTACTCACTGCATTGTAGAATTTTTAAGGCTTAATCTTGCTCTGACACTTATTTTGAGCCTCAAAGTAGCTTATTCAGACAGTTTTTCTGTTCTTCTGTTACCAAATAGGTTAAGCAACGTGATTCTTAGCTCCTCCTGCAGAACCTGCTCAGGCAAAACAAAACTCTTCCCATCTCCTGGGGCTCTGTGTCAAACCAGTATACCATTCCCTATAACATTGTGCTATTTGTTGTAATAACATGAAGAGCAAATACATACAGGGGAAAGAATTTCACAGAGTATAGTCATCACGCGCAAATTCTATATTCTTCTCTATTTTTTTGAAGGCTAGAAAGTCAAGCTATTTTAGAGTGATAATTGACTGCTATTTCAGCACCATAAAGAAAAGAAATGTCATCCACTGTGGGTAATTAATTGCATTACATATTCACATACACCCACATTCGTTTGGAGAATGAAAATATAACTCTCTGACAGCTATGCTCTCCTAAAAAATAAAAATCCACCAGATATATTTAGAGATTCCGGATCATCCAAAAGAAAACAGATCCTAATTTTATGTTACTGACTAGTACTGGAGGCAATAACCTTTACCTAACAGTTTTCTTTATAAAAATCTGTTGATGGGCACAAACCAGTTTTTGTCTCCTCACTTTGCAGAGTTCAGCCCTTCAATGTCATTGAGGTCCCTACATGTCAGTCAAGAAGAACACGGCCAGTTCTCTGTTTTGGGAGCTGTCTCCAGTTCATTTGAAGGAACTGCTCAGGAGCAGAATATTACAGTTTTTCACATCCAGAGTGAAGCAGCTCTTAATATTTCTTATGGTTAGAAAAGAAGGCTTGGAAATAGAAAACTCAGGTAAGACATAAGCAAATAAACAATGATGTCAATTCTTATTACAAAGCTCAACCATCATGCCGTATCCTCTTCATCTTTCTTATTTTTCTGGGGAGTAAAATTTGTCTTGTATGTAAATTTTACGAGTAGAGTCACTACTATACCTGCAGCTTACATTTCTTACAAGACTTTCTATACTGCTGTATTTGACTCTGAGATTCCTGGCATTAACCTCCATTCTCATTAACACTAATATTAACCATGTTTCTCCCCCCTCCCCACCACAGCTACCACAAAAGTCAGTTAATTACAGCTGTAAATGAAGAGCAGAGGCCCTGCCTGCTCTTTCTAACGAGCTGCGACCTCTCCAGACTCAGCGTATCTTTCTGCAATCCCGCTGAGCCACCATGCCTTCACGCGTGGGGCAACCTTCTGTCTGTAGAGCCAGCACTCCCAAGAGCATCTCACTTGCTGTGGGGCAAGGAGGTTTAGAATCACAGAATCATAGAATCGTTTAGGTTGGAAAAGACCTTTAAGATCATCTAGTCCAACCATTGACCCTACTAGACCAGGTCTGCCACTAAACCATGTCTCTAAGCACCACACCTACACGACTTTTAAACACATCTAGGGATGGTGACTCAACCACCTCCCTGGGCAGCCTGTTCCAATGTTTGACAACTCTTTCAGGGAAAAATTTTTTCCTAATGTCCAGCCTAAACCTCCCCTGGTACAACTTGAACCCGCTTCCTCTCACCCTATCGCTAGTTACTTGAGAGAAGAGACCAGCTCCCATCTCACTACAACCTCCTTTCAGGTAGTTGTAGAGAGCAATAAGGTCTCCCCTCAGGCTTCTCTTCTCCAGACTAAACAATCCTAATTCCTTCAGCCGCTCCTCATCAGACATGTTCTCCAGACCCCTCACCAGCTTCGTTGCCCTTCTCTGGACACGCTCCAGCACCTCAATGTCCCTCCTACACTGTGGTACCCAAAACCGAACACAGTACTCAAGCTGCGGCCTCACCAGCGCTGAGTACAGGGGCACCATCACTTCCCTACTCCTGCTGGCCACACTATTCCTGATACAGACCAAGATGCCATTGGCCGCCTTGGCTACCTGGGCACACTGATGGCTCATGTTCAGCCGGCTGTCCACCAGGACCCCCAGATGCTTTTCTGACAGGCAGCTTTCCAGCCACTCCTCCCCAAGCCTGTAGCGTTGCCTGGGGTTGTTGTTTAACACTATTAGCTTACCATTAAAAGTAAAGCAAAGGACAACGGCACAAAGTTCTACTTTTCAACAACACAGACAATCATTTATTTTTAAAATTCTCAGCCCCGGTCAGTTCTCCACTATTTGCAAAGACACTGGTGCACAAAGGCCAACCCTTACTTCTGCTTAGGAGCAGATGTTACCATTTTCCTTGTCTCTGGGTGATGGGCCAAAGCATCTTTTCCCAGGCCCTTAATTTACCAAGCCCAGCTATTTCCTTTTGAACCATGAGACACTTAGAAAGACACCGTGTCCAAGCACTAACATTTAAAGGGTTAAAAGTAAATTTATCACATCAACGTGTAAGTAAAAATCTGGTTTCTCTAGGCAGCCCAAGGAAAATACATTATCCTGCACAGCTTTTTCTATCCCACCTTCGCCACACGACGCTATCCAGTGGAGCCAGCTCCAAAGGAGAGGACTTGGAAAGGCCACAGCCATGGAAGCAGGCATGCATGACAGTGCCTGTCCTCCTCCTCCTTGCTTCCCACTCCCTCCAAGAGCCTCAGGTTCCTGGAAGTGCAAGGAGAAGCTAATCTGGCTATTGAATAGCAGAAAAGCAAAGGGGTGTAAAATCCTCAAGCCTGCTCTCTCCGCTTTGTGCACACACAGTGTCCAAATGTTTTTTTCTTCCTCGGGGGTTAGTAGCAAACAGCTGTGGGTCTCCCTGGCCACCGTCATAGGTACCTAAAACAGACTGGAAGATCTTTATGGACAAGGAGTAGCACCCAAACCTTTCTAACACTACTTCTTTAGGATTCTTTCTTTGTATTAATCAAGAAAGTCTGGGTTTTTTTCACTTGAAGGAAAATATTAACGTCAAAAGTCATGCTAAAATTTCATACAACAAATCAATCTTTCCTTCCAGGAAAGCCATCTAGTCTTTAATCTTATCACTACTGCAGCTGGACCTCAGAGGGCATCACGGATCCAGACGGCGTTCTTCAGCGCGGCAGAGCCGGGCAACGCTCTGGACAACACCAGCACACACACATCACTGCTGCCCAGTTCTCTTTCACTGAACCTCTGTGCTGCGTTTCCCAAGTCCGCTACGGCACAGATCACGCTTTGTTTGCCTGCCTAAAGAAAACTCTCATGCCAGCCAACGTATAGAGAGCCCCTTCTCCAATTCCTGGAAATCCGTAGCGCGTGTGATGAGAATGAAGTGGGACATTAAGGGTAAGAAAGGTGGCAAAACCCTGTGTCGTAATCTGAGGATGAGACCCACAGAACTACATTCCCAAATAAGATATGCAGATCTGTTTTGCTGCTCAGAGAGATCAGTGCTTTGGGGAAAATCCTAATACACTGAAGAGGCTCAGTGTTCAACACAGGGAATACGGTGTAGTCTGGAACAACTACCTCGAGAAGCTGGAAAGGAACCTGCCACCAAGATAGATGCATTTATAAAATGCATCTCAGGAGACAGATTTATGTAGATTGAAAGTGTTAGATCTGAATCAAAAGTGTCAGAACCTGAACAGAAGCCCAACACGACAGCTAAAGGGACACTTGTTCACTCACCTATTTATTATTTTATATTTGTTGTTACTAAATGAATTGCAGAGCTTCCACCAGAGCAGAACTGGGTGAAAGCTCCAAGGCAGTTTAAGACGCAGTAACCAGGGTCAAAGCATCAGCTTTAGAGAGATGCAACGATTGTCGCTTGCCTAAAACCATCCTTGGGTGCAGCCTCGCGAGCAAATGAACACTGGCCAGGAACACAGAGGGGAAATGGAGGATATTTAGGATTCATTTCATTGCTGGCCACGATTGGTTTACGATGCCTTTTATATAAGCTCAGGAATTTTAAGGACTATAGGAAGGCATAATCTTTATTTGTCTATTTCTGTATGTAAGAAAAAAGAGCCCTACATTTTGTATCTATTTAAATACCCGGTTATTTATTGCTACACAATGTCCCTAGCCAAATGCCCCCCTATTTAGATGATTTTTTTTTTGTTCACAATGTTCCATTTAAGCAGCAGTCATTTCCATTCAGTCTCAGCCTAAACAGTTCCTCTGGAAGACAGCCCAATTAAACAGATTTTCTTATTAAGCATGCCCCAATTAAGTGATGTACATCACTATCAGCTCAGTTTCTTATGCAGTTTTTACATACTGAGCAGAGTTCAGGGAACATTTGACACTGGTTTTAAGCTGGTCGGTCCTCATGCAAAGAAAGTACATTTTTACATCAATTTTAACAAAACAGCATCAAAGGTATGAAATCTAACCTAAATAGGAAGACTTTTACTGCAGTCCTCTGTGGAGTTTTGGGAAGAAACTACCCAATCTTCCTTTTAAGCATTTTATTGAAGCAAGTCTCTGAAGAGAAACAGACTTCTGGCATTCCGGCACTTTCAGCAGCGCATCTCTGTCAAGGTGGGAAGGGGCTCTGCTTTCCCTGGGTGTCTGGAAATCAGCTTTATAACTCACTCCGTGCTCCAGTACTACATAATACTTTTTAATATTAAATTTAATTAAGTTTAGTTAATTTAATTAATAGTTTAATTAATTTAATTTTTTCCTGTGGGGAAAAGCAATTCAATGACAGTAGTTTCTTAAGGTTAAATATCTGGCACTTGGCAAGAAATCTGAAACAAGTATTGCACATGTGTCTTGTTTTTACAAGATGATTACACTTAAAATCAACAAGCCTTGTACATTTCATTAGATTAGATACTCGTTCATCTAGGGTAATAAAATTAAAAATAAACACTGAAAAGATAAATTAATTAAAAGCTGTCACATGCATTAAAGAGGGTTTAGGTATGCACTGAGCATTGCTCAACACTGACCTTAAGCCCTTACGTGTTGTTTCAGCACCAAACATTGCTTCCTAAATTCATTGTACGCAAGCAACAGGCATCACTTTGCAATCCACGACTTCTTTAAGAAAAACAGAGATTGGAAATGCTAAATCAGATACCCCGTAAAACAATCTTCTGGCCTGATTGTTCTGTCACCTGCACGGAACGTGGTGCTGGGGAGGAAAACCTGATCGTCACAGTGAATTGTCATGGTTTTCTGAAGGGGGTAACAGTTTCCAATTTAGCATCATTATCTTACTATATTAGTCCACTTTTCACATTTTATTACACTAGTTCAAGATTTAACTCCAAACATTATTTCCCAGTTTGAAAAGACACAGGCCTTTTGCCAAAAAGTTAAATGAATTACTTTTGTACCATCAGAGGTCGAAACACAACCATCTGGTCCACCAAAATTGCTCCGAATTTTTCAGTATTCTTTAAATGGCACATGCTGAGAAAAATCCTGGTCCAACTGAAGGAAGTGGCACAACTCCCACTAATTTATATGAATCCAGGATTTCATCCAACATATCCCAGTGAGAACATTTTGCATTTCTGGACTATGGACAGATTTGTACTGGCTATAACTGTGTTGGGTGCATGAGAGGTTGGTTGGTTTTTTTTTTCCTACAGAAACAATAAAATCAACATTTTGAATTGTGAAGTAATATTCAAGGTGGACAGAAACAAACACTGGCAAGCAGCATGCTCTCTTGCTGGCATTTGCCTAGCAGGAGATGGAGGATTGTCCCACTGAAGGTACAGTGGAAGCAATATACCATTTTTATTTTTATCACATCCAAAGTATTGCCAAAAAAACTGAGAAAAGTCCTTTCTTGGTATAATATAGTATTTCATTGACTGTCACCAATACATGGACTTCTGATTTCCTGAACTGGACAACTAGTGTACCGCCCTTCTGGTCATATATTTCTTTTAAAATGTACACACAGACACCAACACATCACCAAAGGACCACAGTCTATGAAAACAAATTATATAGTCTAGAGTAAAACAGTGAAAATTTCACAAGAAATACTTTGCTAAAGAGTAATGCTTGCAGTTGTTTAAGGTAATTTAATTTGGCTTTATACAGAAAGTGCTCTACCTCGGAAATCAAAAATGTTATGTGGGCGATGGTTTCACATGCAGTGCCACCATTCCCAGAGACTTTATCCCGTGATTCACAGTGAGGTGACAAAGTCAGGCAGCCAAGCTAGCACAAAATTCTCTTTGTGGTATCGCAACGAACAGATGAAGCCAGAAACCTGTGCTTTCCACGGTCCGTTGTGGTTTATTGGCCAAATATATAGGCTATTTAAAGATTATTTATTTTACTGTTTATACTAGAAATAAGGTAGCAGCTGCTTAAATGTATCTAAGCATGCACACATGTATTTAAAGGTATATTTACACAAGCATGATTGCTTTGTAAATAAGGTTACTCTGAACATTTTTAGATGCAAATCAATTCTATTTTCCACTCTACCCGTAGGATTAAATTTCTGACATAGGTGAAATCCAAAGACGCTGTGTTTAACTTGGTGATTTAAGAATGTTTCATAATTAAACCCTTCTTTTTCATAGCAGTGGGATGCCACCTATTTTCTTCTGTTTTATTCTGAAGACCGACATTAGAGTGTACCCATGATGACTGGTAATAAGAGTCAGATTTTAGAAAGCCTACCAGATAATGATACTTCAGCTACGCTCTGGGGGAGGTGGAGAGGTTAAACTTGTGGCCACAGGATTCCAAATCTATTGCAGAAGCACCATGTGAAAAAGCTTATTTTTACACTTGTACCTTTTTGACATTTCCAGTTTCTAAAGGAACAGCTCAGTGATTTTTTCAGAGAAGAGAAAAATAAATATCAGGTCTTTGTGCATCAAACAACTGTTCAATAATACTTTCCCTCAAGGAAAAAAAAAATCTGTGCTGGGTTTTGATGAGTAATCTGACGTTTCCTCACAGTAATTCAGTAATTCTTGTTGTGGGTCAAAAATTCCAAACATGCAGTTAACATAGTGACATGGATGTGTAGGCATTGATGGAGTGTCTCTTAATGAATATTGAAAATAATGAACTGTTGCTTAGCAAGTATAAAAATGTGGAACATCTGTATGTCATCAACAAACACATAAAGCTGTTAATTACATTAATTTTCTGTTGTCACATATTAAATATTTTTATTTAGGGCTTTTATGCTCTAGGAGTAAGCATTTTACTTCATTATTAAAGATTAAAAACACATGAATTTTTCTCAACAAGCCAGCTAAAGCCTGGCTCAAACCATTTTCCTTGAGGGACAAAGTTGAAACTGAGTTAATCAGAGATAATTCCATAAACATGTTTAATTAAAATATCCAACAGTTATTTTTCCTGCTAGTTTTCATTTTGGCAGCATCATATTTCTCTGCAGGTAACTGCCTTCACATAGCATAGGTGATATTTATGGTACTAGAAAATTCAGCTGTAATCATGGAAACAAAGGGTTTCCGGTCTTCCCCCCTCCCCCCATAATACCTTCAAATAAGTAAACTTTACATTTATTTATACCATATATAAATGTATATTTATAGTATCATATACACACACACCACATTCCTTTTTTAGGATCTGAAGTGCTACAAATTGATGCATACTGTATTAGACCGGTTTCCTATGCTTAATCAAGATATACAAGAATATCTTCTCATGTAAAATATATGGCAGTCCTGAATAATTTAAAAAGGCTCAAATGCTCCTCTCTCTTTGATATCTAGATATTTCCTGTCAGAGGAAAATACAGAGAAGACCTCTTCCCCTCTTTGAAATTAAAACCAAAATCTTTTGTGGAACCTGAATTTTATTTAGACCACGTACAAGCAATTTGAGGGGGAGAGGAAAGGGGGAGTTGTCCAGATATTTTGTGATTGTTCCCAAAACAAACATTACATTCCCAGAATTCTAAAATAGGAGAGACCTTCAGTAATGGTCCAGCCACATAAAGATGAAGATACAGATAACTCTACTCTGAAATGACACAATAGCAGGAAAATTAAGATATACTTAAATTAGTGCTTGCAGTTACAGGTTAAGTTTGATTTGCAGGTTGATCTCAAATAGTATATATTTTCCTTTTTAAAGTGTTGCACAGTATTCTATTCATTTCATGGTTTTCACTTAAATCTCAATTTCTTGAGATTTTGAGAAATTTCTAGTTTTCAATTTCTAGATTTTCTTCCATCTACTACTACTGATATTTTAAAGAAGTTAATAATTTAGGATGTGTGTACCATACTTGCAAGAATAATTGCAAATTAATTGCAAAATAAATGCAAAATCATTTATAGTTTATTGAAAGTTAATAATCTATCATCCACCCAAAAAACTTCAAATCCTAAAGAGACAAGAACAATTTTAAGGAAGGGATTGGAGCAATTTTGAAATACTTGAATTTTGAAAAATTTGAAATTGTTGCCTTCAAACCCATTTTTCTCTCTTACTCTTCATTTTATTTTCAAATTAAAATGGCAAAATAAGATTGAAGCCAATTTGGTTCCAATTAGTTCTCTACCAAGATGAAGCAAAGGGAATCAGTCGAGAGTCATGACGAGCCCGAAACAGAAGTGGAAGTTGTTGTACCATGAGATGCCACATACTGTTTCATTTGAGTTTTTTCATTTCGATGGTGGGCTGTTAAAAGCATTATGTTAACAAGATCAACTAATTTATACTCTTTAAAAGTAATGCTTTGAGTGTAACAGTCATCTGTATTATTCATTTTTCTAACTGAGAGATTATTTTTAATAATTCAGTATTTATATCAGTCTCTTGCCCCTCATATGCTGATCTAAAAAGAGCTGCAATGTCCATAGAACATTCAGGAGCATTAGATAATAAAGTAGTATAAGCATGAAATATGGTTGTTGAGTTAAACATTTAATTACAGCTTTAAAAGGCAGAAGACAGAAATGTTTTTACTGGCTTAAAAGCAAAGCCAGATTTATTCCTAGAAGTACTGGAAGAGCATTCTGAATTATGAGTGTCTTGTCTTGAAACAGAAACTCTTAGAAGAACCACGATCTGATATCGAAGCAACATTAAAATTCACTTTAAGGACGAGAAACTGGGCGAGCACTGCTTGGTGACAAGGCAGGTCCAGACAACCTTCAAAACCAATTACAGCCTTATCTGCATAAGCCTTTACATCACTGAATCATAATATTTCTCGGAGAAAAAAAGCAACAAAACCCTTCATACACATCTGTTGACAGTCAATGGAGACTTCTTAAGGAAAAAGAAACATTCAGAAAAGGAGAAATGCACAGAAAGGAAAAATCACATATACCCCCCCATAGATCTGATTCTTCCTGCAGCACTTTCTATTGTTGGTCGGTTGTCCACATCCGTTACGTTGTGGCTTTCAGGACTGCAGGGTACCTGAAAACCAGAACCACGTTTCTGCTCTATTATGATAAATCTCTACCAGGGAGTTTGGTGCTCTGCAAGTCAGAAGTGTACCCAGCACCATCAGCATCTGTACGTAACGATAACTTCAATGGTAAAGGTATGCACCCATCAGTTCCATTCAGGTCACTAACGGACCTGGGCAAAGTCAGAGAATTATAAGAAAAATCCTATTTATGAGCAGAAACAAAGGACATTTATTTTTAACTATTTTCAAGCTAAATATTTTTAAGCATTTCAGCTCTAAATATTCCCAAGCAAACATAGCCTGGATTACCACATAATTTAAATCTCGTCTCTGAGTGGCAGTTTTACACATCCTGCTGATCTCCGAGCTCCTTTCCCACCTTCCCCACCGGCGGGCAGGCAGCTGGCCCATATCACAGAGGTTCCCAGTGGCTCCCAGTTCTGCAGGCACTGACCCCATCACCCAGCAAGGTAGAAGTCAAAATTTCCCAAGAACAGGCTCCTGTGTCACCTGCTCCAAGGGGAACCTTAAGAGGCAGCAGCGCCTGGGCTAGCCTGCTCCAGCTGGCTTGGCTCTCACCAGGTTCCCACAGACTTTTGGAAAATTGCCCTTACTCCTGAAAAAAAGAGGAGTGGACTAATTCTTAAAAATCCTGTGGGAGGCTGTCCCACCTAGTGGGAGCACCATTGTCTTCCCCTCTGCCTCCCAGGCCAAACAGGAGAACTTGCTATAAAGACACATAATGTATTTCTAGTAGAGATTGTAAAAGTTTTTAAAACATCCTGAGAAACAGATGGAGTAAGGATTCAACAAATGGTTTAAATTAAAACATACTGACATCTTAAAAGCTTAGGAAATCCTTTACTGGAGGGGAAAAAAAAGTATTAAATAAATGCTTCCTACATCTTAACTGTTATCATGTGCAAATACTAACTTGTTATCTATTAAATTATGTTAAGCAGATGTAATTGGAGAGGGAATCTGCAGCATTAAAAGATAAACCTTCTATCTTTAATGCAGTAATTATTTCACGTTTATTGGCCAGAAGCCAGATGCATTCTCCTGTTTATTACGAATTCCAGTTAAAAAGATCTTATTTAACTACTTGAGTTGGTAACATTTGCCTGTTTCAAGCTTTCATGAATTCCATCAGTCCTGCTGAAAATCCAAGACCAAAACTTTGCCAGTTCTGTGCAAGTAATAAAGAAATAAATTCAAAATGTATCTGACTCCAGACTCTCATTTTCACCTCCCAGTTGTATCCAATGCCAAATCTATTACCTGCACGGCTGCACTCTCAGGAAATGGGAACTAGGTATTTTTTCCCCACATTTCATCTCGTTCTAACTTTTTCTTTCCAAAAACCGTAAAACCTCCACAGCTGTTTGCGTCTGAAAGACAATATTAGTAGCTGGTTTTAAGTCAAAATCTCACTAATCACTCTACCTGGCACAGTGGAGCTGGAACCTCGTTGACTTCAGCTGCTGATATACTTCATACATAGCCTGAACAGAAACTGATTCCACGTCCAGGACAAGTCTGTATGGACACTTTCAATTTAGCTGCCACATTCTGCAAAACCTGTGCAGCTTTTCATTTAAGAGTCAATCTAAGGAGTACTCCCAAAACTAATAAACGTTTGGATTTTGCAAACCAAGTCCTTAATGGTCTGTTTTGTCTTATAGTCCCAGAATGACAACGTGGCAGATGGAGAGGGACACTCTCCCCTCAGATGCTCAACGGCATGACAGGTCTCTGATGCAATCCTTCAACATCAGAAATCTTCCTCAAAAAAGCAAGAATCCAGCTTTTCTAATCCAGCTTTTCAAATCCAGCCTTTCAGTTCTACAAATAACCCAATCAAAAAGTTCCATTAAAGATTATTAAGCTTACTTAAGTTTACCTGAACAGCTAAAATGCGAAATGCGATTTAATCACTTAGCCCCCAGCATTGTCTGAGAGCTTATCTAAGGCAATTATTTAATTTAAAACAACAACTTTTAGCAGAACATGCTATGAAGGTCAAGCATTTACTATCCTATACTAACAAAAGTAGTAAGTACTTGTCCTCAAGACAAGACTGATCACTGCCCAGTGTTTTGGGCAGCTCTATGCCCACCTAGTCCTGACAATGACTTCCCCAGCACTGGTGTACCCCAGGGTGGTACACCATTGGTGTGACCTCTCCTGGACTTTCCCAGCCATATGCATATGGGTCTGGGGAAGTCCAGGAGAGATCATAGCAATGGTATACCACCCCCTGGTATAGCCTTCCAGCTTTTAATGATTGAGGATTTCCTGAACCAGAAACAGTACGTTTGTATTTAAGAGCTCTTGATAGATTTCTTCTCCACAAGTTTGTCTAACCAGCAATTGAAATTGTATAAAATCTTAGCATTTTATCATATTCTGTGTAGCAAACGAACCATCAAATAGGAAGCAGGTGCAATTGCAATGATTCAGTGGCACACTAACGGCAGGCTGGGTTGGAGGAGTTGTCACAGTAGAGTCACCTTGTTCTGAGAGCCAGCATCCCATCCAAAACCCCCTCTAGCAATTCTGAGAGTGCAAGACAAAACTCTAAGTGGAGCCAGACATAGTATTTCAGACCTAATGCAGTGCACAAGCTTAAAAATGTGTTAATGCAAAAATAGAGTTCACCTATATAACTTCAACAGTTTTGTGCTGTCTTCTGAAAGACAGCCATTTCCAAAGCAGCCTGGAGTTTGTGTGCCTGGTCAACGATGCCACAAACCTGGGTTGGGATCTGCCCTTGTGCTGTACCCTGGCTATCACATATTCCTCTAAAACAATATTTAGTGTTACGCTTTTCAATTTTTGCTCGGCAGATGGGTATCTAAAAATGAAGCATCAGCGTGAATACTGATGCCTTTGTACATACAGAGGGAGGGGAAAAAAATGCAGAACACATACTATTCTCACATAAGACAGCAAGATTTCATAACATCTTAAAATTGTGGATAATGGGTAAACTGGGAACTCGGGAAAATCTTATTTTGCAGAAACTGACCTCTTCAATGAGCTTTTGGCTCCAGAGCTGCCATTACGCCAATGAAGATTTAGACAAGGTTAAACCCTTCATTCATGAGTAACACCTCTTTACTTCTGATGGTTGCTTCCGGAACAGCCAAAACCCTCTTATGTTTGGATTAAATAAATAATTCTATCAATATTAAGGAACATTTAGATCAAATATATATGTTCTTGAATGTATTTTGAGTACCACGTACAGTGCAGTACAGACCTTGAGTCCAGTGCAGTAAACAGGAAAGAAACAAGTTGCTTTTTTTCCCAGTTACGTATCTGAATACACACAGAAAGACGATGATAAAAATTACATCAAATGTTGGCACATTTCCACTCACATCACTGAATCTAACTCGTCTCAAAGAAACAACGGTACTATGGAATATAAACTAACTGACCATGTATTTTTCTCCTTTTCTACATATCTGGCAATTGCATGTTTATGTAGTAGTTTCCCACCCAATCTCTAAGAAAAAACAAATGATACAACACTTTCACAATACTGAAAATTTTTATTCACTTTAGGAGCCCTAGATTTTCAGGAGATGCTTTTGCACAGACCTATTCTAATATAAGAGATTTTAGAAGGAAATAAAGTGATTTATTTACAATTAATAAGCAAAATTACATACAGACTTCGATTAATAATGTTAAATATATGAAATCCGTCACTAGAGAAAATTCACGGAATCATTGAAAAGCTGACTGGAAGTCAACACAAATATATATAAGACATTTGTGCTTTAGATACCTAAATTCCTTTTCTTCATACATAGCTATTTAAGTGATATATATCCTGTAAAGTTAGTAAAGATTTTGATAATGATATTTACAACTTGTTACCCAGATAGTTGACTGGGTTAATCCAGAAATTTCTGCAAGAAACCAGGCACATATTAACGTGAAGGCAAGGTGATTAGCTGAATGCTTTAGTTGTGATCACAGAAGTAATTCGAGGGGTTTAATCAAATCCCTACCATTAATCTGATGGAAAGACATGTGGCTGAGTCCACTACCCTTCTTTAAAAACTAATATCACCAGGTTTTATTTTATCTTTCGTGTTTGTCTAATATCAATTTTAGTTGTACTGCTGTGGGAGAAATAAATGGCTCATTAATTCATGGATGAAAATATTTATTTTGTTCCCTGAAACACTTTCCTAGTTTTATTTAAACATAGGTTTGATTTCAGTTTCCTTTGCATTGGGAAGAAGAGAAGCAAGTCTTGCATTCCTATTGATTAGTTAAACAGAAAAGTTATGGCCACTGTATTTAAGTACAGCACATTTTACACAGAAACATTTAGCTTCACGCACAGCACCTTTGGCGTCAGCTCCTTTTCTGGAGCTAAAACTAAGACAGTTTTAGTCCAACAAAATATATTGTGAAACACGGTAATATTCTGATCTTACAAAGCATAATACCCATTTTTCTGTGTGCCTGTGAGTGCTGTAAATACAGAGTGATTTTAAAAAGCTGAAATTCTGTTCATTTTTAAGGAGAAACAGCGGAGAAGCGAGTTGAGGGAAAGCACGGCCGACAAAAATAATGTCTCTCTCTACAGCTCTGACTGTTAACAACATCCAGAAAGGTGCTGGCAGAGCAAAAGTACTGAGAACTGTCTAACAAATGTTTAAATAGGACCCCGGGAGCTATACAGGAATTGGGGCCAAAAAAACCCAAAACTTAGTCTCTCAGAGCAAACGTTCCAGCAGTTGCAGCACATCTGAACCACGGAGCTAAGGAACGGGGTGCCCGTTCCTGCAGCACTGGTAACGTGGCCTTCAGCTCTGGAAGGGCACAGGGTGGGCATTCCGCGCTGAAGGAAAGGTAGGGTTCTTCATGCAAAAGTCTGGTGGGGGGAAAAAAACCCACCATGCTTTTTTGCTTGCTTTTTTTAACTGGTATTCCAATAAGTGATATTGACTGATAATACGGGCTTTGTGCAAGAGCCACAGAGAGTTGAGAAGGCACCTGGACATAGAACAGACTCTTGCACTTGGATAGAAAAATCTGCTTCAATTTCTAGGTCAAGCTTGGGTGATCCGAGCCTCATGTGTTTCGTGAAGAGCTAAATTCTCGGCGTGCTGCTCCCAAGGTTGTGTCCCAGAACACGAGGCAGTGCTCCGAGCTGAGAAACCGTGAACCAGAATAGAGCGGTCTGCCCTGGAAATACAGTGATTTGGAAAGGCAGACCTGCAGATATTAACGGTACATTTTGTAGGCTGACTGTTAGCCATGACCAGTTCAAAATCAACGAGGATGAACATTTGACAGCTCACTCCATCCAGAGCCAAGGGCAAATGCGGAATGGATCCATCACTTTGGCCTGTATTCCTGAAGCTGAATGGCTGCCAGGAAAGAGGAGGCCTTCACATATTAAATATGACAGATAGCCACCAGCAAAAGACAGTCACATTAAGCCTGACATTACGATCCCAAGGTGTGGGAGATTGTCGGCTCTCTTGGTGACAGAACCCCCCACCAGGGACAGCTTTGTCATGGCTGAGCGTGTAAAGACCTTGTGCTGCTTCCAACAGGAACTTCTAGAACTGACAGTTATTCAAGCTATAATGAATAAACTATTGTGTATAAATATATATAAAAGGCTAGTCTAGTACATGGGGAAGGAAGGCATTGATAGAATAATAAAATTTGACCAAAGCAAATTCAACAAGAGCTAGAAAAACTCATTGAAGGGTCTACATGGAATGTCAGATCTAAAGAAAAATCCAGAGAGGGTTGACTGGCCCCTGACACACAGCAAGCGAATGTAACCGCACCAGTTCATTCTGCTCCGCAGGATTCCAGCAAAGGATTTCCCTTTCACTGGTCAGAGGAATGGCTAAGGCATGCATTGCATTTTGCTTCTGCGTTTTCAAGTTACTGAGCTCTCAAGCCTTTTTCATTTCACAAAGCATTCCAAACGGACAAACAAATTCCTGAAACCAGAGCCTGTTCACCCTACCTACAAAGAGACTGGGAGACCACAGAGTACAGAAATCTCAAAACCTGTAAGATCTCATCACCAGAGCACAGACTTTCCCAGGATATGGCTGTCAGTAGGTGTCGGAACTGTTAACTCCAAATAAAATCCACAGAAGCTCTCCAGTCTCCAAACCACACCCTGGCAACTGGCTCTGAGGAGCTCAGCCCCACCGAGCTGTATCTGCAGACTTGTGAAGGACCTAGTGGATTACAACTGCTATGTTAGACGGGTCTTCCAGTAATGGGAGAGGTTACGGGTTGGACCTATTCTTCTCGAGTTGCAATGAGAGACAGAGGCAGGGGCAGGTGGGGTTTCATACTGCTCTGGGACAGGAAAGGAAAAGAAAGGAACACGGGAAGAATGGCACCCTGGGTATGACTTTCCAGAGAAGTTTATAACTTGGACCCTGCGAGCGGGAATACGAGACCACCCAAAGCCTATCACCAAGTAGGATCTGCAGACGGGCTTTGCTAGGGCCTCCAATTAACCTCCCAACAACTTATCATGATTAGATTATAAAAGATGTTAACGTAGATAGCCCGACCACACAACTTGCTTGGCTGCATGAACTGCATCTCCCGTTTGAGTCATCACTCTTTAACTGAAGATGGACATTTGGGGGGAAGACAAAGCAATGTTAACTGTTCATGAGCGTGTAAACAACCTTCAAATCAAGACTTTAGAATATGGTCTGATAGATTGTTTTGGTTATATCCTGCATTTTCTACAAAGAAATGATAGTTTCTTTAAGATTTCTGGGCAGCTAACTGATCTTCCCATAATCATTACTGGTTTAATTTTCTGCTTTCAGGAAACAATGCTGCAACTCTAAAACATTTCAAAGTATAACCAGATAGATTCTCCTGCATCCAGCCTAACAGCATCTCTAAATCTCCTAACCTGGGAGCTTCCACATTTGCTCTGTATCCTACAGCATGTAGACACAAATGATGACTGCTGTCGCAAGTAATTGAAACGAACAGCATGATACCAGCAGGTAGCACGACATCCTGCATGTATTTGTTATCTTGATGAGGACCCATCACTCTAATAAATACATTTCATATTTGGGGACAAAATCAGATATGACTTTGGACAAGATGATAAAGACTTCATAAATCTCCCAAAGACAAACTTCCCTAGTGAATAGAAAATAATCTGCTTTTCCTAATCCAAAAGGCAAAAATACAACACAGCACTTGTTTAAATAAAGGATTTCCTACTTGGACTGTTTGTGTGTGCAAGGACGTGTCACAATAATCAAAGGCAAAGAAGAGGCAGGAATAACAATCAGGATAGAACAAGACATAAACTACATACTTCTGCTACAGATTTGTACACTTGAAGCAGGTTTTAAAGTTTTCATAAATTTTCAGTAGTTTATCACGCTGGAAGAGCATCATTCTGACACTTCAATTAACAAAAAAAAGAAACAAAATACTCCTTTAAGGATTTGTTGTTGTTGTTTTTTTATCATGCATTCAAAAAGGTTTCTGCATGGACAGATGGTGTTACCTGGAGTTAGCACATCCTAGCATCCCCCAAGCATAAAAAAAAGCAAGAAGTTGTTTCAAGATCAGTTCCATTTTTGGAACTAGGCATAATCAAAGTGCAGGCCTTGTTTCTTAATTATTAAACTTACTGAGCACCTTATTGAAAACCCTCCCACAGCAGACACGTGAACTCTGATGAAAACAACTCACTGCTTTTGGAAAGGGAGGCACAGTAATGTGCAGCAATATGTTCAGCAAGATGATCCGAAAGGATATAAAGATCTGGAAAATGACTTGCACATCCTGATGGTACCACTGATTGCCTAATGACATTGGGCAAGTCTCATTATTATGCTGTTCCCTCTCATTTTTACTGGTGGATATGTGGACAAAAGCATTCGTGATGAAATATTCCCACCCACGATAACATACTAAGGCTTCGTTACTTATCACTTATATAACATCAGGATTTTACTTTTTTTTAAAAGAGGATTTTGTAATATAAAGGATTAACATTCTTCAAAACAGAAAGCATATGCAGTACAACAGCAGTTAGAGGCAGGCTGATGGACTGATCAAACCCTTCTTCTTCTGGCTAAAGTGCCATTATAAATCACTTTAACACAGTCAGCCCTGAGTAAGCTGAGACTAAAGAAAAGTGCAGGAGGCAACCGCCATGAAAGGCTGAAAATCTATTTGCTCTGCTAAAACAAATGTTTAAATAATAACAATAATAATGATAATAATAAATCAATGAAATATTTAAACTGGTTTTTCGAACTGCTACTCATGCCACTAAATGTTCTGCTCAGGAGATGGGGTTTGGTTAATAAAACGTTATAAATTGACTTCTCCCGTCATGTTGTGTGTGGTTATTTCAACACCCTTCCTCTCTGCTGGGGCAGCTGGCAGCTCTGTGCCCGTGCCTTGCTGGAACTTCAGGAATTTCAGCTGACGGAGAGCCTCACCGTGAACAACGCTTTATAACCTCTCTGAATTCTTCCGCTTTCTAGCAAAAGCTTTGCCCTCACCCACCTTTATTTTTGTCGCGGTTGCTAGGATTCCTTGGCGGCAGACGCTAGAAAGATCTATGATTTGGAGACAAAGCTGGAGGCAAGCGTAATCCACACCAGCCCCAAAGGTGGGCAGGAGGCTGGTGCCATCGATCCCCACACCAGCACACGTCCCTTGCAGCCACCGGGATAGAGCAAATCCGCTTGCTGCCATCTCAGCCTCTTTGCATCTTACCTGCCTCCCCAGCCGGCCGAAAAGAACAGATCTCACCCTCCCGTCGCTGGGAGGGCCTCTCTTAATTTGGGCACCCACCCCAGCCAAGTGTGAGGAGCACTGGGTCTGCCCTGGAGGGAATCCCCCTCCTCGCTGAGGGTCAGTGTACCAAAGCAGTAAAAATAGATATTGCACCTTAACTGCTCAGGACTGTGCTTGCTTCAACTGCAAAATCTGTCTCCTGCGCGGGCTGTTGCGACCAGCCGCCACCAGTCTTCACAGATGAACAGAGGTGGCCAGAATTGGCCTCCAGACACCACAGTGATGGTTCTTTGGTGAAGCTCACGCAGATGCTGGCACAGGCTGTGCCAGAAACAAAGCACAAACGATGTATGCGCTTGCTTCAAAAGCGCATACAAAGAGGGCTTTTTCTTTTAAACATTGCTCATACAATTCTGCATTTTAAAAGGCAATCACAGTAAGGCAATTATTTAGAGTAGAACATAATTTTTCAGGGTGATAAATTAAAATAGTTTCACTAAGTATTAAACATCTGTTCTGAAGGAACTGTCCCTTATTTACATAAAATCTGTATGTCATTTACAATATGAATGCTTTCTGTGCTAACAGTGCTGTGGAGGAAGAGCTTTGTCAAGTTGGATTCATCCAAACAACCTCACTTGCTTTACTTTCTTATTTGAAAAAAGTTTCATTGCCAGACTGACTGTAGTAGGAAAATTACAATGTAGTGCTACATCATAGTTAAAAATCCTTTTGGCCTCTAACGTTTGATGGAAAAATTGTTCTGAGCATAAAAGAACAGATGCTGACAGCCATAGCAATTCTCAGCGTTCATGCCAGTGAGCCATATTTACTTGAAAAGGCTATTCATAATATGAATAGTGCTTCATCTGAAGAGAACTCTATTATACAAGCCGGTATATATTTGCAGCAAAAGGGACCCCCACACACACCCCCATTGATTTTTTTTTTTTTCCTTTATCCAGCTTTACTTGTTTTACAACCTCCTTTTGTTACATTAGCTGCTTCGCTGCTCTGAACACTTCTTGTTTACACATGTTGCCTAAAACAACAAACACTAAGCAATTCATAACATAAATGGGGAAATGTACTGGCAGACTGGTATAAGAATCCACAAAATGTAAAGTTTTAGAGGAAAAAATTCTAAGAAATCCGATCTGTATATCTTTTTATGATCTAGTTTTCTCCCTAAAAGCATCCACAGTTGCTGATCCCCCATGCCCAGCAACAGAAGCATCAGTGAAAGCACTAGCGTAGATAGACCACTGGAGAATTGACAGAGTGTTTTCAGTCGTGGTGTTCAGCTAGACTGGACAGCAATGACAAAAATGTCAGATTTGCCCAATCTACAATGAAAACAAACATTTTCAAGTACTTTTCATTAGACGGGGTATCCTGCACCCTGTGCAAAGTAGGACCCTACTCTATTACCGAGCTACGTCAGCTGCATCGTCGCCACAGGAAGCATTCTTCCTGCCCATGTCTGTGCCATCTATGCTCCTGGCAGCAGAAGCAGCCATTCAAAACTTCTGGCACCATCCAGTCCCTGACAACAGGCTGGTATGGCTCAGGTTCCCTCAGAGAATACATGGTTAGCAATCCAGCCAAGTTCCCCACCCAGGTAGCAGGAGGAGGTTCATGTCCTCACCGAAATGAAGAGGGAACATCCCTGTGACACTAACAGAGAAAACATCCTGCAACCCTATGTTGCCATCAGCTGGAAATCTGCATAGGTGGCCATGGGACAAACCAACTGATCATCGTTGCCATGCACACGTTGGTTTAGAGAAGTTTCAGCGGTTCAGGAGGGTAGCTCCAAGCCTTGTCTGCTCCAGCATCCCTTCCCTGGCCAGAGCAGAATGAACCCCTGGGTTTCCCAAGGTCAAACAGCAGAGCGAAAGGTCCTTTTTTCCTGTGCAGCCCTTGGAGCTGCATCTGCAAGCTTCCACTCGTGAGCGAGAGTGATGCACAAAAGACAAGGCTAAAATAATTGCCGATAAAGGATTCCTGTGTATAAAGTGCTAACAACTTTATCAGGGCTGACTAATGACAGCTGAGAGAGGATTAAAACACCTATTTAAAAGAAAGCAGTGTCATGTTAAGGTGACATTTTCAAAAAGAGTCACATATATGAACTGTGCTGAAATGTATATGATATTAAAAATTCACACACAAAGTCTTTCTCTCTGTTACCTTCTCCAGTAACTCTATATTCCCTTCTTTACTTCCACACATAATTTTTCTTAGCAGTTACTACAAATCTTTTCACATATATAAGTTATAGAATTAGATTTTACTTCATAGCATCCAGAAAAAGAAAAACCTCATCTTCATAATTAAAGTTTAGAACTTATGTTCTAGATAACTACCAGCTAACAGGCTCCTGAATTAACCAAAAGTGGTTTCCCAGGCTGGGTTCAATTCTTGTGTTTCCCAACTTTAAGAATTGCTCCAAAACCTGAAATGCACAGAATAACCTAATTAAAACTTTGTTTCTGTGCACCTGTGGAAGATTTCTATCCCGCTCCTTATGTAAACAGACAGAAAGACTTATTAGAAGAGTTTTCCCTGAGAAAAGTGAAGTTGTTTTCACAAACATTTATTATTTGCTTGCATTTTTATATCTGTTTCACTGCATGTAAAAGGTGCAACATCGATTTGAGAAGAATAGATTAGAAATTGGTCTTAAAATTTGACTAGGTCTCCGGGGAGACCTTATAGCTGCCTTCCAGTACCTAAAGGGGATCTACAGGAAAGATGGGGAGGGACTCTTAACAAGGACATGTAGTGATAGTACAAGGGGTAACAGCTTTAAACTGAAAGAGGGGAGATTTGGATTAGATATTAGGAAGAAATTCTTTACCCTGAAGATGGAGGGTAAAAGAGGCACTGGAACAGGTTGCCCAGGGAAGTTGTTGATACCCCGTCCCTGGAAGTGTTCAAGGCCAGGTCGGAGCAACCTGGTCTAGTGGGAGGTGTCCCTGCCCATGGCAGGAGGGTTGGAACTAGATGATCTTTAAGGTCCCTTCCAACCCAAACCATCCTATGATTCTATGAGTAACAGCAACAAGTCAGAGATCTAGTCCATTCTAACACACGCAACATGGTTTTATGCAGGTATGATGAAAGAAGGAATTCAAGAGGCAGACTACAATTTCAGACCTAAAATACTGCTATAACACTATGTGGCTCTACTAAACAACTTCTTAAAAGCTAGGAACTTCCACATGTGCTGACGCATGTTACTGTTAGAATAATGCCTGACAGATATTTGATGTGCAACACAGGTACTGCGTTACTGCGTCCCTACTGAAAGTCAGTAGCTTGGCAATCAAGGACACAAAAGTATTTTTCTTTTCCTACTCCCATCCTCATCCTACTCTTAAAACGTGACTACCAGTACTCAAACTAGCCATACTGCACTCAAGGCTGCAAAAAGCCCAGCTACATTTATCTTTGAAGTACCTGATGCACGATACATGACTTCAGTTACATACACGGTGAAAATTATGCAAATATCAACTCTAGCACGAGGACATTTTCTTTCTCTATCACATAAGCATACATTTTCAACTGAACTCCAAGGTAACATATCCACTGCAAAACAGACAGCATAATTCCTTTTTTTAAAGTTCTTTTGTGGAAGAATAGCCATTTCAGCCTATTGATCTGCACCTGAACATAATATTTTAAACAGAATTGATGAAAATTGTCTCATATTTATCTGGATAGAAAACAGACGATATTGGTAAATTGTTGAGTAAGGCTGATCACCTTTTAAAAAGCTTAGGCAAACACAAGGTTTGAACAACCTAATTTCCCACCAAAAGCAAAACAATCATTTTTATATCGTACATGTTTGATGCCAGTACTAATATCCTACTTGAGTCTGCAGTCCGTATGAACGGCATAATGACTTTTTCCTTGGAGTGACAGAATACGTTTATTTAGATTCCAGCTTGACATACGGCACAGTCTTGTGGCCCACAGTGACTTAACTTATTTTGTTGTCTAGCTTAGCACAATAGCCGCTTTCAGCACCGAAACTGGTTTCTGACATTATATATTGTCAACTCCAGTTGCAGACAGCCAACTTGAAACGATCGCTGTGGATGGAAAGCACGCAGAGCAAACCAGAGCTGCTTGACAGCAAGCCTACCTTTGAGAGCCAGGTCACACATTCACTGCCAAATTCTGTAGTTCATCACATCTCATCTATAACGTGCATAGCAAATCACTGAAGCACAAAAAATGTCATAGAAAACCAGTAACGGCTTACGATACAAGTTACAAAGTCTGCTGATTCTCCCCACCGTTTATGAAAGCTCTTCATTTGCAATGGGCAGCTGAGCTTCTGGGACTCTGCTTGTTTGTCCTCTTGCACTGGTTTCTTTTCATACCTTTATCTTACTCATTACATACATTAGATGGTTGTCAGGAGCATTAAAAAGCAAAAAGGAGTGTACCACTAGTCCAGCACTGCTAGATGCATCATACCTGTGAAAACATTCTCTTTATACTGAACAGCAATGCTGCTCTGCTGAAGTGCTGGGGAGCACTGCAATCTGTTTCAGAGCACAAAGAGGTCTTCAGAGATCAAGTTAAAGCACAGATGTTTGAATTAATCTTCGAGTGACTGGAAATTCTTGAGCAAAAAATAAATAGATCACTGTTATTACTGTTAGGAGTCTAAGGCAAAGACTCACCAATCCCTAAAGTATGACAGAATATCATGTAGGCAGGAAAATATATCAGGCTTGTTATGAAGACAGGAAGAGGGGATCCTTGTTCCCACATGGAAATTAATTAATAATTGAGCTAGGGACTAGTTTCCACAAACTCCAATGCTGTTCTGAGTTTAAGGCCCAAAGCAGGTGCTTCAAGTTTTCTATCTTAATCTAGATCTGTTTACACAACCCATGAATCCTCCAGCAGGTTGAGAGGACAGTTTCTCCAGGCTTGGCCCTTTTCCTGTTTCCTCTTTGTAGAGACAAAGTCAGCTTGAGGTCAGCTTAACTAAAACTGACTTCTTGCTCCCAGGCATATCACTGCAACCTCGTATTTATTTTAGACAGTAAAGTTAACATCTGGTTTGTACTGTCATAACTAAGACATCACTTCTTGCAAGTCCTAGCAAGGACTGGATCCCTTTTCATCTACAAATCCAGAATTCTGCTCCGAGTCAAGCCTCGTTATCTTCCATACTGATGAGAGAAACTTGTGTTTTCCTGGCCTAGCACAACACGGTTGCAGCTTCATTGCTATCAGTGGCAGTGCTGGTGGTTTTGGACACTACTAGAACAACTTTGTCATGCAGAGGAAACACATGCATGCACAGGCCTATACAAACGTATAACCCAAGATGCAAGAACCTCTTCAGGATCCTCTCTGCTTTTGTTTGTCTTCAAGAGAAATTTATTCCTGTGAACTCCAGTGATACACCACCAACATATCGCTTTGTTTGGTCTAGAAGCACAAAGGCATTAAACAATGTAATCAAACTGTTGAGTTACCAGATGAAGAAGTACAGATGTTGCTGCATGTATTTTCACAAATAACCAAGCAGAATTCAGCGGTTAACTGCTTAGCCTAAAGTTACACAAGTGTGTGAAAGCCAAAACTACAAGAAAGGCGTTTGACTCTAACCCACAGTTCTGCATTTGTCAGTCTTTGGTCACAGCCAACCTGGGACATTAAGTTGACAAATGAGGAATACCGAGTCATTTGCCATCCTCCACTGGGCATTAAGTCACTTGCATCGCTTTTCTTGAAGCTACACACAGATAAGCTTTGTCTGCATGAAAGGGAAGCAATTAATAAACAGTCTATGGACTTTAATTTTGGTGTAACCTAGATCAGTTCCAAAATAATTTCAAGAAGTTGCACTAAAACAGAAATAAAAAAATATTCATGATACCTTTCAATTAAATCAGCTTTAAAATATCTTCTCAGATTTAACTGTAACTTTTCTGAAAGCCTTTTTCTGAAGTAGGAGAAGATAGATCTGGGTGAGCATTATTCTTCAGGGTGCTTCAGCAATTAGTCGCTGCAGAAAAAAATACAACTCTTGCCTGAGACAGCAGACCTATTTCGTGTGAAAACCATTTTGCTTTTCCCTTTCTTAACAAGAATTTAGCTTTTTCAAGAAGCCCACAGCTGTCAGGAGATCAACATCTGACTATTAAAAAAAGCAATACTCTTCCTGGTTACGTTAATAATAAGAAAGAAAAAGGGTAATGTTTAGAAAACAGCTCTTTATGCACACACACACAAGCACAGGAAGATCCCAGCTCTTCCGTTAATAGTACATAATAGAATTCTATAATATTTTGTATTTTCTAATGCACTGGAAAACTCTCTCCTTGACTCCAGATACCAACAACCTCCACGATTACTCTTCCTTACTCCAGTACCTGCATCCCCACCTCTTGCCAGCGGGAGATCTGCCAGTTCAGGGAGAGCAGACCACTGCCCTACACGTGCACAACCTGCAGAAGAAGTGGTGGGAGCTTTTCAGTAACGATGTGCGCTGCGCTTCAGGCACGCAGTCCCCAGATCCCCTACGCCAGCGACATGCCCGCTGCTTTCAGTCCAGAGGAGGTCAGTTACAAAAAGGACATACGTACTTATGCTCCTAAAAGTAAACGGCTGTTCCCGGGGTAAAATTCCCAGGCAAGAGGAACGACTGCCATTTGCAATGGGCATCAGCCTGCGAACAAACATTAAAGCCACCTCTGATGGCTCAGAGAGGACCTGCGAATGGGAGGGAGGTTGCCACCAGGAGGCTGGAGAGCCTGGCTGTGGGGCACATGGCATCCCTCGCACCCGACCTGCCCGGCCATCGGATAAGCAGAGAAAGGTTCTTTTTTTTTCGGATAGATCGGGACAGCCCATTGTATTTGCTGTATTTGCTCTGCAGAACAAAGACCTTTGATCAAAAGTGCCTTAATGGGGCGGTGTGAATGACACGGGTCCAAATTCCTCCAACCTCCTGATGCCGTTTTTAAATGGATCCAACACTTCAGACAATTAGCAGAGCGCTACCCCAAAAACACCTACGTAGCCTTTAAGATCAGTCACTCGTAAGCGGGGAGGGCAGGCTGCCAGCCAGCCGGGAACCGAGAGCTGCGTGTCCCCTTAGCGCAGCGCCCGCAGCCTGAAGCCGTAAGCCCAGGTCCTCAGCGAGGCTCCAAAGCAGCCAGGCAATTTTTGGACCGTAGCATTTCATTTTTTCTTGGTGTCCTGCCGACTTGGAGACCAGCTAGAGTTCACATTTACCTACAGGAAACTGCAAATAATCCAAAAGGTTTAATTATCATCTCCCCTTTGCTAGCAATGAAAATGTAGTTTATATTGCTGGGGAAGATATTCCTGTACTGTTTCTTATTTTGCACGATCACAATAACTGGCACGTCACTACTGCTATATTCAACTGTTCATAGTTAAAACCAGACATAGAGGTAGTAAGAATAAGCACAGAGCAAAAAAAGCAGCCTGTTACTTTTGGGAAAAAGGCGGAGAATCTCAATAGATACAGCCTACTTGATTTTTTAAATGAAGTTTATGAACCTTGGCAGAAAAGGTTTTCATGCATGACAAAAGAAAAAAGCTTTGAGAAACCGAAACAGATGTAAATATATATATTTATTTTACAAGACACAGGAATAGTTTAGGTGATCAGGAAACTGTACAGAAAGCAAGGCCGACTAGTGCCTTTGGTGAACAGGTTTATTATACATTATCCTGACAATTATCTGAGATTACTGAAGCTACGCCTGTGTCTTAACTAGCCTGTGTTGACCAGAGAATGCCCTTCATGTCCTTCAGATACGAAAACAGTGTGTCACGGACTCATTGTAAATGGCTTTATGAATAGGAGATCTCTCACAGTATCCGAAGTATTAAGTTATAGTTAGTATCCCCTTAACAGACATTAGAATTTACGGAGAAAAAAGCATTATTCTATATATTCCATATTATTTTCTATATATATTTCATACATAGAATTTTCTCTATTCTAATGTCTCCCCAGCAGACATTAAGATTTATAGAGAAAAATCATTTTTCCTAAAGCAAAATATTCTTCTTTACTAAGCTGTTATCTGATATAATGTGATACAGTTAGAAGCATCAAATCACTGTAGCATGTATTAACCTACAAACCATTTTTTGTTATAATATTAAAAAGCCATGGTACCCGTGTATTAAGTATGGTATTAAAGCATTAAGTAATAGTTGAGCAAAAATGCAGGCACTATACAGATAATCCACGAGAGCTACGTTTGCCTTAGGCACTAAATATACTTTATTACGCAGTCTTCCAATGTTTTCATGTGAAGAAAAAGAACAGATAACCTATATAGTGAAAACATCTCATTTCATACCATGAACCAGTTTTGCATTCCCCCTTTAGATGTGTTTTGTGCAAAAAGAAAGAGAAAGTAGCCACTTTGTAAACAGATGTGTATTTTTATTGGCCTTGATCCTTCCTGAGAAGTCTGCTGTGAGGCGCGGGGCTGTTTACACTCCAAAGCATTGGAGAGAACCTGAGTTCCACACAGTCAGTCCCAGTGTTTTCTCCATTAGAAAAATTATTTGGTTTTAAATCAACCCGTCTCCCAAGGCACAGAACAGACGTACACATCGACAATACAAAATAATAATGAACAAGTTTGCACGGCAGAATTAATGACTGTTGATGAGCATTAGTTCCTTAAATATTTAGGAAATAAGGAATCTTTTGCAAGGCAAACGAGGGACTGTTATTTGTCTGTTGCTAAAGAAGATAATATTAATAATGTTGAACATTATGACAATGGAGTCCCAGGGAAGATGCAAAATATTAGCGCAGCTTGTAGAAGATAAAATAAAAACATGAATACCAATTATTTTTTGAGAAAACTCCATGAAGACTAGATCGTACAAAAACCAAAAGAATGAGGCAGTATGTATTGCACGTTAGCAAGATCTTAGGCATTCCCTCATCAGAAAAAAGTTTTTTTTAAAAAAAAAAAAAAAGAAATAAGGCACAATTTACAAGAATAGGAGCAACTCGGAGGAAGAATGAAAGTACCATGGGCAGCCAGGTGGAGACAACATACGTGGCTGACAAGAAAGCGAATGTATGTGCAGCACAGCGCTGCTTCTCCTTTCCATCTTTTATAAACTTAACAGAGCATTGTACAGGGAGGACAAAACCCGCTGACCGGTGGAGCCATCCCAGCAGTGGCATTCCCTCACGCTCGGCAGGGCTTTACTGCCTTTTTTATCAGGCGGCGTATCGGGGAACGGGGCCAGCCGCTGCCTGTGCCAGGGCCAGGGGATCTACGCAAGGACAGAAGTGTAGCCCACACTTAGTGTTTATGTCAGAGTTTTTGCCATTAATAAATTACTTATAATAATTACTTGATAAATTTATTACTTAAATTATTTATTGCTACCCTCATGCATTTTGCCCGTGTGTAAAATACACATTTATCAGGGGGCTCCAGGTTCAGCCCTGCAGACCGAGAGGGTACCTCGAGCATCACCGAAAGGGGCAAAGTGCTATTTTAAAAGCCCGTCTCTGTGCCCGCAGGCTGCTTTCTCCCCAGCCTGCCCACACATACCAAATTCACAGGGCTATCAACTGCACCAGAGGCCCACGTACTTCTGCCTCCGTGGGAAGGATGAAGGAGCAGACACCATCCAAAATTTATAGCCTCTTTCTTGTACATCACCTTGCGCAGTGAGGTTGTCCTCCCCGTTTTTTAAACCTACTAACCAGCTGTATGTTCATTCATTTACTTTTGGCATTATTTTAACATAACTGACCGAGCAGACTTCCAGATCTTGGTAAAGGACAAAAAAGCCCAACAAAAACCACCTAGGAGCCAGACCTCCACCCACCTGCAAAATGTCCCTCTAGCCAGGCTCGTGAGGCACCTGATGAGGAGCTGAACTAAAGGTCACAGTTGCTGCCACCATCACCCGTGTCTAGGGTGACACAGTATACGCGAGCTGTTGTACTCGACACCAGTATCAGCTCTGAGAGGGGATTTATGCAAAAGTAACTAAGAAATAATAAAACACTAGCAGAAATAATTACAGGGAAAAAAAAACATTGCACAGCTTATGAGATATTCAAACTGCTTTAGAAAAAGATGAAAGGGTCAAAATGGAAGCTGGAAAGTGATGTTAAAATAAGTAAGGAACCAGCTAGTCTGAGTTTTCTAATATTCTGAAGTATAGCAGTATTCTGCAAAATTCATGGCGCGAACATCCTTCCTGGCAATGTCACTGACGGTGCGTGACAGCACTGTTTTGCTTGCCCGAAGCTCAAAGTTGCCATAAGACATTAATTCCTCTCCTAAAATCCAAAAACTCACGAAGCCAGAAGATGCAGCCACTTAACCCCTGGATTCACCATGCAGCTATTTCAACGTATCGGTGTGACTCCATTCCCGCTCTAAAAAAAACCCCAGTAACTCATCACAAGTCAGGAGCAGACTACTAGACCCCTGCGGTTGTTTGCAGCCATCGGTATCTGCTTCCCACTTCACAGGGGATCTCTGGTAGTGTTTAGCAGAAATATCAAAGGTGAACATCGCTGGAATGTTTTTGGAGGGCAACCTTCGAACAGCAAAAGAAGAAAAGAGCTCACTTTCTTGAGTTACCAGCTCCAGAAGATTGCAAGGTGCCAGCACATGGTGTAATCAGTCTCTATTTTTCTGATTTAAATCACTCAATGGAAAGCCTGAAAACAGCCATTGAGCCTTTTATTCCTCACATTTTTCTTGAAACAGAAGACTGTTTCCCATCCCCGTAGCCCCAAAGCCCATGGGGCTTTGGGCAACCTGGTCTCCCTGCCCAGGGCAGAGGGGCTGGAAACAGATCTTTAAGATCCCTTCCAATTCTAACCATTCTACGGTTCTATAATACACTGAGAGGTTAAAAAATAAAATATATCGATATAAGTTTCACAAACGTTTTCAGGTTCTTACCTCCCTAGGAAAAGTCAGTTATTTGCTTACCCATCTCACGTTAACCACTACATAATACTAATCAATGCAGCTTATCACTTGCCATGCAACACCACTAAATACTTGTTATTATATTATTAATATTATAAATTATTAAAATTTGATTGCTTAATTATTGACATTTGATAGCTTAATTACTGAAATTTGATAACTCAATATAACAAGGAGTTTTTTCTGCAACTTTAGAAGGCGGTTTGGAAAAAAAGCCCAAGCTGCCTCTTTTCTGCCGACTGAGGCCAGCAGTGCACAGTCCTACACATGTAATTAACGGGGCTTAAAAAAAATTAAAAAATAAAAAATAAAAAAAAAAAATCACACTTGCGGTCAGGAAAGGGCATAAAACAGAAATCCAATCGGCCTCTTTGTTTGCAGACTGACAGGTTAACAAAAACTTTTGGGCTTAAAAATCACAGGAGAGAGTTGAAACTTTTAAGTGATAAGAGAACAATGGGTAATTGCAATTAATTGCTGAGAAGGGCAAAGCTGGCACCGCAGTCCCCGAGGGCACGAAGAGCGGAGGCAGAATTCGGCCCGAGCTCCATCCATCGAGCACTGAGACCAAAAGCAAACACACGCAAAGCGGCGCACGTGAAGGTCACCAGATAACAGCTTG
Source organism: Burhinus oedicnemus (assembly GCA_008921705.1). NCBI lineage: Eukaryota > Metazoa > Chordata > Aves > Charadriiformes > Burhinidae > Burhinus > Burhinus oedicnemus. The sequence goes on from VFFE01008299.1 coordinate 5,392,750, forward strand.
AATGATTAAACACCGCTAGAGACCTTCCCAAGGCACGCTGGTCTTGCCACCATTTACTTGTGATGGTACAGCTATAAATTTCTTTAAATTCTGGCCCCAGCAACCTTCCCTGCTGGACCAAACTCCCTCAGATGTGAGACCACTGATGCTCTTTAAGAAACAGCAATTAAAACATACATAGAAGAGTAACTGACGGCTCCCCAGGTGCCGAGCTGACCCCCCCACCCCTTAGCAGACCTCGCTTTTGAAGTACGCAACGGAAAACATACTCTTTTTGCCTCTTTCCTCAAGCAAACCTGGCACAGCTCCTGCGAGCACCAGGGACCACGAAGTGAAACCTCGCGCGTGCCGCCTCTGCTCCCAGCCCAGCGCCTATCTCCCCCTGCCGAATCCCCCTTCCCGGCACGAGCAGTTTGGGACGGGAGCGCAGCGGGGTGGCTTTATGAGCCGGAGCTGTGAGGGTGATGTACGCACAGGGACTGCGGAGCTAAGATTAGGCAGGTTAGTGCTGGTCCACGAAATTACAGTCTGCAAAGTGATTTTCCTAACGTGTTATTTGGGATAACCGTTAATTATATTATTTATTACATTATATTTAAGAATGAACTTGTGTATTTATATATACGCACATTTATTTATATATACACACAGCCTTACTGTGTTATAATATCTTAATAAATACATTACCATATAATTTAATAGGTCCTAATAACTGGAACCATGGATGTAGACTCTACGTTTGGAAAAATACTGTTAGTGCTAGAATCTTTTCCGTATTTATATCTTTGTTGTAAATGAAGAGAACAAAACAAATAAAAAAAAGCAGCAGCGCGGGGTTCTTTGGGAAGGTGGGGGTTGTTTGTTCATTTGGAAGAGAGGGAGAAAGGGAATTAAACTGATTTACTGAATGACAACAGTTAAAGCCAAGCCAAAGAGTTTCCTATGGTGTTTCCCCTATTATCCCCATTTACCTTCTGTTTCATTGTGGATGAAGCAACTTCATAGTCTGAAAGTGCTGAACTTACAATGTTCTAAAGCTTTAATTTATGAACGCCGTATTATATCCTAAATCATACAGCACTGCCAAGCTGGAGTGAATATTAAAAAAAGCCTTGTCAATAGTTTTCTTGAATATTTTTTTTCTTTGCCTACTAAAAAACAAGGTTGGGATTCGAGTTTTGTTTTAAGAATTACTTTTTATTCAGGAATCTAGTCCAATTTCCTTCAAATTCAGTTAGGGTTATCTAAAATTTTTTAAAAATATATTATTTTAAAAATGGAGTTTTTCTGAAAATCCTAAATGTGTCAGTTTAGCTATTTAGAATATTAGCTGTTTCTCAAAATAAAAATGTTCATATTTTGGCTAACTCATTCTGAGATTTGAGGCCTTCATGGTCCAAGTAAAGAAAATGCATAAGATCAAGGGTAAGTGATTTATAGACAGCAGCTATAAAGAACAGGAGACATCTACTTGACAGCCTCAGATTGACCAAAAAAAGCAAAACACTGCACAAATTCATCCAGTGATACCCAAACGCACATGATACTGCACCCAAAACATTACTTAAAATCATTATTATTCATGAGATAAGTACTAACAGGTTAGAGAATAGAAAAACTGAAGCTGACTTAATGGGCAGTTAGGCAACATTTTTCTTCTTGTTTAGAAACAAAGGCTTGATTTGCCACACGGGAGTCACGATCTGCTCTGAAGACCAAATCCTTCATTTCCTCACAAACTTTTCGAGTGCAGTCAGTACCCCATCATCAGCACGCTTCACGTAGGCTCTAGCCATGCAGATCTAAACGCGGATCTACAGTATACAAGTATTTACAACTTATAGAACATATCTTTATATAGAAAATATATAAAATGACATCCATTAGGATAGCCGTGCAACTGAAGTAGGGGCAAGCTTAAGAATGGCATCTTCTAACAGCTACCTAACCTGAAAAGACTTAGCGGTGCTACTAACGTGGGGAACTTGCATTAGTACTTTGCATGTGGCAGAAGTAACGAATTGAAATTTGTAAGAGCTACACAATAAAAGATCATAATCAACAGCCAAGTCCATGACACAACCTGTAAAGGGCTGGTGGCATATACATCACGGAGAGTCACTGCTGGGGCTTTTGTGGGCTTACCGCTGGACACTTGGACTCCGCTGTGCATTATAGGATACTGTTACGCTTGCCACATGCAATGAAGTTCTGCAAAAAGAAATGCACGTGATGAATTCAATATATAACTCAGCTGTGTGGCTGGGCAAAACTGAGCGAGTCTGGTCCCCGGGGGAAGTGGGATTAGACACCTGCGGGCAGTGATGCCCTGTGCCACCAGCGAGCAGCAGCACCTGAGAGTGTAAATCTCAGACAGCCAAAGGCTCCCAAAGATCAAAAATGGCCAGCGGGACAGACTGGTCAATGGGACAAAGAAATCTTGATGGGAAAGGCCAACACTGCAGAGTACCCTGGAAGAAAGGAGGCTGTTTTCAGCCTATTTGGCAGTGGAGACACACATGAAATTATGGTAAAAACATAATCACTAATTTGGGGTGTCCAATTTAAAACATCTGTGCCTGCTTTTTTGAGACTACTTAACACTATGTGGTTATTTACATATCTAAAACACAACTGTTGACTGCAGTCAAAGTTATAATGTTAAGCAATTCTATAATTGGACTTAATTAAAAGCCTTAACTGAGGCACTGACAAACTGAAGAACATAGAATTTCGGACCCCATGTGAACAGGTTAGTGTAAGTGATATAGAGGTACACAGAAAATCCATGGAAGTGGAAAGGAAAGTCACTTAACAACAATTGGAGTTTCTTCAATGTATAGTCTTATACGCACATTCGCATACTCAGTGTACGTGTGTAAAAAAAACTCTTCAGTAACTCCTGACTCCAGCATTGCCCACGGGCAGCACACTCGTATCCCTCTGTGTCTCCATGGAAAACAAGGCTGACTTTAAAATCCCAGTTCCAAAAATTCATTCTAAAAACACTGTCCTACATATGGTCCACCACCTTGAAGTGATTCAGACCGCCTGCTGGACCATGTAGGGCTTGTGAGACAAAAGCTACTGCTTGATGGTCTGGTGCTGGATGAATGGATACCAAGTCTCAACCATTTCTTGAGAAAAGAAGAGGCGAGAATGAGGAGTAAAGAGGTATTCCCACCAAAATGTTGGACGAGACTTTCCATAATCAAAAACAAGTTCAAATCTGACCACAAGATTGTGAACAACCTGCCACCAGGAATCTTTCCGGATGTCGTGGTTTAATCCCAGCCAGCAGCTAGGACCACGCAGCTGCTCGCGCAGTTCTCTTCCTTCCCCCAAAAAGGGTAGGGAGAAGAGGGAGAAAAGGAGGGGAAAGGAAAGGAAAAAAGAAAAACCTCATGGGTTGAGATAAATACAGTTTAATAAGTAAAGCAAAAGCCGTGCACGCAAGCAAAACAGAACAAGGAATTCATTCACTACTTCCCATGGGCAGGAAGGTGTTCAGCCATCTCCAGGAAAGCAGGGCTCCATCATGCGTAATGGTTACTTGAAAAGACAGATGCCATCACTCCAAACATCTCCCAATTCATCCTTCTTCTTCCAGCTTTATAGGCTGAGCATCATGTCATATGGTATGGAATATTCCTTTGGTCAGCTGGGGTCAGCTGTCCCAGCTGTGTCTCCTTCCAGCTTTTTGGGCATTCCCAGCCTGATTGCTGGCAGGGCGGTGTGAGGAGCAGAAAAGGCCTTGAGAGCTTAGCAACAACAAAAAACATCAGTGCGCTACCAACAGTATTCCCATCCCAAATCCAAAACACAACAGTATACCAGCTGCTAGTAAGAAAGTCAACCCCATCCCAGCTGAAACCATGACACTGACCCATCACAGTACAAAGCCAAATTTAACACTTGCAAATTCATATATATTTCAGGGTTCACCTAAATATGTGTTCATGTTCACAAAACCATAGACTCCTGTCTTGTCCGGTGCCGACAAAACGTCAAGTGTGGGCGAAGTAGAGTAAGCAGGGAATGTCCTCCGGTCCTCAGTGGACCTATCTCTGGGTCAGCTGCCAATCACCAAGTCTAGGACAATACTTGCAAAGCCCGGCCTGCAGTACACCATTAGATGAGATGTTTCTTACGCTCAGTGTGTCAGCCAAAGAACTGAAGCTACACAGAGCGAGCTCTATTCCGCCACAGGAGAACTGCCCTTCCCTAATCCGTCACTGCTCTAAGGATGAAGAGCCATCCCACGCACCTGAAAATGGATGACCATTGTCACAAATACCTTAGAAGAGAATCTGAGAGCCACCTAGAGCTGAAACGGCATTTCCCTGTACTCATTTTGGATCTGGACTACAGCAAATGGAAGGTGATTTCTCAAACCAGTCAAGCTGCAATTTGTAAATAAGCACTCTGCAGATAAAATAATGCAAAACGGGGTCTAGCAGCTAATGTCACTGTCACCGTTCTGTTTGATAAACAAAAGCATTCAGTGTCCTGTCAGAGTCACAAATGGGTCTTCATCTTCTCTTTCACTCTGACAATGTAGAATAGTTCCAGGAAAACACCTGGGATGAGAAAAAAATGACTTCAGTGACCCTTCTGGCTTACAGCACCGCTGCCTCTTATTGACGCAGGCTCTGGTTAGGAGGGCTCCCGAAGAGTGACAGGAAAGGTGAGCTTTATGGCAGCGGGAATCCATCCTTTAACTGCTGGAAAGGGTGTTCCAGCAGGCAGGCATCCAAGGAGATGTAATCCCAGGCCAAATGGAGCCTTCGCTTCACATCTGAAGAACATTAGTGTGCTCCAAAGCTTACCTACTTTTTGCCTCCCCCATCTTATCTGAGGAAACACGATCACCCGAAGCATGCAGTTTGTCAAATATCAGGTGTTGGTATCAGGATACCAGACCCCAGCAACTCGTGACAGCGTTCAGCAGGCTGTGTGGGTGGTTGAAAGATTAATCTACTTGCCAGAAAAAACATCGCAGGACTGTTTGGTACAACCCACCCTCGCGCTGTCAACAGGGGGTGTCGGAACAGGGTGGTTGGGAAGAACATCAAAACCCACACGTAGGAGCTGAGGGCGCCCGTCCTTCCTCCAAACACGAGCAGCGGATGAAGCAATGGCTGCCAAAGCTTCTGGGCTGACAGCAGCATGGCACCGTTCGTCAGCACAGCCCCCAGATGGGCCGGTGTGGGCTAACGCGAAATAGTACCGAGCTTGGAACAGGGTCCCGAAAGAAGAAGAAAAAAATCAGCCCCCTTTCTTCCCTTAGCAACTTAGGATGCTCTGACAGCTCTGTGAAGTCCAAGTATGAGATTTCTCTTCAAGAAAGGTACAAAAAAGTGCCTTATTATGAAGAAGTGCCTTATTTGCCACTAGAAGCGGAAATGGGAAGCAAAAGCTTTTGTCTTTTGATCTTTGTGCCATATGAGGCAGCTCCTTTTCGTGTCATTTGCAGGGTTGGGGAGGTACGAATGCTTCACACTGGGCGAGGTGGGAATTAGGACCTGATCTTTTATGTACATCGCTATTACCCACTGAAGCAAAAAACCAAATATTTGAAAAAAGTCAGAATTGCAATAGCAAGCCCTAATTAGGTTTTGGTGCCTTTAGCTAAGCTTTCCATTTGAGTGCGTGAAAAATGTTTTAATTAAGCCACCTTCTGCCTCGATTTCTCCAGATATCTTCCTGCTTCCGCACCAAATGCCACAGATGGCAGCGACCACAGCTTCCTTCAGCACACAGCTGCGCGTCACACCGAGGGCAGAGCCACTCCGCGCCCTCAGTAGAGCTTGGGTTATGTGCGCAAAAGAAAATGCAGTAATATCATTGAAGACTGAATTAAAATAAATACACACAAAGAGACTAAATCCTTACAAGGGAACTTTAGTTCCGGCACCTCTTTTCTGTCACTTGCAAACTTGGCAATCCCCTTTGTCAAAAAAAAAAAAAAAAAAAAAAAAAAAAAATAATTGGAAAATGCTTCTTTCGCATCTTTTCTTTTGCACACCCACCCAGGACCACCACTGTTGAAAATGTAGTACTGGGTGTTGAATAAAGGTGGAAACTCTCCTTTTATTTGCTCAAGTTTTCACAGGTGAATGCATAAAAACTATGGTACTCTGAAGACGTAAGACAGAAAATTTGGGCAGGCTTTCATGGAGATCTTTGACAACAGGACACTGCCTTAGCAGGATCTGGAGTCCAGATGCAAACTAGAACAACAATACCATGTTTCCAAAAGGGCTTAGGATTTTCGAATTTTTTTTAATTTTTTTTTTTTAAACAAGGCAAAACAATTAGTCTAATCTCAATTAATCATTTGGCTGGCTAAAAACAAAAATTAGCCTCAGTCATAAAGACATGTGATGAACTACAGCCCACATGGTTAAAACTTGGCAAAGTTATAAGCAATAGAAAAGAGGTTTTACAATGGGAAAATCAGTTCAATTTTGTTGGCAGATGGTGCCACTCAACCCAACTATAGCACGTGTGAGCCAACAGATATCTGCAGATACTATGGATTCACACGGGTTTCTATCACTGTTTTTCTCTTCTGGGCCAAACTGTTCCGCAGATCACTGTAATTGTAGCTTCTTTTTTTTTTCTGTGCTAAAGATTTTCAAACGTGGCTTTATTAAAGGTCATAGAGAAAGACAGCACGTTACTTTGAAGAAAATCAACTTTCTTTGAAGAGCGACATGAAAGTCGGTATCTCATACGGTTCAGTTCACATTAATTCTTTTCATCGCACTCCCTCCACATTTCAACTTCACAATAAACGTAATCTCTTACGTGCAGCACCCTCACCACAAATCACTAGATCGAGCTGCTTTATGAGGCAGCCCAAGACTGACTGCTGACTTTCAAAATATGCCGAGTAATGACAGAGGTGCTCAAGCAGGTCAGCAACGTGCACAGCATTTCGCACATCCGAACGCTAAAACGCGAGGAAAGCTTTTAATTATCATCTGGGTCATTTTCATATAGTTTCTCTTAGGGCAATAAACGTGAAGAAAATAAAGCTTGCATATGTGTTATCATTAAAACAATAAGCTTAACCGTTTCAAAGCATCTTTGGGATGTGAAGTATTTGACTTAACTGATTTTACGATATGCGTTGGTTATCACAAATGAAGGTAGTCAACAGAAAAGTCCTAACTGCCCTTACTGAGCTACATCACTCTGTCCCAGGAATTAAGATAAGCTGAATACGCCAGTATTTTCTTAAATGGCCCTGTTATAGGCATGAAACTTGTATTTCTGTATTTTGGCACACAGCATGCATTACAAAGGAGAAACCGAACTATGTTTAAAAATGTATTGATGTACTTTATACATTTATAGTAGCATCTGAATCATCTCCCCTTAATGTGTTGCGGAACTGCAGCATAAGCCATTTACCAAGGATAATATGCAGCAAGACCTTTACGTTTTCCTCCCCACTGAACTTAATTAACAAATCACTGTGATTCAGCCCATGTGACACACTGGCTCTTGAACAGTATTAATTAAAAATTATTTGTTACCAGTCAATTTTATTTCCTTGTAAGACTTCATCAATACAAGTGTAAACGTGGAATGTAAAGTATGAGTAAATGTTGTGCCCTTCTGACAAAATATATTTTGGTTCTTAAACAAAGAAATCGTGTGATATGCAATCAGAGACTCAAAAGGAGTGAAAGTCCCTTCCGGAAGTGATGGGAAACAATAAGCGTAAGGTCTACACAACAACTCGTTGTTTCCTAAAGACAGAACTCACAGAGTCTCCATGGAAACAAACACACTTTTTATCCATCACCAATTGATTTAAATAATAGATTAAAAAAAAGTAGAATTTAGCCCCTCCAGTGGAAGCACTAATGTAATTAAAGTTAACATTGTAACTTTAGGTTGCTTTCTACCACATTATTCAAAACCAATGAATTCTATTCTAACATGCACTTCACGCAACTTTATTAAATCTTATTCAAATACACGGGATCAATGACGATCTATAGGTGTTTAGAGCATCTCAACATTTACATCGTGCTGATGGAAGCTATCACACAACTACATTGCCCTGAGTCTCTTGACTCTAAAAAAAATGGACTGTACTTTTCTAACATGCCAGTAGTAGGCTTACCCATATTTGCTATAACGCTCTTATTTGGGTCTTTGTGGAATAAAGACTGTGCATTGATTTTGTGCAAGGAAAAAAAATAAAAATCCCTCCTAACAATCACAGTCAGTGATTTTGATATATGAATAATTCAGAATACGAAAAAAAAAATTATCTTTTTCTTCTCTTGGCTTGTAAGGAAAAAAGACAAAGCAGTCATTTAAGCTTACACTGTCTATATAAAAATTCTGCTTATATTAGCCTTCATTGGAAAACAATAACCAAATATATTCATGAACTCATCATCACATTTCAGTCAACACTTATTACGCCATGTATTTCTTATTTTAAAAGAGCTTACCTGACACATCTACAGTAGGAATATATTGAAATAACCCTCAGCTACATTACTCACACAGATATATCAATTTTCAGTGACCGAGATACCTGGCAAAACAGCATTCAGAGCCGCTAAGAGGCAAAGCAGAAGAAACCGCAAAAGTTATTCTTATTGCTGTAATCGGAAGTGTGAAACTAAAAAGGCTGCTTTTTAGTATCTGCAATTAAAATGAAATATTATTGCCAAAGTAACAGTCCCTTTTAAAAGTAAACGTATTTCATTTAAGTTTTCAGGAACTGGATGTTAAAAAAGAAAGGTTTTACCTAATGCGTTACCAACTCAGCACAGCTACTACCTGCATAACCTCACAGCACAACAGAGCAAAATAAGACCTATAAGGAACAAACTTAGGAAAAAAAAAAAAAAAAGAGCTTAGAACAAAAAAGTCAACACCTTAGTACAGAACACGGCAAAACATTCATCCTTTACACCAGCTGTGTTTGCTACCAGTGTACTTTTAAAAAATCCTATTATACAGCAGATAGGAAAAAAATAATCATTGCTCAGAAGCGTGAAGCAATTCTCTGTAAAACGCAGGATTGCCCAAATGGATACTTGAAAAGGGTCCTTAATTTTAGAACAGGATGCTCTGAGATACATTTTCCTATTGGAGAAAGAAGGCCCAATAACAATCAGCAGCAATCTCTTTGCTACGTGCCATATTTATTAATAAAGATTTCAGGGTAATTCTTCTAGTTATCATCAAACTGGGACATAAACACACAAATCGCTTTCATATAAAGTTTCGATACACTTCACAGTGTTAAATTCAAGCTCGTTGTTGAAATGAAATATTCAAAACCAAACACAACCTCTAATCTGAGAAATTGATTGCAGCCAAGGAAGAGTTGGATTTGGTAATTTGATGAATTCCTCACCTGGATCCAAACCACATAAAGTAAGTTATATGCAGAACTGCTAATTACTGCCTATATTTAAAAATATCAATGGCTTTGCTGAAGAAACTCACAATAACATTTATACCCACTGATTAATGTTTTGATATAGCTAAAAGACTTAATTGTCTACGCAAGGTGCAATTAAAATTATTTTGGTGATGGGAATTTCTTGAGTGTGCATTACTAAATGCCAAATAAAAGTCAGTTCTGACTCCAATTTATCATCTTCAATCTGTTAAAATATAGGACCTGATACACGTTACTGCTGCCGGGTGGCTAAAATAGCTCGGCTGCTAAGAAAAGAGCTCTTCCCGTACAATTGCTGTACACCCTTTAGGGTACGTACAGAAAATCTGTTAGGGAATATAATGAATGACATTATCTATATATCTATTATTGACAGAATATCTATTTTTAGGCCTGTGGTTGTAAATTGCTCTTGCCTTTCTCCCTGCCCCCACCCCCCCACCCAAGCGCAGATCACTTTCACTGCCATTATTGTCAGGCATATTAAATTTTCAGGATGCACAGTTGTGGTTTCCAGGTCTCTGTTTACCCCTTGAACTGTGTTTTTAACTGGGCATTTTTACACTTAAAATGACAGAGCAGAGACATAATAATGTTTTGCCTACTACGACTACAAAGAAGCAGATTGGTCATCGACCCATGCTAATACCAGCAAAATTAATTAAAAAAAAAAAAACAAACCAAAGCCTCAGTCATTAAAAATCGCTTAATGACATAGAAAAGATTTGCGTGACTCCTATTTCTGTCTCAAAACCAGACATTTTCTAACTGAAGAGGCTGTGTAAAACGCAATTTCCCCCCAAAAAAATACTATTACCTCTACCTTACCTGCTGCAGCTCCTACGGGAAGGGCAGGGAACAGGCGTACCGCTGCCTTTCAGCCGGGGAAAGCAGCAGCTTTCACAGCTCATTAGAACGCGGTGGCAGCGCTGTGACAAATGGCTCGCGGGAGCTCAAACAAAGCAACGCTGCTGGGGGGAAGCATCGTGTGAAACAAAGTCATCTTCCTGACAGCTCCTGCTTTTCAGCAAAGCTGACGGAATACGGGACTCTCTGGGAAAACGCTAACAAAGGAAAAATAGGAGGAATTCGAAAGAACCGGCCCAGCCGCTGAAGAAAGTAGCACCTTCCGAAATCCACCCGCACGCTTACTTTACGCCTCCCGCGGAACAAAGGCAGCCGAACGCGGGTGGGATGACTACTTACATGCGGGATTTTTTTGGGGGGGAGGGTGCTCGTCCTCCCCGCGCATCCGCCTGCCACCCGCCTTGCCCACCGCCACCGCCGCTCGCGGCGGCCGCGACCCAGCGACAATGCCAACATCTGGCCGACACCGCCCGGGGTGGGCGACGCAAAGCGGCGCGGACACGGGCACCCACGGGCACCCCCACACACACACCCCCCACCCTCCGAGCCTTCAGCACGACAGCGGGCGGCCCCGCGGGGCGAAGGCTCCCGCCGCGGAGCAGCCGAAGGCGAAGCGCTGGGGATGCCGGCCACGGCGGGGGGATGCCGGGCACCGCGGGGGGATGCCGGGCACCGCGGGGGGATGCCGGGCACCGCGGGGGGATGCCGGGCTGCGAGCACCGCAGCGCCGTTTGCGGAGAGGGGGAGGTGGGGAAAGAAGGTCCTTCCTACCTGTTCTCCCTCTCCGTGCTGCCAGAAGGGAAAAGCCGGCGGCTCCTGCATCCGTCGGATGCCGCCCAGCCCGTCGGATGCCGCCCCCGCCCCATGGAAGAGCGGCTGCCGCCGCTCACGGGCGCCCCGCAGCGCCCCAGCTCCCAGCCCGAGCCTCTCCCGAATCCCTGCCCTCGCCATCCAACTCGTCAAGGAAGGGGTGAGGCTGGATTTAGCCGGATTCGGCGGGATCCCGCTGATGTTTGCACCGTTTAGCTCCCCACCCCCCCCAACCCCGCCCGTTGCACTGAGCTCCGCATCCCCGACCGCACCCGGGCTCCGAACCCCGATTTGCTCTCATCTCACAGCAAGACCGAAGTCTGAATCCAGCGCCTGGCTTGAGCTATAACCAGAGAAATTTTTATCCCCTTCATTTACAAAAAAAAAAAAAAAAAGGAGGAACTACAAGAAACAAAACAAAAATCAGCTGTTGCCCGACACAGCAGCGCAGAGAACAGCCTCCTCCCTTCTTTCCCACATCCTTAAATCCGGTATCTGTATCAGCTCTTCTAGGGCCCCACTCTTCCAATTCAGCTATCTACGTCAAGATGTTACCCGTGCTGGACACTGGTTTCCCGATTTTCCCAAGGGGAATGCAGTGAAATCAGTTGCTGCACTTAGTTCCATCCCGACTCTCCCGCTTTTTGAGCCAAAACTTGATTGTGTCGTGCATGATCTTCCACTGCTGAGACAGAAGGTGTGTTTTGCCAGCCAGCTCTCCAGATTCAGATGCTCCCTGGACAAAAAGGCCATACAGCTTTGGACCCTGCCTGCTCCTTAACTTTTTGGCCCAGTGGGAAGCGGTCCTTCTGCTGTTCTTAAGGGGAACCGAGTCTATGTGCCGTGACCGCTAGAAAAGCCATGGGGCCACTAGGTGGCACAAAAACACCATTTAAAAGGAAGGAGCAAGCCGGGCGGGGCGTCTACCTCCTATTCAATATGTTTTATTTATGCATTTATGCAAAGCAAATGGGTACAGATAAAGATCGCACACGCAGCTGTAGTCCAGTAACCCGCACATCAAATAAAAACAGGCTGAGACGTCAACGTGCTCCTTCGGACTTAAAGGCTCAGTGAAAATCTCCCCGCAGAGCAGTATCTGCTCCTGCAGACCTTGGCTTAACTCCCGGCTGACGAACCGCGCTGCAACTCATTTCTCTGTTTGCATTCCGGAAAATACGGCTCTCCCTGCTCAGCAGGATTAAAACCGAGAAGAAGCCACCGATGTTCTCATTTTCCCCACTTTCTTCCATTTGTCATCATGCCGTTCTAGTTAGTTTAAGCAAACAGTCTAATTCCTGCACCATCACCTTGAGACGGTAAAGGACACGCCACCGACCAGCCCGGTGGAGACACTCTGCGGGGATGGTGCTGAGCTAAGCAGCACACACAGGCAACTATCATGCGATAAACTCCAAAACTCACCACCGACCTGAGCTCTGATGTAGATGAAGACAAAAAAATAGCAATGCCATTATTTTTTATACTCATAATCTTTAAAAAGTCAAAGATCCTAATATAGATAATAAAGGACAATGTCACTACAGCTGGACAGGCACTCACCTAATCACACTGCTGTTTGGAAAATTTCCCGGTCACAGAGTTGTGGCCCCTCTGGAGACCACCTAGCACCCCCCGCCGCTCAAAGCAGGGTCAGCTACTGTAGGGCTGTGTCCCACGGTTTTGAATACCAACAAGGATGGGGACTCCAGAGCCTCTCTGGGCAGCCTGTTCCACTGACCACCCTCATGGAAAAAAACCCCATTTTTGTTGTTTAAATGAAATTCACTGTTTTTCAGTCTTTGCCCATTTTTTTGTACCTTCCCTGGATACCACTGAGAAGAAACTGTCTCGACCTTTTTACTCCCACCCATCAGGTATTTATGTACATTGAGATTATCCCCCCTGAGCCTTGACTTCTCAAGGCTGATCACCCTCAGCTTGCTCAGGCTCTCCTCATGTGAGAGATGCTCCAACTCCTTCATCACCTTAGGGGCCCCCTTGCTGGACTTGCCAAGCATGTCCATGGTGTATCGAGAACCTTACAGAAGACATTGTTTGGGGAGTTAGTGATCTTGGGCAAGCCATGTCTGCTCTACTGGCCTTGAGCAGCCCGTAGGTGGGCACGGGTAGCTGCCGTGCAGGGAATCTGCTGGGGTGCCCCGTGCCGCCCTGCGACAGGGATAACATCGCAGCCTGCCAGAAGAGACACGGGGTGGGGTTTTTTTTTGCCTTTGTGGCTAAAACAGTGCTGGTAACATCCCAGCATTTCAGCTCTTGCTGAACAGTGCTGGCACAACATCAAGGCTTTCTCTCTTCCCCCATTTGGCTGACAAGATAATTATACCGGAGGATGAATGGTAAGACTTTAGGTCCAGGAATTAATACTGCCGCCGCTATGATGATCTTCACATCGCCCAAGAAGGGTCAGAGGATGAAATGAAACCAGAATGCCTGTATACACAAAGCTAAAGGACTAGGGTACCAAAACTGCACACCAGTGGTTTCTTACGCCGTTAGCAGAGAAAAAGAGGAACTATAAAATTCTGTCCCAAAGAATAGTTAAAAAACCCCAACGTCTGTGGTCATATGGTTTCATTTAGGAATAATAGCACGTGAATAAGTCAGGCTTTTCAAGCCTGAAGCTCTAATCTTAACCTTTTTTAATTAGCATCACATAGGAATCTCAGTGTTCCTCAGATTTAGGGTGACAAAAGAACAAATTGGATTTTCCAGCTGAACCCTAGAATTGCTTATTTAACTTTAGGTTAATTATCTAAATTTTAGGGACATACTGTAAGACCAAAAAAATATTAATTCTAAGAATATCTTAAAAACATATTATGATAAGTTTAATTGAGCAATTTAGGTTTTAATAAATTGATAAAAACTGTCCTTTTATTCTCTCCAGATTCCTCTGCTTCTGACAATACACTTTCTTGTTTTGTAGAGAAACAGCCTCAACAATTATTGCTTCAACGTAATTATTTCCCCCCATCCCTAACTGCAGATAACAACAGAAGACAGACAGCTTGAGTATTCGGACTTTTCCCATGATTTAACATCCGTCCCATTCTGCTTTCAACTCACCCAAGCTGAGGACTAAAACAGGTCATGAGGCTTCCATGATCTGTTGATCTTCCAGAAGGTGAGGGCAGCACAGAAGCTTCTCGGAGCAGAGTCCAGGAGAGTCATGTTAATATCCCGACTCACATAAGACTGGTTTCGTACATGACGTATATGGTAGTCCACAGATTTAAATCTTCCACAAATTTGTGCTTGCTATGTACTTCATGAAATTAAATACTTGATCTTAAAACAAAGTTGTACAAATATTACTTTTATTTTACTTGCTTACAAAATTGTATATAAAATAATAGTAAGAGAAGGTAAAATGACAGCTCTAATATAGTCTGAGTATTAGGAATGTGTTAGTTTTAGAGAGCTGCCCAGGCTTTTGTCACCTAAAAGACACTAGTTTTATTATACCACCTGTGCTTAACGATCCGCTAATTCTTCATGATTGATATTCATGTAAGAATTACTATTAATTGAACTGCTATAGTTTTAATTGTAATGTCAAAATACACATTTTTTGGTAAGATGAAATACAGTATTTTCAATAAAATCGAACACTTGCTCTTTTTTTTTAATTCAGATTCCAGTTTTAAAGGGTTTATATACAAAATAAGATATTTAAAAGTCACCACTGAAGACATCAAGAGCAGAAAATGAGTTCTTTCCTCATTCTTACTGAACTGCTTCATCCTGAATAATTAATGTCAATTAGCATCAATGGAAACTACTGACTTAATTACAAATGATATTAATACCTAAGTAACATTCAGAGATGACAATCTCCCCATTCCTGTAACTGGCAAATGAGAGACCTAAAAAGTAAAAAAATATGAGATGCACCCACTTTAAATAAAAAATTCCTTCCGATGGCTCGGAAGCCCGATGTGGTACAAGTACTTCTGAATGGGTATTCTAAGTTGCTTTTAATTAGTAAAATTTAATACATATAGACACATATTAAATAACAAAACTGAAAAAATACAATATATGAAAAATAAAATATATCTCTATACCTCACAGCAGCAATTATTTATCTATGAATATATGAGACAATATGTCCAGTTAACACAATATGCTTTATAATCTCTGACTGTAACAATCTTAGTGCAAAATAGAAAAATCTAAACGAAAAAAACCAAACCATAACATATTTTTTTCCATGTCATTTAATATGTTGTTTACACCTTAGAGATGCTTGTAAAGTTAGCTGGTAATCCCAGGTTTTTTATTCAACATTAGGCAAGCAGAACACTGCCTGTTGGCCAGTGCAAGGGTATACGACAATACACCCTCCCGCTTCCAATCCTCTGCATGATACCTATAAATACACACCATGTCAGCCTGAATGGCACGGAGTTATTAGAAAACTGTATGTTCTTGAGTAGAAGAATGATTTGATATACAATTATCTGCACAGATGGACTTTAAGAACATATCATAAGACTGATTGCTAATTGCACTTACTTCATATTCTAAATTTGAAATGCTCCTCTGCTAAATACACCAGATATTTTAAAGATTAATTCTCACTGCATTTACCTAATATGCGTGTCACAACATAAAGGCCTGTGTCACCTCTCCAACAGCTTGAGCTCAACTGTGTGAAGGATTCCAGGTATTGCTCTGATCTTTTAAAACCAAAATTTGAAAAATATCTCCAGATATGATTCAAAAATTTTAATGTAAGACTTTAGAATTAATTTTATAATATTTAAAGGATTTCAATACGTCTTTAAAAATATTGTTTTTCTCGTCACTGTTTATTTAATATTGGGACAGTATTTTAAAATGCAATTTCACACTAAGATTAAACAAAAGGAGATAAGTATTTTAGATAACAAAAACATTAATAAAGAATAATTGATTTTTTTATTAAGAAAAGATACAGTAAACAAAATGCATTTACAAAATAGATAATCAATACTTTTAAATACCATGAAGAACGACATGTAAACAGAAAACACTTGTTAATAGCCCAAACACAGGGAATTATCATGAGTATAAAACACACACTGGCTCAGCATTTTTAAGACAATCACATATGTTATTCTCCTATGTTAGCTCACACTAAGATGAGCAAACTTCTGTAGCCATATAAGAAAACAGAAATAAAACAGTAAAATGAAAAAAAGATTGTCATATCAAATACTCATTTCCTTCTTATAATTATTATGTTTGCAAAATAATAATAAAACTTAGCCAGCCTTGATACAAAACTCATCAAACAGCCAGTAAAACCCTAGTTGTTCCAGCCAGTTGGGAAAGTAGAATTTTGCAAAGTTGATTACTTCACAGGTTCTCAGAAATTTCGAAGGTAATCACCGATTTGAAGAAAACAGAGGTAGAATACACGTCACCCTTCATAATTTAAAAAAGTCCTTGTAACAAGGTAATGCTTCCGTTGCTCAAGCACTGGTTATTCCTTGAAGCTCACATTTCTGATGGAGAAAGAAAAAATTTCAAAATAACGTCATCTATTATATTTTACTAAAGAAAATTAGGATAAAATGTAATAATTAGATTTAGTCTCCTCATATTCTCTTCTACTATTCCTCAATATCAACTATTTAGCATATTATCTAAAACTCTACATTCAGTTCATTGACTCATTGCTCAAATGCTTAACAAAGTAAACATGAGACGAGGAGGAAGAGAAAATGTCTTGAGAAGATTAAATTAGATTAGAGAAAAAGACAGCTGTAACACTACAGAACAGTAATTGCAGAGTACACTTTACTGTGGTAAGCTCCCAGCAAGGAATAAATAAGTAGGGTGAAAGACAGTGATAGTACTACTAAGATCCTTGTAATGTAATAATCCATTGGTAGGTTTAAAAGGCAAGATAGTAAGAAATTTAAGTGCATATGAATGCAGTTGTTAAAAAACACTTTAAAAATACATACTTCATGTAAAGGGCGTATTTTCTGATACGGTACAGAGCTGTCATTGTTAAAACTAAGTACACAAATAGAAGGATAAAAATAGTTCACTACACCGTATTCTTCAAGTATAGCAACTGGACTATTTTTATTGCTCTTGGGACTCACTGTAAAGCAAAGAAGACTAAAGACAATTCTCTACTCATGATACTAATTCTCAGAAATACATTATCTATCATTATCTCAATCAAAATGTTGATTTGCAATATAACAGGGTTTGCCTAATGGCTCACCAGTAAAGCAAAAGTAATAACCGCTGTTTCATCCCCACTATCAATATCTCATTTGCTACAGTTTCCTTTTTTTGCTTTGTCCAAAAACTCACAGAAGAAAATTTGCTGACGATGTGGACTATGCCATGCCAACCTCAGTTCTCAGGAAACCTGTGTTTTTCCTAACAAAAGTAAGCTTAAGAACAAGCCACACGTATTTACCAACAAGAATAAAGTTTAAAGTCTTATCAGTTTGGAATTCTGTTTCTTGGAGTTAAGCAGCTGATAGTTAGATTCATGAGCTGTTACAGTATACTATATAGCTGTTATAGCATGTGTATTTCCTAAAAAAAAAAAATCACTGTTTCTCTCTCCCTGTCCTTCTGCTCTTCACTGCAATTTATTATGCAGTACAGGACAGACAGGATATAAAATCAATAGTCAGGCCTGTAACAAGTAACAAACATCATCTAAAGCAACAATGACCTCTGAAATAATAAAAATGTCAGAGAAAATGAACAGGTGAGAGGTTGATTTTGATTTCTTTTTTACAGACTCTCGTGACCATGATCTTCGACATTCATAGCATTCAAACACTAACAATGAAAAATGCATTAATTATTTTTATGCACTTGTTTTGGAGACAGTGAGAGTTCAAACACATTTTAGTTGGTCTCTCTCCTATGGAGTGTCTTTCCTTCATTGCTGTACTTGAGCGAATTTCACGGCATTCCTCTTAATATGAATCATTTGTTATTCGGATAAAACTATTAACAATAATAAATTGACAACATATATTTGGATATAAAATTAATGGCAATAATAAGCAGGCAATATATATTTGGAAGCTGTCAGCTGGTGCAAGACCATTAACAAAAAAAAGGAATGGGAATCCTCTACATTACATGGTCTTCGGAGAGCACTTTGCATCTATTGTTTCCAATCAATATTTTATAGTAGAAGAGTCAACAAAAGAAGAACTTAGCATCACCTAAAGTGTGTAAGAATTTCATAGAATTAAAAAAGTATTATTTAGAAACAGTTTAAACCTAACTCTTAAACAAAAACAGTCTGCTAAAATCAAATTACTTACTTTTCAGCTGCTGCTTCATTAGTTGTCCTTACAATAGTACGTTCTGGAGAATGTGAGGGAGACCTCAATGTTGAGCTGAGAGGAGGTGAAGCCCGTAATGATGATGTAGAGAGCCCATGCCGACGCATTTCCTGAATTGCACGCTCTCTACCAACAGATAGTAATTTCAGTTACATGACACTTTGGTACGGCAGGATGTTAAAGGAAGAAAACTTAACCTTTTTTCCCCCATATTTGTACATGGTGATTTCACAATACTTTGCCTTGTTTTCTTGTAATGGCACTTGAGTTCTTGTTGTCATGAGATGGGATATTTTCTTTTAGATGCAATGGTAAACTCACAAAATTTACGAGGGAATACAGAAAATGTATAAGTTTTTTTCTTTTTTAATTAAGAAGATTTGAAGATGAGAATATTAGATTTTTCACGACAATAGTAACAAAATTTTCCATAAAAGTTCCTCAATGCTAAAAAAAGCAACAGTTTTAAAAGTGGGAAAGAAGAAATGAGAAGCGTCACCTCACTGAAAAAACAGCATCTTACCGTTCAAATCGTTCAGTTGTCAGTTGCCTTTTTAAATCATCATTGTTAGCCTTCAGCTGTGCAATTTCACTTCCAAGTATGCGAACATCTCTATCACAGCTGCTTCTAAAAAAAATCATGAGAAGCAACAAAGTTTTCTTTGAACACCGTTAGCTAGGAGCTTAGATGAATTACAGCAAGATAAAACAAAAATAGATATTGAACATGTTGTTTCACACAAACCAAATCAAAGACAAATTAGAAGCAGCGAGATCCAAGTGAATGCAACAGAACGTTTCTGGAAGAACCTAAGGTGAGAAAGAAGTAAGAAGCTGGCAAGCCTCTTACTACAATACAACATGTTATTTTGCAGACAAAGGTAAACACAAACATGTTTTTTAAAAACAGACAAAACAATTAAATCATTAATTTATTGATTTACTATCCTCTGTTGCAACGCAAGATGGTCTTTATGTGTACGCATAAGAAGAAAAAAGCAGTAACTATCCACAAAAAATACAAACGTAATAGATACGGCTTCAGTAAAAATTATATCGAGTAGGCTGAAACTACCTGGCTAGAAATGAACACAACTGAATCAAATCCAAGTAAAAGCTGTATCAATGCAAGATCAGACCAGCAAAACCCCATCGGAAAGCTTGTTGTATTGTATTGGTATGGGAGAGGGAGGCTGCAGGGGTGGCCTGTCAGACGCTGCTAGAAGCTTCCGCTATGTCTGATAGAGCCAACGCCAGCCGGCTCCAAAAAGGACCTGCTGCTGGCCAAGGCTGAGCCCATCAGCGACAGTGGTAGCACCTCTGGGATAACACAGTTAAGGGGAAAAAAACCCACTGCGTGGCAG
The DNA here is from genome assembly GCA_008921705.1 of Burhinus oedicnemus. Classification (NCBI taxonomy): domain Eukaryota; kingdom Metazoa; phylum Chordata; class Aves; order Charadriiformes; family Burhinidae; genus Burhinus; species Burhinus oedicnemus. The sequence goes on from VFFE01008299.1 coordinate 5,412,579, forward strand.
CAGCCAGAAGAGAGGAGTGAGAATGTGTGAGAGGAACAACTCTGCAGACACCAAGGTCAGTGAAGAAGGAGGGGAGGAGGTGCTCCAGGTGCCAGAGCAGAGGTTCCCCTGCAGCCCGTGGTGAAGACCATGGTGAAGAAGCTGTCCCCCTGCAGCCCATAGAGGTCCACAGGGGAACAGGTATCCACCTGCAACCCGTGGAGGAGCCCACGCCGGAGTAGGTGGATGCCCGAAGGAGGCTGTGAGCCCATGGGAAGCCCATGCTGGAGCAGGCTCCTGGCAGAACCTGTGGACCCGTGGAGAGAGGAGACATGCTGGAGCAGGTTTGCTGGCAGGACTTGTGACCCTGTGGGGAAACCACAGTGGAGCAGTCTGTTCCCGAAGGACTGCACCCCATGGAAGGGACCCATGCTGCTGGAGCAGTTCATGAAGAACTGCAGGACATGGGAAGGACTCAGCTGGAGAAGTTCATGGAGGACTGTCTCCTGTTGAAGGAACTCCATGCTGGAGCAGGGGAAGAGTGTGCGAAGCCCTCCCCCTGAAAAGGAAAGAGCCGTAGAGACTACATGTGATGAACTGACCCACAACCCCCATTCCCCATCCCCCTGCACCACTCGGGGTGGACGTAGAGGAAATTGGGAGTGAAGTTAAGCCTGGAAGAAGGGAGGGGTGGGGGGAAGTTGTTTTAAGATTTAGGGAGGTTTTTTTCTCCAGTGTCCAGCCAGGGTCAACCCACCACACTTGTCAACTACACACTTGGTGTTTGGGCCCAACTGTTTCAAACTGCAAGAGTCAAAATAAAAAGTAGCCTTGAAAATCTTAATATAATTAAATATACTTCTTAGTAAATCATCAGCTTGGATGACTCAATGCTTAGTTGCAAAACACCATTAATTGCATTATAAAGCAAGTAAAAAATCACTGAGTGTAAAATAAGTTGACTAAACCAGAATCTAGACAGCTATGTTATTCCATAGAGTCTTCAAAGCCAATATGAGGCGGAGTGCTCTAAAGTCACTTCTGGAGAAGCAAAGATGTACTAGTTTATTGCTTAAGCACTGGACTTGAATTCTGAAAAGTCAATTCCGCTCCTAGCTCAGTCACAGACATCCTGTCTGGTACCCGCTGGTCTCTGACTCCAGGAAGATGCAAACTACTCAAGAGATTTGATCCGAAAAGAAGCGCAGAATATTTTTTCCTGTGTTCCCTATTCATCAGTAAAATTCCTAGAATGGTGTGTTGATCCAGTATGTTGAGAACAGACGCAGAAGACAAGAGGACCGGCTTTCGATGATATCTTATTCTAAGTCCTTCAGAGACAGGCATATGCTTTGAGGACGGAGGTAAGAATTCAGGGCCCAGTATCATTATTGTAAAATAAAGAAAGAAAGCAAACAGTTTTGTGAGTTCTGAGGTTATTCCATGTCAATGACATTTAAACAAAATTAAGATCATGAAGTAAATCACTCAAAAATTAAGAAATATTTTAATTTGGAACCCCTATGCACAGTAATCACCATATAGTAAGATAATAAGATTACATAAGATACTATTTTTTCACTGTAGAGCCTCAAGATCTCATTTACTGTACTATCATTTTTATATTTCACAAGACACAAACATAATTGTCACATACTTCAGTCACAGCTGTGAACATTTGAAGTTCCTGTTCTCTAGACTGCAACTACAAACAGAATAGTAGAAAATATGGTATATACAACTAATTCTCCCACCTGAACATTTGCCTAGCAACATTCAGAACTTTTGAGATAAACAGAGGAAAACAATTAAATAGAATAGCCACTATTCCTCCAAGAGAACATTTTCCTTCTTCCTGCAATATCCCATTCTATTAACAATGCAAGTACTGACATTTACAACAAAGAAGAAAGGAACGCTACAATGTGTGCGGGAGAAAAATTGTGGAAAAATTACTAAGAAGTTATTTAAACAGAGCTTTATAACGTTTGTACACAAAGAAGTGAAATCAAAGTTAAATGAAACCCCCCTTCTTTCCTTTTTTTAGTTTTTTTTTTTTTTATTTGGGCGGGGAGGTTGTAACTTTCATGTTTAATTTCATAGTCAGGACATTCCATTAGTTTATGTTCTTTGTACGCAATTAACTTTTTTTCACCAAGTAAACAAACCTCAGCAATTCTAAAATTTGAAGCAATGAGTTGCACAGGGGTGATTAATAGTGTCGTCATCTGCAGATTCATTGAGATCACTGCTACTTGAGGTGGACCATCATCAGTGGTAAGTTATAGCCTTTACGTAAATCAACCAAAAGCGATTTTCTTGCACACTTGCGTCACCAAGTTAAAATAGCTTTTAACTGTTTAGATATGCTATATTCTATATCTCATAGGGACACATTAACTGTCCTTTTACCTTCCGTACATTTCCTTTCTCTCCCTACCTCAGTGTTTACTAAGTGGGTGTACCTTTTTTTCGGAAATTCTACTTTGACTTTACTCTTCATCACCATCTATTATTCAGCTGCTACTCCTCCTTCTTGCTATTTAATGCAGATATCACTACGGTCACTGGTTAATGTACCCCCAGGATAATTATCATGTCATGATGACAGATATCATAGAAACTTCAAATTCCCTGCTTCGTGTCATGAAGAGAAATTTTGACATCCCCCACTTCTCTCATACATGAGTTTCATATACATAAAGTTTCCCCCCGTCTTTAACTTCATTGTTCCAAACAGATTAGCCTTTCTTCTGTAGAGTGTTAAAAAGTTATTTCTACTCCAGGCAGAGGCACAGCATAAGAAGTTGCAGTTAGCTATAATGGAAAGTGCTGGCCACATCTAGTGTAGGTGTCAGGTTCAGTTCTGTTTATATTTCAAAGGAACACTAAATAACAGAGGACTTTTTCCTTAAGAGTTAATATTAATAGCAACAAAAGTACTTTTGCTTTTTTAAAGCACTATGACCACTATTTATTATGTAAGTGATTCTTACTTTAATCAAAGTAAGGACAACAGGCATCTTCAGTATGTAAGCAATTCACATTCACAATGGATTTTATCTACTTGGTATTTTTTTGTGAGTGGTACATATATGTTAAAATTTGACCTTCAATTTGCTTTCAGATGCTTGATGAATCCACATTATTCTAAAGGAGTTAGAACTTCAGAATACTCTCCAATATAAGAACATAAAATATAGTTCAAGACTAAGAAAATTTCTGTTCTCTTAATAATTAAACTCTAGTTAAACTCTTCAAAGCCAAATAAAACCATGATGTTTTGCTTAAAAAGCAGAGTTGAATTAGATTGCTTCCTGAAGCTAAGAAGAAAATCAGAACCTGTGAGAGAGGTGGTTATATATTTTGAGAATTGATACACTCGGATGCAAAGGTTAAATATCCAAATCATACTGCGATCCATACTTATATTTATAGATGACAGCTAAAAAAATGTACAAATTATCATGGGTTGGCTGTTTCTGTAGTGGAAATAATGTCTGCAACAGAGCAGCTACCTTGCTATTAGGTAGTTATGTCCACTAAGAGGCTCAGAAGGAAAGGATTTTAGTGATTGCATTAAAAAGATGGTAGAGTTACATCAGACATGTGAACTTCAGGAAAGGTATCATTTCCTGTGCCTAACTGATGTGAGAAAGAGTCACGACCAGCAGAGAAAGTGCAGTAAACTTTCTGGAGTCAGACTGGGGACAAATCCAGAGAAACTGAGTGCTTATTCTCAAGACTGTGAAAACTCAACAGGGTGTTCCTTCCTTTTAGAGTAGGTTTCCTTTGAAACTCCTGTTTAAGTTTATTGGTTGTACTAAACTAGCGTCCACCAGAATGCCGATTAATGAAAGTGATATGAAAGATATGTAAAGAAACTTTATGTAAATTGTGCCACGAAAGGCCAAAAGACATTGCTGCAAAAATCTGCTTAGCTATACTGAACATCAAGAATTTGACTTTGTAAGTGTTTACAAAGAAACTTTTTCTGTGCGACAACCACATAACACACACATACACTTGTTAAAACTTACAGTTTGCTCTCAGCGAGTGTTAGCTTTTCTTTCAGTAACTGAATTTCGGAATCTTTGTTACGGGATGTGATATGGTTCTGAAATTCTTTGTCTCTACTAGCAGCCAGCAATGTTTCAAGATTCTGAACTGTAAGTCTCTCACTGGATAACTGCTTTTTCAGCAACTCTGTTTCTGATTTTATATCTTCTAATTCACCTAGAACCTAGGGCACAAATTTTATACATTATTATTACACTGGTTTACAAACATACAGAGTTCTCTTTTGTGAAGAGTTGTTATAAAACCTGAAATGATTAGAAGTTTCATAAAAATGAATAGGAAACTGAGCTCACAAAACAAATTAAAGCCTACGCTTATTTAAAACTATACTTAGTTAAAAACTATTCAAGCTGTACATCCGTCAAATGTTTTACTGGAAGCTGGATTACTGAGTGCCGGAAATTCTTAGATAAGTACCGAGAACCCTAATTGGCTTTTAACAGCAGTAAGCTTTTGCACAACTACAAAAATAGTATTTACTATACTTCATTCTGTTAGACTAGGTTAGCTCACAATTAGCTTCTTGGCTTTTGCTGAGAATGTAGGACTGCATGTTTTCCTCATCAGTTATATGAATATAAACAAATTCTGTGGGGATGAGAACTACTGTTCTCAAGGTCTTGAATATTACAGTAACAGAAAACCTGACCAAGTCACTAAGTAAAGACACAACAATCAGCTGTGAAGAAAAAAGTTCAGAAATTATGGATATTTAGAACTGTTTAAACCATCTCAAAATATTTAATGACCTTCAGCTGAACCTAAATTTCAGTTTAATTGAAAAAATCCATAAGGGAAAAGTCTTTAATATCTAAATAAGAAGTGCACTATTCACTTTTTGTAAAAGTTGAAAATTTGAGCAAGTTAAAAAACAGTACATAAAATAAAAATAATTTGTCTCTGTGGGATAGCAAAAACTAATGCTGCCACATTTTGTAGTGATAACGAAGGAAACTCCCTCTTTTTGTACAAAAAACCACAGATACAGATCTATATACTGCAAAATTTATAATTTATATATAAATGCAAAACTAGTGATGTAAATTAACTTACCTTGCTCTCAGAAGTAATTTATTCTTTTCTCCAAAAAACATTAAAAGCAAGTGAAGATATTTTATTATAGCAAATTAAATTTGCCTTTGCTGCTTACCCTTTCATAATCCATGCTTTTGGATGTCAGCTGTCGAGATAACAGTTCTTTGTTAGACTCAAGTTTCACACAGAGGTCCTTCACAGAAGCCAGGTCCGCCAACACAGAAGACTTATCCTGATTTGCACGTTTAACATCCTCTTCCAATTTGGCCATATTTTTTGTAGCAGAGGAGATCTGAGATTCGTATGCTTGATGTGCAACGAGATGCTAAACAAAGACAAATATGGATACCCCTTCAGTGTCAAACGTTAACCGCTCCCTGTTGGATAACAGGGTTTTTTTAATACTTTATTTTCCCTTCAAAATTAACTTTCCCTATAAAATCATATATTTATATTACATTCTTTTCCTCCTTTCCCTAAATCACAGCTAAGAACAACTAATAAACTATCTCTGCAATTTTTAATCACCATCCTGAAGAATTATACAAGTCCTATATAAGAATGGAATGAGGCTGGATTCCAGCTTCAGAAGAGAATTGAAAGCTTAAAACCCCCAAAATACAATCTATTTTCTACTCAGCTTATAATATTAAAGCCACTAACTCTTTTTGGCTAATTCATAGAATCATCTAGGTTGGAAGGGACCCTTAAGATCATCGAGTCCAACCATTAACCTAACACTGCCAAGTCCACCACTAAACCATGTCCCTAAGCACCACATCTACCCATCTTTTAAATACCTCCAGGGATGGCGATTCCACCACTTCCCTGGGCAGCCTGTTCCAATGCTTGACAACCCTTTCTGTGAAGAAATTTTTCCTAATATCCATCCTAAACCTCCTCTGGCACATCTTGAGGCCAATTAAAAGCATGAGACAAAATAGGGTCAATCCACAACTATTATACTTGAAAACTTCCTTGATCTCCATGAAATTATTGCTTCTAAAATATCAACCTCATTATTTTCTATGCTATTGGTCTAGGTTTCGGTATTATGGAATCCTGATTCTGGATTTGGACTACCACTACCAGATTTTTACCTTTACTGTAGCCACCAGTGCTTCAAATACTTCATTCAAAGTTTCAAGAAAAGGTAAGAACGAAGCTTACAAAATACTCATAAAGCTAGCTGACAAAATACACATAAAGCTGTATGCAAATATTTTGAAGCAACTAAACAAATGGTTCTTACAGAGACAATAACATAATAGCAATGATAACTCAACAGAAGAGATCTAAAAGTATTAAAATATATGCTGTGATTCTAATTTTGGGGAAGCAGGGAAGGGAGAAGGAAAGCACATCTAATCAAAATCAGTTACTGTTTCAAAAACTCAAGTATACACATTTGAAACATTCATGTATAGGAATTATTTTCCATTGAAGCATTAAAAATAGTATGTTGACTTCATTAAAATACACTTGCATGTATCCAACTTTCCTTGACAGGATTTTATTGCACAAGTTATTACCCCTTGAATCTCTTTTTCCAGAAGTTCTACTCTCTCTTGAAGATGTCTCCGATCTGTATCTACAGAAAGGAGTTCAAGTCGCATTGAGCTGTTCTCTCCTTCGGCTTCATGAGCCTTCATTTCCCAGCCTTCAGCTTGCGTGTGGAGCATTCGGAACTTCTCTAACAATTCTCGGTTTTCTTTTTCCTAGATGAAACAGCAAATCACTCTGCAATGATCAACATACCTTCAAGTTGCTTGATCTTATTTCATGCCTACTCCCTACAATATCTTTTTTTTTTTTTTTCCCCACAAGAATGCAGATCTTTCTCCATTTTCTTAATCTCACTACCTGCCAATTACTAAAGGGCATCATCCCTTTTGCAAGTCCAAATAGTAAATAAATACGGTGATGGCATTCAGTTTTATTGAATGGAAGTATTTACATTTAGCAGTTGTTAATGAGTTTCAAGGTTCCCAGGGGAAGGGTTATTTTGGATCTCTCCGCATTGTCAAGGGTCACATTACTGAGATGTACTGATCCTAGTGCTGCCCTTTCCAAGAAATTCCAGCAGGAGTGCATTTTCAGCTCTTTTACTTACTGCGCTCTTACAAATTTTATATTACAGCAGTGCCTGAAAGACTGATAACCTATTTGGGCATATACACTCCTAAGCAGTCCATCATAAAAGTACAAAACTGCAAGCTTTAGTGCTTACAAGTTATGCAGTGATAGAACAAATGTTGCCTGTGAATTTAATTTGGCCCAACTGCAAGTGCACATTATAAGGCAGTGATTAATTTTTCCTCTTTATTTAGCTCCATTCCCTTCTTCCCCTGTTCATGTAATGCACAGTGGGATAAGCATATTGCTAGTATGAATCAGATTTATCTAATGAGGAAGGCTCCTGTTTTTGACATTCCTTCTGTGTTTCCTGCAGAACTTGGAAGGTGCAGACAGAACAAGGTGGGGCATTAGGAAACAGAAGTTCATGATTAAGCAAGTGAACGCTGTGCAGAAAAGTAAATCCTTGCCTCCGCCAGCAACATCCGGATGTAATACTACACAAATCCTTGAAACCAACCTTTCACCATTGGTCACTGGCTGTATATACAGCTTCTTGGTACCTGACTTGAATAACTGGATTCTCATTTGCCAAAGATGTGGCCACATCTGTAACTGAAGTGCTTTGGACATATGATATATTATAAAATTCTTAAAAACTAAACTTCAAGCATTTTAAATTGAGCGTTCTAAGCTAACATACTACTGAACCTATTTTTTTCTCTATGCTTCAGTTTCTAATTGTAAAAAGTGGTTGAATTTACATGCATTCATCCAGACATGCAAGTCAAAGTCAGATCAGAACTCATTCTTTCTTATTCAAAGTCACATAATAAGTTTGCCAGTTCATGTTGTCTTGACATAAATACTATTTGTTTTAAATGATTATAAGTTTTAATTCACACACGTCAGACTTCGGAATCCAAGTATCAGGATAAAATACATTTAACAAGAGTGCTGTTTTGTCAGTACAGCAAAAACTCTGAACTCCTAACATTCATAGAGAAAACATTCCAATGTGCTATTTTTACACTTTCCTGCAGAACTACATATAAAATTTCTCTTTTTAAAAAGTGTCAAATATTAAAAACCATCATATAAACTGCTTGTTGCCTACAATCATGAAATGGTACCAGATATTTTACTAGTTGCTTTGTCAAAACTCAAAAAGCAAAATAACATTCAAATATGATTTGTCTGTCATTCTCCAGTGTTATGGCCAACTGAAACATAATCAATGAAACTGTGATGTGCCAGAATTTATCAGTGGTTCAGATCTAATAGGGTTTTATATGAATCCACTAGTAGCTTGAAACACTGCAGAGGAAAGAAGGGAAAAAAATAAAAGTAGGAAATAGGACAGGCAAGGAGAACAGGACCCAAACCATACATTTCTTAATCTTTTTACTGTATCCTAATGAGAAGGTGTTATAATCTAAAACCAATGGATTTACTGAAAACAGTAATGACTGCCTAAGGATTATACTTTTACCTTCGAAGCCATCAAGGTCTCAAATTTTGAAACTTCAGTTATATAATTATGAACCCTGGTTTTCATTTCTTCTTTTTCACGTATTGCATCTTCAAGCTCAGTACTGATAGCCTAAAGAGATTACATAAAGGCAAAACAGTGCATTAGAGTAAATTAATCACGCTATTACTGTATCAGACTAAATCAAAGTAATTGCATCTGCCCTAGATTTTATTCTATTCTACTTTTTAGTAATTTAGCCAAAGTCCTTTGGAATTTGTAAGTTTCAGAAATATCCCCTATGTCATGGTTTCAGCTGGGATGGGGTTGACTTTCTTACTAGCTGCTGGTATACTGTTGTGTTTTGGATTTGGGATGGGAATAATGTTGGTAGCGCACTGATATTTTTTGTTGTTGCTAAGCTCTCAAGGCCTTTTCTGCTCCTCACACCGCCTTACCAGCAATCAGGCTGGGAATGCCCAAAAAGCTGAAAGGAGACACAGCCGGGACAGCTGACCCCAGCTGGCCAAAGGAATATTCCATACCATATGACATGATGCTCAGCCTATAAAGCTGGGAGAAGAAGGAGGAAGTTGGGGACGTTTGGAATTATGTTGTTTGTCTTCCCAAGTAACCGTTACACATGATGGAGCCCTGCTTTCCTGGAGATGGCTGAACACCTGCCTGACAATGGGAAGTAGTGAATGAATTCCTTGTTCTGCTTTGCTTGCGTGCACGGCTTTTGCTTTACTTATTAAACTGTCTTTATCTCAACCCATGAGTTTTTTTCTCACTTTTACTCTTCTGATTCTCTTCCCCATCCAAACTGGGAGGAGCAAGTGAGTGGCTGTTGCTAGCTGGGGTTAAACCACGGCACCAGTATCTTAGATACATCAAAGAGTTTTCCAGGCAAGAAGGATCACAGAAAACAATGAATACCATACCAGTTCATAAAATCTGCAGCTTCCCTGATGGCACACCCTACTGATCTTTGGAAAATTCAACATATAGACGTTTGGGAGCTGGGATTTTTCTAGCCTTAAGATTCACTATCCCTGAGTGAACGAAAGTTTTATGTCACTAGAAAATCAACTTTATAACAAAAGAACATTTATTTTAAAGTAGAATTGCAAGACAAAATAACTAAATGCATTATTAAGTCCATATGCAGACATCAAAAATGCACGATGGAATTTGAGATGTTGGAACTGCTAACTCTGGCCCTCTCAGGTTCACCTCTCACCTTTCTCTGAGTCCTCTAGATCAGAGAGCCAAAAGGGCAAGTATCTTCTTCTATCCCCACTGTCAAATGTGGGGGGAATAGAGGATATTGCCTTATTTCTTTCCCTTCTTCTTTTTGTGGTATATTAACATTCATTAACGACAGCCTATTTACTGTGTGCCTTATTTAGCATATGTTGAAATCAGTCTGCTTGTCTCTGTGGTAGCCTTCCCAAGCACACTGGGAAAGCTTTAGTCATCACATTATGATAATTAAATTTCATCTTATACCTGTGAATGGCATCTCTAATTTCAATAATACACCCACATATCCATGTATTGTACCACAGGTTTTGCAAGAACTATTGAGGGTACTTCACCACTTAATTAAAACATCTTGCTATATTGTACTTTCTAGCTTCAGACTCAGCCACGTTGACTGAGGGGAATTGAAATAAATGGTTTAGCTAACAAGGCCCTGATTATTCTTAGTGTTGACATTTATAGTGAATTCAAACAAACATTTGTATCTCAGCATCATAACTGTACAAGGCATTTGACTCTCTTTATGAGCTGCAATAGTTGTATTTGCTATACAAACTGAATCTAATGAGTTGCAATAAAATTCTGGGCTAGCTCTTTAAATCACATTCACATATTCTCTACATAGTCTTTCTAATGTTTAGCCGAATAAATAATGTTACTTACCCTATAAATCACTGGACATTTTGGTTATGTATTGTCCATACACACATTCTATTGTACAGGGACATCCATGTCATGCACTTGGGGCTGGGAGGCTTTTGGTCAGCAGTAACCAGCTGGTGCACAAAACCAACCCATTATTCCTCAAACTATGTGAGGAATTAATGAGACTGAGTGCACTTCGGGCTCTCCAAGCCATGAATTCCAGACCCAGAGAATTCCAAGAAGAGATGGAGCAATGATGATTGGGAAGAGTGCAAATGGACACCTACTATATATATAAGCCCCTTATGCTCTTAAAAGAACGAGCCTTACACACCAGTGGTTGGTTTAACTTGTGGACTCCTGGAGAACATCTCAAGATGAAGATGCCGCGAGAATAATAATGATGATAATCAAACAGTTTAATTCACTGAATCTCTCAACCATTTCTGTCTTGCAAAATTTTTAACCTACACTGTCAACTTGACATAGCTTATCTTTCAATAAAATATTCAATGATACCTTATGGAAATAGGTAATTCCTCAAGGGATTAGAGATCTAATTTCAACTTTGATTCTGTAACTGATGCAAGTTTAAGTTGTGCCTTTATAGCATGCACTTTACAAGGAAATGTATTTAGCCATCAGTAGCTGAGAGGTACTGTATACCTCCCAACTGGAAAGCTGACCATGAATACTCAGGAACCAACTCAGAGTCCACTGGGCAATCATAACCCATTTCCCACTTGCTTTTTGGACTAAAGCTACTGACTGGCTAGCTATTAGCAAGGAAGTACATTGTGAATCTAAACTACTAGAGAGCTACGGAAAGATGAAATCGTATAAAACTAATGCAAATAAAAATACGTAACATAAAACGCTGCAAGTAGTCAAATAAAGTACCTGAACAGAGTCTCCACAAAAACCAAAACCCACACACAAAAAAAGCTGCAATATACAGCTGAACTCTAAGATACCACTTCAGCATGACACCTACCTTACTAATGCAAAGACAATCCAATAAGAACATTTCTCCAGGGAAATAGACGGCACCTTTGAATTTACCATCTAAAAACCCCAGACAACCTTGACACAATGGAAAGGGAACCCCTCCTATTCCCATCGACTGTGCATCCTTATCCGTTCCTGAAATCAGGAAACAAATTCAGACTATTCAGGACTACCATACCTTAAAAATGAGTTTTCTTCAGTCCCTCTGTCTTGTAGCTTTTAAGCCCTCTTACGTTTTCTCCCCCAGCATTAACCTTTCCCAATTCATCAGTGAAAGCAAAGCTCATGCAGAACAACACACACAAATGGAAACTAACCTTGCCAGAATGGGAAATTAAAAACCTGCCAATACCTCTTTACAGCCACCATTACCGAGGGTCGTGGATCACAAATTCTGAAATCTACATTCCAAAACATTCTGATCTCAAACCATGGCATACCTCACTCAATATACCCAATGCTTCATGGAAACTAGATGGATGAAGCTAGTGACTCACTATGCACCAGAACAAATTCAGATGTGTTAGCAACCTCCTCCCTCTTCCTCTCACTTTCACCTGACTAATAACCTGATACCTGCTTTTGTGGTTTCTTGCTCTCTCTCAATAATCCCTGTTCTACGGATAATAAAACCTAATTTTTACCAATTAAATACCAACTACCGAGTGACACAACCAATTAACATAATTTCATTATAGTATAAACAAATATGTCCTAGCTTTATTTTATTTAGATTTCTTCTTTAATCTGGGTAAGGGTGACTAAACTGAAAGCTTGTCTATTTCTCCCCCACTGTATTGACTATGCTTAAGTATCTGAAGTAATTGCTTTTACAATTTCTGCCCAGTCATTTTTAATATCCTAGTGTTCAAGAAATACAAATAATTAAACATACCAAATCAAAATTGAGGATATAGTGGTTTTGATGCACCACTATACATAAGCAAGCAATAAATAGTTCTATACTTCAGTATTACGTATTGCGTTCATACCTGGTTTTCTCTGGCCATTGTAGCTAGGTCATCTTGCAATCGTCTGTTTTCTTTCAGAGCCATTTCCTTTACTCTTCCTGTTTCTGCAAGCTCTACATGGCACATATCAAGCTGGTGGTGTAAGCTAGATACCTCACGGTCTCTGTTGTTCAGCATGTCCTTCATCTGCCTATCAAGTGAAAATCTTATTTAAGTTGTCCCTTCTTATACTATACTACATATTGCTGAAAATTATCAGATGTGGATTTTGGATGTGCAACAGCTTTTTTTTTTTTTTTTTTTTTAAAAATTAGACTAGTTGGTTTGCCTTGTTAAAAAAAGAGGTAAAATTCTTGCTCTCTGAAGGCTGACAAACTGACTCTAAATATAAACATAAGCTAAGGATGTAAAAAGTCAATATGCACAAATAAAATGGAATTAATCTTCAACTCTGAAGATATATCTGGTAAGATGTGTCTTATTACACAAACAGCAATTACAGATGTTTATCTGTGTTTGGTAGTGGTTACAGTATGTTAGCCACTGCACACTTTATAAACCATAAAGAAAGAAGGCAGCTTACACTTGAAAGACAACGATCAAAAGAGTAAGGAAGAGATTAAACAAAAAAGTAGAAATATAAATATGTGTGAATTTAAGTAAAATTTTGCATTATTTCTTTGCCACAGATACTTTATGCATCAATGTACCAAATATTCAGTTGAACTGGTCTTCAAATGTTTAAATATTTTCTTTCTAAAAGCTATAGTTTTAAAAGTCATGCTTGAAAAGAGGCAACAAGGAAAGATCAGACGAAGCCCAGCTAAAAACTACAAAAATATATTTTAATTAAGACTGTACTGGTACTTAAGCTGGAAGAATTAGCTTGCCAATAATTAAGAGTTTTACCTGGGTCAATTAATAATACTAGTGGAGTACTTAGAATACTAAAAAGCTACTTCTTAACTGAGAATTAAATGTTACCAATTTAGGAAAATAAATATAGACAAACAATTGCTAATAGCTGTCTTAACAGTACTTTAGCAGCCTGCAATATAATTGCAGGGGAAGTCTCTTCAAAAGTTGTGTACATCTTTCTCAACACAGTACACTCCTTTACTTGACTTAAACAGAATTAACTCCATTTCAACAAAATAACTAAAATAGCCATCTACTTTCACTTTAAAACCACTAGAAGGCACCGTAGTCTTTACTTACTCTGTTGAGGACTCCAGCTCAGACAGAGTTAGACGTAAATGAGTAATTGTTTTTTCCTATAAAAATAAAAGCAAAAGTTGTATTAGGTATTATTATATTGCAATATAACAGGATAGTTCAAGTTAAAGAACTTTACATTTAAACCTCTACTTTAACCCTTCATCAATAAGTAATTCCATCTTTGCACATTCAAATTTCCAACCTTCTTTTCTTTACTGAGGAAGGATTGTCTTGACATCAAAAAAGATGGAAGTCACCTATAGATTCTGTCACCTCAGGCTAGAACCTTGTATCTCTATAAATACCTCCAAGTGCAAAGTGCGAAAAATACTTCTTTATTTTCTTGAAGTGTTTAGGAAATACACTAACAATCATAATTACAATGCTATTGAGTTGGCAAATGACTCTTGTATTGGCTAGGTCCAAACATAGTGTTTATGTGATGCCTAGAGCTCTGCACAGGCTTTGTCATCACAGCAAAATGCCTCCCTAAAATGTAACCGCTTTAAAAATCCCCAAATGGACTACAAAGTAGTACTTTTACTGCACGTACCTTGTTAGCTAAGTTGTCATCTAAGCATGCAATTCTTTCTGTTTTTTCATCTACAGTTTCTTGAAGACTGTCCTTTTCTTTGTCCAAAACAGTAATAGTACTTCTAAGCACATTGACTGCTTCATCCTGTGAAGTGCTCCTCTGGTTTAACCTATCTATAAATAAAAGAGTAAGTACTTCTATTTTAAAAACAGGAAATAAGCATAAAAATAACTAATGATTACCTATTTTCTCCTCTAGCTTTACAATTTCTTCTTGAGCTGACTGCAGTTCATCCTTTTTGAGGGACAATAGATGCTGTAAATCTTCAACAGACCTCTGGAGTTGGTCATTTAAGAGCCTGGAAAATCAATATACAGTTAAAAGAAGTTTGGGACCTATTCAGTGTCATCAACTTAGGGCTCTTAAGCTGCTTGAAGTGCTGGAAATGTTCCAGTGTAACCTCATGATAGGGTTGTGTCACACCAACCAGGAGCACGGGGTTGTGTCATACTAACCAGTCGTCTCCCTCCCTCCCTGGGAGAGAGAGGACTATTAAGGATTGCTGAGGCCAACACCACTTGACTGCTCTGGACCCCTGCAGCAAGTCCACCTCAACACCATTCCAAAATGGAGCAATGGAACCTTGGTGCAACCATCACGATAATCTGAAACATTCACTTCTTCTGATTTCTGTTACTCTTCATCATGTAACTCTTGTTACTTGTGTCTTTCGACTCGTCGCTTTATAAAGATTTTGATATGTAGCTCATAGCAGTGATTATAAGCAACACCACATTTTAAGAAGCAACCAAATTGACAGGTACAGTTCTGATCCTACTTTTAATAAATAGAGAGCCAGAAAGATATACGAAACCATCTACCTACACAGTTGTTTAGCGTAGTAAGAAATACCAGAGTGACCTAGGAAAAAAAGTGCAAAATGAAACTCCAAAGTAATTAAATGGATTATTTACAAAACAGGTCAGGAAATAAAAATCCCTCTGAAATGGGATCCCACAAAAGCTAGAGAAGCTTTTCATTTTTTAAAAAAACACCAATCCAGAATACAGCATATCTGCAGATAAAGACTGCTCTCACTCTGTTTAGAGAGAAACTTTAGATGGGGAAAAAAAAAGGGGGGGGGAAGGCAAACACAGCTATAACAAATTGCCACTGTGCACCAAGTAGAACCAAATGCTGAAATGACTGTAGCCCTACTCCTTATTTCCTCCTTTTTATAATATCAATGCTTTCCACTAAAATTATAAGGAACCTAACAAGATATTTCACTTTTATGAATGATGTCACAATTTTACCAATGAACACACTAATTGTTTTGCTAACAGCCTTCTTTGTCCAATTGGGAGCATTAGATGAACTCCAAGGCCTGCTTCTCAGCTTCAGTTCTTAATAGTTAACCACCCTACTATTGTGCTGTTATATATTGCAGTATATGACTGTTCAGGTTGGGGGTGTTTGGGGGAGGTGAGCCACAGACTCTGGTTTCTCATGTAAAACATCTGAAAGATCTCATCTACAGCATTACCTATCCTGTAGTGATCTCTTACATCAAAGGCTCTCATTTCCACCTAAACCAAATACCAGATTTCCAAATTTCTGCCCAGATTTATTCAATAGTCTATTTCCACTTTCTCTAAGCCTTCTTCTTGTTCCATCACATTTAGATATCTGATGGGAGCTGTGTTCTAAAACAACTTTAAAAGAGTGTAGCGATGAGCCTGCAAGTTTAAACAGGCCTTAAAAATACATGGGTATACTTGATCCTCCAGCTCTGAGCTAGCTGGGCAAATCCCTGCAGACTGTGGCTTTGGATTGTAAGATGTCAATTCTCAAAACTGCAGTATGTGTGTGATAGTATTAACATATGAAAATAAGTGACATAAGAAAAACAGCTCAAGTAAAATGCCATTACAGAATGACTCTCCATGAACCACTCACTTGTCAAATATCAAAGCCTAATGCTTGCCATAAAATTCTCAGCATTACTGACAACCTGTAAAACTGGCACAAGTTGGTCCTGCTGCCGCAGTTGCAAAGGCATCTGTCTTCCTTTTAACATAGAGCATTTGGAAATCCTTTTAGAAATATTCTGTTCTGCTACATTCATGAGCAGAAAACATGGTTGTTAGAGGAAACAATTCTAGAAGGAAGAGAAAATTTTCATTCACAATTAGCCATAAAATTTATCAGTATATCTGGTCATCAAATAAGTCCAGAAGGAGCTTGCTGTGAAAAGCAACCACAGCACTTTCCTTACTCATACTTGCTTTTCCTTAAGACAAAAACAGTACCAAGTGATTTTGAAAATATTTTATGGTCTTTCCCAGGAACTCAGCTCTGCTCTACAGTCATAGAACAAACAAAATTATGTTAGCATCTGTGAAAGACCAACACATTTTGTATTAGACTTACTGAAGCGAGCAAATCTCAGCTTTAAATTGAGAAGAATCATCAGATGTCTGGGCAAGTTTACTGGACTTCAATTTTAATTCATTTTCCAAAGACTTTATTCTTTCTTTCAGGATAGAGACTGTAGTCTTTAGTTCACACCTTTCCATCTCAAACTGCAATTAAAAAAAAAATAAAAAATCAAACATGTTATTGTTGTAGAAAACTATCACAACTGGCTTTAAAATAAATTTAAGTCGAAAACAGCTAACAAAAGTAATTGCTTGAAAAGCCTATCCTATTTTAGAAGTAATAAAAGCTTACTTGCTAAAAATGCACTTACTCCTTGAATATTATTCTCCAGTTCTGTAATATCACGCTGCATCTTTGATTTTTCGAGGTTAGCTGCTTCTTGCTGCGTCTGAGATAGAAATAAAGAATTACATGTAATAAGATACACAGTTTTAGATCTAACCATAGAGATTTAAGTTTAATGTTTAAGAAAACATTGCTCTGCATTCTTAGATGACAGACAAAATGCAAAGTTCTCTCTATAAAACTACAGAGCATTAGCTGAAAATCATAGAATCAGGATGGTTTAGATTGGAAGGGACCTTAAAGATCATCTAGTTCCAAGCCCCTTGCCATGGGGAAGGACACCTCCCTCTAGACCAAGTTGCTCGAAGCCTCATCCAACCTGGCCTTGAACACCTCCAGGGATGGGGCCTCCATAACTTCCCTGGGCAACCTGCTCCAGTGCCTCACCACCCTCACAGTGAAAAATTTCTTCCTGAGATCTAATCTAAATCTCCCCTCTTTCAGTTTGAAGCCAATACACCACTACAATTCAATATAACGTCACTGAGTTTAGTTTTGGTTTGGGTTTTTGTTTGTTTGTATGTTTTGTTTTTTTTTTAAAAAAAAGAAAAAGTGTATTTATATTTGGTCCCAACCAAAGTAATATTTGTGAGTTGTTGTAGAAAGATTACTGAGCAACAGGGCAATATAAAAGGTTGCAAGCATGTATAGCTCATTGAAATTAACTTACAAAATTATCATTAATATGAAATCTAAGACAGATTACAAAGCTAACTGGTCTATGAAGAAAATTTTTTTACATGATTTGTCTGTTCTCTGACTTCTGTGCGTAAGTACAGTGAAATTATTAAACAAACTCTCAAACTTCCTAGAAATGCCTGAGATAAGTCTTTTTGTGCAGCTATTTCAAAGTGGCACACATACAAATTGCTGGTAGTCACCTACAAGAAGAAAGGATGGAGCTGGAAGAACATCTCTCCACTGCACGCACATGCTTTAAGCACAGCTGTCAGAGTTACTGCCACTGCATTCAGATACACTACAGTTCTCTATTTTTGTAGTAGGAAATCAAACCATGGAAACATTCATCTTACAGTCACTCTTGACATATCTTGTGTCTTTGGATCAGTCCATTAATATGATTTTAAATTTCTGAATATTCAGGACATTTTAAAAACCTGTAGACATTATATTAATGATCCAGTAAAGAAGTCAGGGAAACCTCCTTGAAATCATATGCTCTTGACTACAACCAAGTAAGACATTAATGCACATTAATTCCAGACATCAAAAGGTCAGAGTAACAGGAAAATTATTGCATTAACGAATATTTTTATAAAGGTTAAAAATAATGAAACTTGAATTGCTATGAATTTATGTTTGATGGTTCAGTTATATGTAATTTAAAATATACTCTGCTACAAAATGCAACAATAACTAAAGATTAGTGAATATGAAAAAGTCCGTAAAGTCCCTGGTTTATGGGATAAGAACCGTATGTGATACACAAGAATCTTCAAAGTAATGCATACACACACAAATATTCTGTGGTTGAGGCTTCACATCAAGATTCTTCACACAAGGTGATGCCATGCTTGCCCTCAGACACTTAAAGCACATTCCTCTCCCACCCCCCATCCCCACCTAGGAACTGAGTTTACAAGGATAATTCAGACAATTTAGTGAGCTCTCTCAAGTGAGTTTGAAATCAGGTAAGTTCAAAATTTATTGAAAAGGGGAACTGAGAGACAGCCAGACACAAACACAGCAGTACTGTATAAGTCTTCCCTATATGTCACCTCACTGTAAGCAATGAAGCTATAAAAGCTCACCTTTAATTTTTCTCTGAGGCTTTCTTTTTCTGCTGTTAGTCTTCTCAAGTCAGTCAGCGCAATATCTCTTTCTTCTTCCACATGACTTTGAGAAACTAAACTATGTTTTGCTTCTCTTCTCATCCTGTTTAATTCACCCTGAGACTTTAAAAGATTATTGCTTGTTAGCATACGTGGACTGCAATTAATACAGTGTATACACTAACCAAAAAGAAAGTTTCAATGCTGTTATTATAATAGATGTGCTATTATAGTCTTATTTTTCCCTAGATAACTAAAATGTATTCCCTAAATCATGCAGTGGAATGACAACTTATGCTTCCAACATACTCAACATCCTTTTATTGTTCGAAGTATAGCCTAACTTCACTCTGTTTTCTCATCAGTTAACTACTACTTCTTCCTTGCTTTCTAGCCTGTATCCTTACCCAACTTTCTCATGCATTCTATTGATTTTTTTTTTCCCTGATCTTTCTCATTTCCAAATGCCAGTACAGTAAGTTATAATGGCTTTGAAGTTAATACATTAACTTTGGAATACATAATTTTATTAAAAAGTAATAAAAATAGGTATATATTTTATTATTCTTGATTGTATTCTAGTACATCTATACTCCTCAAGTTCTATTACAAAGAGAAGTTTTTCATTTTAAATAAGCAACAGTAAGGGCATTAATCGGTTATTTCAATGTCAATTACAAACAATCTTTTCTTACCTGCTCATAAAGTACATTTAATCTATCTCTTTCTGCAGTCAATAATTTGACATTGGATTGAATTTCTATCATGTGTTTTTCAAATCTGTCTAACATGGACCGTAGCTCATCTCTTTCTCTGGTGATCAATTTAAGATCTTCACTCTGCAAAGCGATTAATAAAATTTATGTTAAAATATACGAATTAAAATATTTGGATAAATAATTTTTTAAAAAGAAAGAACTCACAGTATTAGTAATACATGAAAAATACATACATAATAAATTTTAATTGCAAGAAAAAGCCTGGGATTGGTGATACAATTTAAACAATAAGAACTAATGGTTAAGGAGAAAAAGCAAAAGAGCTAACAATAAGATTTCAACCTTTTCCTGTTTATCATCTAGTTCTATTTATTTCAAACTGATCAATAATTAATCAACATGTTACTGTAAAACATGAATGGGAAAATAAAATGCAAGTTCACTGGAGTTTCTCTCAGTTAATTTTTTTATGTTAAGAATGTAATTTAGAAAAATACTACAGTCATTTGCAGCTACTGAATTTAAAAATATATTTGATAGCTCTTTAAATGGTTCTACAGTATTTTCACTATTTTTCAGCTTGTCTTGACGGCAGGAACTTTACCTTTTCTGGAGTCCTACGGCTTGGGCTAGGCCTTTGTCTTATCATTTTCTGAAGATACTCTAATTCTCGCTTATAATAATCTCTGTCGTCTTCTAAAGTCTTTACAAATGCATCTAGACGAGATGGAGATTTGTCTCCTAGGGCTATACCACATTCTAGTCTCATTCTTTCTACTTCTAGGACAAGTTCTCGTTCTGCAAAAAAAGAAATAAAAACAACTGTATAGGAACCTCATGAATTTCCATGATGACATTTGCATTTGGGATGGACTAACTCCCAGCAACCATCTGGGCAGCAAATCTGCTGACAAAGATGTGGGAGTCCTGGCCGATGGTAGGCTAAACACAAGTGAGTAGCGTGTTTTGGAACCAATAGAGTCCTAGCAGCATATTGGGCTGTATCGATGGAGACACAGACTGAGTGATGTGATTATTCCCCTTTACTTAGCACTCATTACATCACAGTTACAATACTGTGTTCAGTTTTGTCCCCCCTAGTACAAGACAGACGTTGATAAACTTGAGTGAGCCCAGGGGAGGCCCTCCAAGCTGGCCGGGGAGAAGAATACTTGCCCTGTGGGAATTACTCCTGAGGGAACTGGGCTTGTTCAGCCTGGAGAAGAGCTGGGGACCCAAGAGCAGATGGACAACACCAAGAGGGGGTTATAGATAACATGGAGCCAGTTTCTTCACAGAGGTGCACAGTAGGTAAACAAGGAACAATGGTGATTAATTGCTACAGCCAATTACAACCAATACAGGGAAAACAATTTTCATCTCTGAGGATAAACAGGCATTGGAATGGATTGCCTAGAGAGGTTGTGGAATATCCATCCCTGGAGGTTTTCAAGATCCATCTGGATAAAGCTCTCAAGAAACACAGTTTGAATTCACTCACTCAGAAAGAGAGAGAATAAAAACAGTTTTGGACAAAATAAATTATTTTATATGAAATTGCCATAGTATTATGATGTCCTGTGGGATCACAATAAAAAGTTCAACTTCTAGTTCTAACATACCAAATGAAAACATGTTTCTGTGACAAAAGTTTTCACTTCAATTCTGAGTGAAGACCTACAGTCTTCTTTTTAGTTGACATATCAGGTCTTTTAGTATTATTAACTGTATCTTAAATATGTAATTTTTTGTATTTCAAAAATTATAGAAAGATACTTTACAGGAATCCTCAATTGATGATTTACCTTTAATTTCTAAGTTCTCAGTTTTTTCTGTTAGCCTTTGTTTCTCTTGTTCAAGTTGGTTTAACAACAGTTCAAGATTCTCTTTATCATCTGCTTTTGCAAAGAGTTCTTCACTCAGTCTCTCATTCTCCCTACGACATGAGCACAACTCCTGAAGTAACAAGTATTATTACAAAAATTAGAAGTGCCAATAGAGACATTTGGAAAAAAAATATTTAACATTCTGTTAAACTTTTAGTATTCAACATTGTTTACTTCTGTTTAACCTGGATGTTTTGTGCTTTAACATTTGTTAAAGGCCACCATTATTTTATACTACTTTTTGTTACATCAAAGTAAGCATTACTTCTGACATGGCTTGCAATCAGTAACAAAACAAGCAAGATTAACCTTGTTTAATTCAAGAAATCAAGCCAGAAGGATAGTGGGATACAAACATGGAAAAAAGTCATAATTAAAGTAAGAAATAATTTTTAATGGCATTTAGTAACACTGTTGGTGTTAAAGTACATCACAATATGGCATCTCAGTCAACCCCTGCAGCTAATCAAGTGTTATTTGGCATGTCTTTCCTATAATCTGGTGGCCTGACAATGAAATATTTTTGTATTTTCAAGTTCACTAGAAATACTAAAACAAAACACTGTGCTCAACTAATACGCAACTTGCTATATGCTGGAAAGAGTTTGGTCTTCAAGGAACTGATAATCCTGATGCTTTTCATCTGAGCTACTATGCTTTGTTTCTGGGTAAGCAAGCATTGCACGATTATTCACATGCTGATTAAGAGACAAAGTAGTTTCTACTGAAGAAAATCCTTTAGGATGTCATAACTCATTTGTGGTGAAAATGATTGTCATGGAAATTACAACTTCAGAAAGCAGAAATAAGGAAATGTACAATAAGGACATAGTCAATCGCACTGTCTACAGAGGTTTCTTTCAGTTTATTTTTGCAAAAATATGATGTAGCTTCTTTAGCTCTTTCATTTATTATTAATTGTCCTGGTTTGAGGTAAAACAGAACCAATTTTGTTCAGTAACTTTACTTTCTAGCTAGGCCTCTTTCTGCAGGAAACTGTTCACTCTCAGAGTGACGAGATCCATGTTTATAGTTGATGCCAAGGAATGGGATGCAGAGAGGCTCCTGCTTATACTTATTGCTATAACAAGCAAGCCCAGCCAACTTTGTTACTTGACCCATTGGGGGGTGGGAAGCAGAAGAGCGTAGAGGGATCACACCTGCAGGGAGGAGCAGACAGGACAGGTGACCCAAAACTGACCAACAGGGTATTCCATCCCATCTGCCTCATGCTCAGTATAAAAGCTGAGGGATCAAAGGGTCAGCCCTCTTCCTTCAATGGCTGGCGTCCGAGGAGGACTCTGTCTGTTCATCTGCCTTTAATCCGGATCCTGAATCCAGATCCGGAATCCAGTTCCCGTATGTCACCGAGTCCAGTCTGGGACTTCCTCAGTGCCCGCTGGTGATGTGATTGTCATCCTGGGAGCCTGATATGGTTTTGTCTATATTTCATTATTTTCTTTTTATTATTAATATTTCATTAGCATAGTTTAGTTCCTTCTAAACTCTTAAGTCTCTCTTTTTCTCTCTCTCTCCTGCCTCCCTTCAAAGTGGAGCAAGAGAGAGAGAGCATCTATCGTTCCATCTGATTGAGCCAGTCCAGCCCAAACCATGACATTAATTTATTACAATAGAGTTTTGGGGTACTGTAAAAGTTCTTTTGTTAATCGTTAAAGTGTTAATTTTTATAATAAATGACAGAATCATGTGGATGACAGTAGGATAAAAATGCTACAAACAAGAACTGAAAGTATTTTTACTTACTGATTTAAGCTTTGTTATTTTTTCTTCAAGATCCTGTATTTCACTGTGTTTTCTTTCAATTTCTTTCTATCAACCAAGATTAACCTTTATGTTAAAACTTACATATTCAAAATGACAACAATTCCTTTGTTACAAAAAATTTAAGGAAACAGACTGTTTTTGTAACAAATAAAGTATAATGACCCGTGTCATCTGCCAAATTTTAAGTAGTAAAGCTCCTATGAACTGAAAGCACAAAAAATTTGTGGCATACACACCCATGCTCTTTTTGAGCACAACAACTAAATAAATTGTTGCATGACCCCTCATAGAAAAAACCCTCCAAACACAGGCATCATTGTTGCAAATATCTATTACCCATCAGTAGTTCTAAGTATCTCAGAATTTTACTTCACAGTAATCTAACAGAAGGAAGACAGATTACCTTTTAACTAATCTCACCTAATACAGTAGAGACAAAATTGCTGTGATTAATCATCTTTTAGTGAGAAATTCTGTAGAGTATGAAGTAAACTGGAAAAAATCTTTTTAATCTTCCTTTACAAGCCAGTAAGTCATTTGTTGCAATTAAAAGATATAAAGCCACATCAGAGCTCAGCAGATTCTTCACACTGTAACATGTTAGTAATTACCTTTGCTTCTCCTATTTCCTTATCTGCAGTCTCAAGCACAATTTCCTTGTGTCTTTCCAACTGCTGTGCCAAGTGGTCTATTTCATTCAGTTCTTGACACAGTTCTTCATTTTTATTGCTTAAATGCACTACCTCACTCGTCACATTTTGTTTAGTGTCCAAGAGGTCTTGAATGCGATTTTCAAGTTCTTTATTTGTTTGCTGAAGATATTCAATCTGAAAGATATTTTTCATTAAAACATTAATACGTACTGTTAAACTAGGTAGCAAAAGTTCCTCCTAATCTACTGAAATATAGTATCTCTATATCCATAGTAAAAAAGGGACATCCTGTTAAAAATGGCAAGATTTTCTATTTTTAGAATGTAATGCTTACCAACATGAAAAAATATGATTTTACAAAGGTGCAAGGTGAAGGAATTCATTACTACACTGTTCTTTATCTAGTCTCCAAAACCTGAGGTTTATTCTAAAACCAAAGTACTGAAAAGCAGAGATCTGTAGAGAAACCTGTCTTGGGCATTGGTCCGGTAGACCCAGTGCACTCAGAGTTTCCCTAAATTTCACAAGATATGAGGAAACATTCTTCTCCACCTTTGTAGTATGTTTGCTAGGCTTAGTGTCGCTGTTACTCTTTCATGAAAGTGAAGCTTTACAGATCAGATTCCCAAAACCTATCTTGCCCCAAACATACCTCAGCATCTTAAACAACATCCTCAGAAATTCTGCTCTACACACAGTGTTTTTCCCCCTGTATATCTTTCCCCTGTAAAGGGAAGAGAGGCAGGGATGTAGAGTAGGAATAAAAAATATTCATAGTAAGTTACCCTACCCAAGAAAATGGGAGCCTGGAGTATCTTGAAAGATTCAAGATAACAGAGGTGCTGCACTTCCAACTCCACACAACTTTCCTCAAAACTCCAGAAAGAAGTATTACTGTAGACACAGAATAAAGTCTAAGCCCTCTCATAGTCATGAATACTACCACATAGAAATATCCATCCATTTATTGCCAGAGAATAAAAGTGGTATATTGGCACTAAGCCTGAGCAAATAGTTCCGATGGCCCAAAACCAGCTTTATGCAGCTCTGGGGTCACTCTTTGTACAATCAATTTGTGTTCAGCATGAGTTACTAAGTCAGGATCACTGAACACAGCTGTACGGCTTCCAAGCCATAGCTCAGTCTGTATTTTTGCAGCACTGAACCTAAGCTAATAAACTGCAACCTGGCTCTCATGCCACTGTACATCATGCAAAATCAGTATACAAAACACTAACTCAGTTGGAAAAACAGAGAATTGATGGCATAAATCCAGAGATGGGCTTTACTTGATCTGTACTCCAGCCTGTCTTGTATCTTTCTTTAAAAATCCTCATTCTGAGACCAGTATTGAATGCATGCTAATATGCACAGTAAACACAAACATCTTTATCCTAAGCTTATCCTTTCCTTGCAAGTCTATGTTGGAGTAAAGGTGGGGACCATTTGAATTCAACACAGAAGACTCCCCACTATCTGATGAGATTATCTGCAGAACTACTCCTTATCATAAGTACATATACCACTGTTAGTTCCTAAACATAAATGGTATGTACAAAAAAAAAAAAAAGAAAAAAAAATAAGTATTTTCAAACTTGGTGAAAACAGTGCATCATACAGAATTTTTCTGAATACTCATAGATTAAGATTACTATGTACAGATGTGAGTTCACACAATTCTTTACTAAAACCATTCTAATAGACTTTTAAAACAAGAAACGAAACTTCCTTAGACAAGAAACATTGCAACCTGAAAAGCAAAACAAGTTAAATTGATTTTGTATTTAATAGTGATTTTTTTAAAGAAAAGTTAGAAGTTTTGTGGGTTTTTTTAGATTGCTAATATTTTTAGTTTTGACTAACCACCAGTAATAAATCCATTACCTGCAAATTCAAATGGGCGATAAGCTTCTCATTACTTTTACTTCTCGATTCCAGAGAGAGAACCTCATGAGAACGACCACCATCCAATGCTAGCGCTAGGCGCTCTATTTCTTTGTCTCTTAGCTCAACCTTTGAGGGGGAAAAAAAGAGTTCTTTGGTATCCTCTGCAACACTTAATAGAACCTTTGTTCAAATAAACACCTATATAACATTTCTAAAAAGATATGCACCTAATAATGTAATTTTTATCTTTAATATTCTTCTTTTTTTAATTCTGGATTTTTTTGAACAAAGTAATTTCTTTGAAAAAAAATTAAAACAGAATTTTTGGAAAAATAATACTGAAACCATTCCTACTAGATTTTTTTCTTAAAGACAAACCAACAGTTTTCATTTAAAGTGAAGTTAATGAATGTTGCAAATTAACTGCCCAAGACTAGCATCTAAATTTAGGGAAAAAACTTTTAAATAAGCTAATTTGGTGACTATTTCAGTGTGAAAATCAAAGACCTGAAAAACAGGGAATATTGGAAAAGGAAAACCAAGACGTGAACAAAAAAAAAGAGGATGGTACCCACTAATCCCCAGATGTTGAAAGATATGATCAACTGTTGCAATTACCTCACTTAAAGATTATACATATCTTATCAATCCACTCTAATTAAAATATTGTAAAATCTGCTGTCCATCAATTAACTTTCAAAAGTTAAAAATTCAAAAAATATAACCAGTCCAAACAGTGAAAAAAGTTATCCTAATCTATCTGTAGATCAAATTATTATTTTGGACCAGTTAATGCTTCTGCACTAACAAACCCTAGACAGATACAAATTCTACTCATGATCACCAAGTTTGGCATATTTAATGTAATTTTAATACACAAAATATATCGGCAAAAGTAGTGGGCAAGTATTTTATTATTGCTGCTCTCTTCAAAGAGAGAAATAGCTCAACGTAGGCAAGTTAGAATAATTGTATTGCGCAAGTCCTACAATGCTTTCGCAATGAGGTTAACAAAAAAATTATAATCAACACCACCACAATGGCTACTACAGCAAAATAATAATATTTTTTTAAAAATAATCTATAAACATACCTGTTTGCTATAATTTTTCATTTCACGTTCAGATATCTCCAGTTTTTCCTGTAGCTCTGTTACTTCTGACTGAAGTTCATGAATTCTGAAATGTAGCAATATACTGTTTATGTGGATTCATGGAAGAATCATAGGTACACAACAATTCAGTATTAGTATTTTCTCTTTGGTCCTGAACGTAAATATTTCACAAAAAATAGCTTTGTTCATACAAAGTATTAATGCAGAAGCCATTGTTTGAGATACTGTGGCATGTTGACCTTGGTTGGCTGCCAGACCCCCACTGAACTGCTCTCTCACCCCCCCTCCCTCCTCAACAGGACGGGGGAGTAAATAAGATGAAAAAGTTCATGGGTCAAGATAAAGACAGGGAGATCATTTACCAATTACTGTCACGGGCAATAAAGACTCGACTTGGGGAAGATTAATTTAATTTATCATCAATTAAAAATAGAGTAGGATGGTGAGAAACAAAGACAAACTAAAACCACCTCCCTCCCACCCTCCACTTTTTTCCAAGCTCAATTTCACTGCTTCACTCCCGACTCTTACATCTCCCCGCTACCCCAAGTGGTGCAGCAGAAATGGGGAACAGGAGCTGCGGTCAGTTCATAACTTTGGCTTTGCTGCTCCTTACTCCTTACGCTGTTCTCCTGCTTCAGCATTGGGTCCCTCCCACGGGATACAGTCCTTCATGAACTGCTCCAGGGTGGGTCCTCTCCATGCGGTACAGTCTTTCAAGAACAGACTGCTCCAGTGTGCGTCCCTCATGGGCCACAGTTCCTGCCAGAAAACCTGCTTCTGCATGGGCTCCTCTCCACGAGCTGCAGCTCATGCCAGGAGCCTGCACCAGTGTGGGCTCTCCATGGGCTGCAGCTTCCTACAGGGCATATCCACTTGCTCCAACATGGGAACCTCCATGGGCTGCAGTGTGGATATCTGCTCTGATGTGGTGCTCTCAACAGGCTGCACAGGCAACCTGCATCACCATGGTCGTCTTCATGGGCTGCAGGGGAATCTCTGCTCCGGTGTCTGAGGCACCTCCTGCCCCTCCTTCTTTACTGACCTTGGTGTCCACAGGGTTGTTTCTCTCGCCTATTTCTCACTCTTCCCTCTCACTGCTGCTGTGCAGCATTGTTTTTTACCCTTTCTTAAATACATTTTTACAGGGGAGCCACCAGCTTGGCTGATGGGTTCAGATGTGACCTGTGGTGGGTCCGTTTCAAAGGCAGGTGGAACTGGCTGTGTCCAGCACAGGGTAGCCACTGGCCTCGTCTCAGAGAGGCCATCCCTCCAGTCCCCCTGCTGCCAACACCTTGCCATGTAAACCCTCTACAGATATATTCTAAATAAGAAAAAAGAATTGACTCGAACCTTTCGTAATAAAGGTTCCCAAGCCAAAAACTGTATTACAAAATCAAGAATATTATCTTCCAAAAGAAATATGAAAGGTCAGTTTACTCTATGCAAAACATTACACCTAGCTTTTTTCCAGAATACTCAATCTAAAATTAGGTATAACAGTAAAACCAGTATAGAAATTTTAAGATAAATCCTTTAAGGAAATAAGCAGCTTATTAAATATCCATTGCAACTCTGTCACAGGCAGCACTGTCAACCACTAACTAAAATCCTATTTAAGAACTACAATGCTCTTAAACATCATGAAATACCATTTTGTTTGAGGCAAATTTGAAAGGCAGAGGGAGGGTGGGGGTTGGAAAAATCACTGCAGATACGAACACCTATACTTCAAAATTTAAAAGTTCTTTAGATTACCGATTATCAGCCACCTGAAGAAGGTCTGCGATATAAGGGTCCTCTGGCTGAGGAACTGGATAGGCACTAACACCTGAAGGAGGGACAGGCTGGTCTATCTGCATGCGTTGACGCCTGAAGGGAATGCTTCTTTTTCTGCCACCTAAAAGCCCAAACCCAAATGCCTATTACTTGGAGTTAAAGCAAGGGATTCTTCTTCTTTAATACAAAATGAAATTCCCTATTTATTCCACTGCTTCTGAACTGGCATGTTTCACCATTTTAATCTTACTGTAATAAGTTGATAAAATTTGTACATTCTGGACAACACCATTCTTGCAGGTTAGTATGAGCTTTGTCAAAGTTCAGTTTTATAAGGAAACATGCCAAGTTCAGTACAAGTGATTCTCCCCAGTGTTTAAGACCCTAAATACCCTACAGTTCAAACTTGTTGAATCTGTTAGTGACTTACCTTACTAAAAAAGCTAAATTAAAACATCACAAAAGACATTTTGTTTTCAAAAGAACTATGTTATGACTGAACTAACCTCTGCATTGTTTAGTAATGTTTTCTTTCCTTCTATCCTATTGTCATTTCAGTGAATGAATATCATAAGCACATCAAGCAGAATAGGTTATTTGCTTGCATGGTAACATTATATTAGAAACAAAGCAAAACATAGTATTATTTCCAGAGGGAACAATTACTCTTCATCACACAATTAAATAAGAAGATACAATATTTGATGATGGAGTACAGAAAAATCCCAGAAGACTGGTGACCAAGGGGCAAGTATGCAGAAAGACGAACAGAAGCGTAACATGGCATCTTTGAAGTGAAAGACGTGAAATGCAGAAAGGTGTGGAAAAATAGAGAGGAATTTTAATTTCACCTAACTACCTATTAATTTCCCTCAGATGCCAAAAATACATAGGTAATTCAATGACTTGGAAAGAAAAGACAATTTCAAAATTTCACAAAATACTTCTCACTATTTCCCTTCGCTTGAAAAAAAAAATGAAGAAAAAGGAAACTCTGGAGAAAGAAATTAACCTGAAAGTAAGGTCCAGAACTTTTTAAGTTATCAAAAGACCCTTTAAATACTGTAAGCTTTCAGAGGGTTGGAATATTTGTTTGTAGACATATTTTGCATCTTGCTACTTTCAGATCTTGGTTACAAAAATCTGAATTTGTAACTTACACATCAGCAATTAGCTGTCAAAAAGATTCAAGTGTCAAACAACCTGCCTCTGACTACATCAGGTGCAGCATTAAAAAAAAATAAAAATCGCTGTTGATTAACAGTGCTTTCCAGTCACATTTTAAATTAATAGTCTTCTACTGAATCTAAATTTGTATTCAAACAGCCATTATTTGTATTCAAACAATTCATTAGCGCCGTGCTAATGAAACTTCTTCCGTACAGAAAAAAGACTGAATTCAGAGCCAAAACTTTCAAAAGGTAATGTTACTCTATTGGACAGTTATTTTACTGTAGTAACTTCTCTTCCCACAGGGGAAAAAAAAGATTATGTTCTGAAGAGCCAAAAAAAGCCCAGGGAAAAGTTAAAATATCTGTGATTATTTACACTCACCAGGTGTTTGCACCACTGCTTGCAGATTCTTCTCCTGAAGCTGCTGAATTTTTTCAGTCTTGGCTTTGTTCTCTTTTTCCAGCACTTTAATTTTATGTACATATTGGTTATTCAGAAATTTCAAGTCAGCCGTCTCATGTTCAACTCTCCTTAAGGAAGCTTTCAGATCTTCAAGGGAGAGAAAAAGCAATATAACCTTTCTTATTCATTATTATTTTTCCTAGTAGCACCAAAATAGGCATAAGGAGAATCCTATATTCTTTTTCCACAGCATGAAATTTTCAAATACACATACATACGTGTATATATACACACACAAATATATATTTATACATGTTACACAAATAAAGCCCCTTTGTAGAGTAAAGACACATTTAACAGCACTATTTCATTTTAAATTAAAAAGTAGCATTTCAAGGTATGAAAGTATACGTTAAAAAGTTCTAACATTTTCATGCTTGATTAAAACAATGATTTTCAGGACCTCAGAAACTTTTTAACTACAAAAGAAATGTCTGTGCATGAGCCTTAATTCATTAAAGGCACTGAAGTCAATGACCACGCACTCACTCACAAGTACAGATAAATGAATCTGTGGATCAAAGATTTTACTGCAATTTTATTTTGGCACAAAAGAATTAAAAAAATTATCATAATTTTTATATTACCTTTAACATGACGATCAGATTGCTCTTTCAGTTTTAATATTTCTAAATGTAGCTCATTATTTTCCCTGGTAAGTTTAGCATTCTCTGTTTTATAAGGTTCCAAAATAGCATCATAATTGCTGCATTCTTTTTCAGTTTTTCCAGCAGATAACTTTGCACTGCGCAAGCTCTCAGTTGTATGAACTAGGTCACTAGAATAAAGGAGCATCAGACATGTTAGAAATGTTATCAGCCTTTACACTGCAGATGCAAATATTTATTATGACCTGAGAAACAAAACCCTTTCCCTGAGACCATCTAGAACAAATGGGTTCAAAGAAAGGCAAAGAGAATATTCATGTAAGAAAAACTAAGACAGGAATCATTCACTTAAAAAAAAGTAAACAGGAAAGGTCAGGACAAATATAAAAAATAAAGATATTTAGAAAGCGTATCAGGAGTTTACAGCTGATAATTCCATAAATTCTCTTTTCTACGTAAAGTGAGATATTCAAAATTGGCAAGATGATTTTTTCCTTCAAGCACTACGTAAGTTGTAGCACTACTTACCACAGAAGGAACTTGAAGTAAAGAATTAAAAAGGCCAGAAGGTAACTACTATTTATAAGGAGATCAGAAGCTCCATAACAGAAATTCGTGATAAGTAGCTATAAACATTTTTGTGAAAATAACATCAAAGTCAGTGATTGAGAGATTAAACTGATCTGTTAGACACCAGAATGAGACCTAATGTTGAAGGCAGATTACTCCATATCTGCCTACCTATGGTTCTTCCATCTGTATTAGATGCTAGAGAGCAACAGAACCACAATAGCTACATTTGCATGTTTAGACAAATATAACTGGATTACTATGGAAATTACTGTGTTCGTAATCACATCAAAGCCATGAAATGGCAGATATATTAAGGTCATCAGAAAATTTCTTTTTCTTCTGTTGTGTCCTGTAAAAACTGCAGAGATAGAAATTTAAACTTCTCCAACTGAGAAAATGAAACTGAGAATATTTTATTTTAAGTCACAGTACAGACAACAGGCATTATTTTTTATACAAGCAGTTTTAAGAGTGTGTCCATTAAGCACATATCAATAGTGACTATTCTGGGCTCTCTTATGAGGTTAAAAAAGTTGAATTTTCCCAGACCATAGATCCTTAGAAACAATTCTACTGAATTAAATGAGATCTTAAGATGTTCTCATCACTCAATCTCATCACACCATTTGACTTCATCATACAAAGGACCTGAATGTTAGCTCCAGAATATTGCTTGAAAGTAATCTTCAGACTAAGCATTCTCCCTTATATGTCAAAAATCAAACAGTAACTACTATATGATTACTATGTTTTTTAATTAATCTCCTTTTGAATACCTAAAAAGCTTTTCCACCAAAGGTAAACTCTCCACTCCCAATGGTTGCCGATAGCCCAGCTGATCTAGTCGTTTCCTGAGATTAATGAATCTTCGCTCTGCAGTTGTAGTCATTGTAAACACACCTCCAAAGCAGCTTTTGTCACAATCAAGATAAATAGGACACCTGCAAAAGATTGTCTGTTACAGCATTTGTCCTTTAAAGAAGGAATAATACAGAAAAAAGTAACGAAAAAACATTTTTTGTGTAGGAAATACAGTGTATAAGCATGTCCTTAAAATTTAAGTAAATGAAAAAAGAATCATAACAGCAATTAAAAAGTTTTAAACATATTTACATATTTCTTTAAACAGAAATTTTTGCCTTGGCCATTAGTTTTCTCTTTCCTAACATCTTAGAGTACAAACATACAATCATAGAATTGTCTAGGTTGGAAGAGACCTTTAAGATCATCGAGTCCAACCATCAACCTAACACTGCCAAAACCACCACTAAACCATGTCCCTAAGCACCACGTCTACCCATCTTTTAAATACCTCCAGTGATGGCAATTCCGCCACTTCCCTGGGCAGCCTGTTCCAATGCTTGACAACTCTTTCAGTGAAGGCCTTTTTCCTAATATGCAATCTAAACCTCCTCTGGCACAACTTGAGGCCATTTCCTCTTGTCCTATCACTTGTCACTTGGGAGAAGAGACCGACCCCCACCTCACTACAACGTCCTTTCAGGTATTTGTAGAACGATAAGGTCTCCCCTCAGCTTCCTTTTCTCCAGGCTAAACAACCCCAGTTCCTTCAGCCACTCCTCATAAGACTTGCTTTTAAATTTTTCCTTTCAGTATGTAAGAACTGAACTCCGAAAAGATCTTTCTGTGGGAAGACTAAGAACTAGATTCCGATTTTTTTGAATCATGGTCATCATGGTATCTTCCAAAATGCAAATTGACAGATTATTCTCAAAAACCCCACATACTTTTTTCTTTCATATATACTTTCAAAGCTTACAACGCAGTACTTAACACAACTTATGCCAACCATTTATAAAATTGCATAAAATGTGTAAAATTTTAAAGACATTAACTTTGAACACCTTTTTGCTATGAGGGAAAACAGGAAAGAAAAAACTCACCAGTATACTATAGTTCTACCTGCATCATTTTCTGGAAAATACAGTTCAAGGATCAGAGGTGTTTTTCTTTTGACTGATTAGTTATCTTCTTATTACTAACCTGATTCAAAAGGGGCTCGATCAGCACTACTGTATCCGAATCCAGATGAGAATTTTGGTTTTGCCATGTACATTTAAGGGAGGAAGAATTTTTACATCATTATGGCCTTCTGGATTTAGAGACAGAATGAGAAAAGAAATGGACTACTAAAGTTGATGCTTCTCAATATGTGAAAACATCTCTTCAATAGTTAGAAATATTTTTGAAAAATAGTTATTTCAGTAAAACATTTTCCCTCACATTTCTTCAGAAGTTTCAGTATTAACCTACTCTCTGCAAAGACCTCAGCAGCCAAACTACCAATCCAAGGAAGCATTGTTTGCATCTCATATAAAGGGGATAGAATATAAATATAATTTAAACCATGCTGTTTCACAATTCCCCAGATTTTAAAAAAATGAATACATATATGCAGGTATTTGAAAAGAAAATTATTTACAACTAATATAATGAGAAAACATGCAAGTTTTTCTCATGTCTGAGGCTGGAAAGCAAGATTTCATCTCATTATATCAAAACACTACAAATAAGTCTAGCAGCGGGACTGTGGTTACAAGGTACTGCTCCATGGATGACAGAAAAATCACCAGT
Source organism: Burhinus oedicnemus (assembly GCA_008921705.1). Taxonomy (NCBI): domain Eukaryota; kingdom Metazoa; phylum Chordata; class Aves; order Charadriiformes; family Burhinidae; genus Burhinus; species Burhinus oedicnemus. The sequence goes on from VFFE01008299.1 coordinate 5,446,677, forward strand.
TTTATAAGCACAGCATCTGTTCCAGGTACTGCCAAAATATTTTTTGAAGAGGTTCAGGATATTGAGAGGCAATGGCATGGATAACAATCCCTTACATACTGTACTGGGATGGCTGAAGGAGGAGGAGGTGCACTTCCTTCCACTAAATGGTAACCGTGAATGCACGAAGTGGAAGTCAATGTACTGATGTGTACTAAATGCTCATCGTTCTCCTTTGGCAGCCAAAGATTAAAGCTAGAATTGATGAAACCTTGGTATTTCTGCATTAATGTTTAGGAGTCTGTGTTGAATTCAGGAAAACAGTGACTGTGTTACTGTGTCTAGATTTAGTCTCAGGAATACATCTTACATGACTACAGAAGTAAGCTGGTGACTCTTGAGCCCATCTCCTTAAGAACTGTATCAGTTTAAAAGGTTAAATTAGTTCATCAGACTTGATTTAATAGCTTGTGTTTTGGAAAGAGAAAGGATTTTTCTACTAATCATATTGAGAAAGTTTTACAGAAGAAACATCAAGAACAAAACTGTGCCACAGCTTGCAAGGGACTAAAGTTTTTCTACAGTAACTGTGGAGAAAATAAATGGACAGATGTTAGCATTCCAGTAACTGTGGCTAGGAAGCAGATGCAGGATCTTCCTAAATCACTGCAATGGGTGGTTAAATGAGGTGTAGTTACCCAAACATACTTTAATATTGAGAGGTACCAACAGCTTTCTGGTTGAATCACTCTCCTTCCTAAAGACTAGGAATTTTTACTTCAAGACATTATTGCCACTGAAATCAAACAAGAAAGGTTATTATCCTGTATTCCCTAGAGCCACATCTGATCCAAAATTAGTCCAGGAAATGAGTAGTTGGAGTATAGGTCCAAAATGTCCAGGAATGAAAGTAAGAAGAATTGGGGGTCACTATTTCAGAGAGCTTAACACAGATACTAGTCTTCAAAGACAACAATCATTGTGTACACTGTTGGAAAGAGATGATGTGTCAGTAATTCCAGACAACCATAGCATAAATCTCATATCCTAAACTTAAAAGCCTATCACTAGTCTTATCGTGACATCAAAAAGTATCTAGTAACATCTCCATCAGGAAAATTTGGTTTTATGTTAATATAAAACGAATATACGACAGTTGAATCCAAGATCAGTCTGACCCAATATCCCACGTCTCTGACAGTTGCCATGGCAAGAGTACAAAAACATAAAAAACATGAGCCAAATCTTACTACTACATACCTTCTCTTTCTACAAGCCTACAGTACGGAGACTTGATGGGCCTAAAGTTGGACTTAAATCATTATAATAGTACCTGATGGACCTTGCTTAGACATATCTGTTTTCTTGAATCTTTGCACTTTTATATTGAAATAACCTGGGGCAATGAATTCCTGATTTTAACTGTATGTCTGGAAAAGTTTATCATAAATTCATGGGGGTGTGTGCATGTCCCTCCCCCTTTTTTTTTTATTGTAAGACATATTAAATAATCATTCCTAATTCATTACTTCAGTCATTCATGATGGCATCTTTAGTAGATCTATTTTCCAAAATTTTCTAGTAGCTTGTACAGCTTGTCCCTTTTCCATGCTTTTTCTGAGATTATGATCACTCTGAGCAGCCACACAGCAGCCATAAAGCTTCTTTGCTGTAGCCTTCACTGTTGACAATGATTCCTAACTTATTTGCCTTTATAATTGCTCTAAAGCATCAATTAGATGCATTCACAGTGACACTAACATCTCTTTCTGAGCTGTAGCTTTAAAGCCCATGATGTGTATTACTCTGCCTTTATTAACACTGTTCCTTAACTCCCGCTTTATTACTCAGTCCAGTGCTACTCTTCCGCAACCCTTGGACTGCTCTTAACACATCCATACAATAAGCAAATTTTGTCCCTCGCTCTTTAACCCGTTCTTTCAGATCACTGACCAGTGCTAAACAGCAGAAAATCTTCTGCACATTCACCACAAGGTAGTACTTTCTACCCTTTCTTTTAACCACTGAGGGAGCTATTAAATGACCTCTTCTCCACTGCTGAAAGAGACCTGCTTGCTTTAAAGCCTTTGGGAAAGAACCTTCCCAAAAGCTTTTTGGAAATCCGAGTTTTCTACATCATTCTTACTCAGTCAACTCGATCCAGAATATCCTTTTCTTTGAAGAAACTTAATAGCCTTGTGAATCATGATTGAGTCACAATGAAAGGTATGTAGAACTTACTAGATACATCTGTAAATTTACAAAGTACTGGAAAGCACTCTAACTTTGGTATTTCCCATGAGATAGGCTACGTTAGCTGCATAAATAGTTCACATTGTGATCTAAATATTTCATGTAATTTAGTGCCGCTGGGAAGAAAATACAATTTCCATTTTAGATGAAAAACAGAAAATCAGATAAACAAACAAAAACAGAAAATTAAATGGTACTGTAAATCAGGCATTTCCAGACAAGAATTTATCAAGATGTCTCAATGACTGCATCTTTCAGTTATTCACAGAAGAGATATTTAGAGCAAATGGCCTCATTTTTTGTTCCGCCTTTGCTCACAAAGGCTGCTAGAGATGACAACTTTCATATGCTTCATTTTGTGATGTTGCTGGATGGTTGTGAGCAGTCTTTTGAAGACCTAGGTGTTTATGAAACAGACATATTTAGCACCTATGAACTGTTCCCTACTGTTCTAAGTCACCAATGACTAAAATTGAACATTGACATGGAAGACGAGCAATAATGGAATTTCAAATCCTGTTCCTTTAGGCTATAAGCATAGAATCAATTTGCATAAAATTGTGTGAAAGAAGCAATGTTAATAGGTATTAGACTAACCATTACACGTGAAATATGAAACAGAAAAGCTTTAGCATATTGAAGCTCTCCTTCCAGTCTGAAAACAACGCAGCAAACTTCACGGTGAGTATAGGTTCAGAACTGTTCCAGATGCAATACTTGTGTTATGAATAAGAAAGTGTAATGATAAAAAAGCAGAGCAAAGATGTAGCTGAGCTGTGGAAGACATAATATGGTCATCGAGCCATGGACGAAGAAAGATAGAAATACACAGCTGACAATGGAACACAAAGAAATTAGCACAGACAAATTTATATGCTATGAAATCAATTTCTTTATTGAGTCTATAACATTAACACCAAAGACAATTATGAACTGGAGTTTCCAGTCTCAGTTCTGGGAAATACCAAAATGCATTTTTCATTCATTAGAACTGATATGCTAAAGGCTTTTTTTTTTTGTGTGTGTGAAATATGTTTACAAAATATCTGTTCCTGTCACAGAATCACAGGGATTGGAAGGGACCTCTGGAGATCACCTAGTCCAACCCTCCTGACAGAGCAGGGTCACCTAGAGCAGATTGCACAGGATGGCGTCCAGGTGGGTTTGGAATGTCTCCAGAGTCAGAGACTCCACCACCTCTCTGGGCAGCCTCTTCCAGTGCTCTGCCACCCTCAAAGGAAAGGTGTTCCTCCTCATGTCTAGATGGAACTTCCTATGTTCAAGTTTGTGCCCATTACCTCTTGTCCTATCACTGGGCACCACTGAAAAAAGACTGGTGCCATCCTCCCGGCACCCTCCCTTTAAGTATTTATAGGCATTGATGAGATCCCCCCTCTGAGCCTTCTCTTCTCCAGACTAAAAAGACCTAAGTCTCTCAGCCTTTCCTCGTAAGAAAGATGTTCCAGCCGCCTAATCCTGTAATTACTGGTCACATAACTCATCCTGCTATAAAGAGCTAGTTTTGTTTTCACGCAGGTGAAATAAAGTAGTGCTCTAATACATGCCTCTATACCGTCTATGGACACGGAAGGCTGTGTTGTGAAGTGCCGTAACTAAAACATCGTTTTCAAGATACACTGAGCCTGCGCTTGTTTTGGCAGTCTGTTTCCAAGTCAATTTGCTGGGAGTTCACTTCTGACTAGATACTCATACACTGTTTGCTATGAAGCGTGGCCGCTTTGCCAATACAAAGACAATCCTTGCTCTAGAAAAACAGATTTCTTCTTTAAAGAGTCACCGAAACCCGTAAGTTTAGATTACAGTACAAGAAAACCCTATCAATTATGAGCCTGCTCATCAACTATCTCCCCAAACTGGAGGCTTTACAGACCTTTCAGCAATCCCAGTCTATACCTACAGAGGGGCAGCCAGTCCCTTTTGTAAGAGGTTTATTTTTAACTTTTTCCACCCTCCCTCCGGGTCGGTCTTACCAGACGTACCGTTAAAAGCAAATTCTCGCAGGGCGAGCCACTAAGGAGTAACCGAGACGTTTCAGTGAGGCTTCGGCAGAGATGCAGCTCCGGCGGGAACGGAGGGGGCTGCAGAACGCTGAGGGAACGAGAGGCCAGCGTGCTGCCGGGACGGCGGGAGCCCAAGCTAGCCGCCGAGCGCCGCCGCCCGCCCGCGAGGAGCCCCGGTCCCGCCGGCAGCACCCTCCTCCTTCCCCTGCCGGTCACCCCGCCCCGGCGGACGCGGGTCCCGCCGCTCCGCGGACCCCGCGGCAGCCGCCTAGGCCGCACCGGCGGTTTTGAAAATGGCGCGCGCCGCAACGGCCGCTTCCGCCCCGTCACCTCAGCAACGGGGCACGCGCCCGCGCCCGCCGCCGGCCCAGCCAACCACCGCCCGCGCTGGCCGCCCCGCCCCTGCCCGCCGGACCGGCGGCCCTCGCGCTGAGGGGCGGAGCCGGGCGACGTACGGCGCCTCCGCTGCCGGCCGTTTGACGTCAGAGGGGGCGAACCCCTCACGCGCTGACGTCAGAGCTTGGCTGGGGCAAGAAGGAGGCGGGCCGAGCTGCGGAGGGTGGAGCTGACCCCCCCGCCCCGGCTGCGGCAGGGACTGTAACAGGCGGTGCGATGGCGGGCTGAGGGAGGAGCTGATGCTGAGGAGGGGCCCATGACGACAGCTCAGCTCCGGTTACAGCCAAAGGGCACAGGCAGCCGTTACCGCCGCACGCGGTCCTTTTCCGAGGGGGGGTGTCCTCATTTGCATTTAGTGCCTGTAGCATAGTTGCCTGTTGCCCAGTCGGTGTGGCCGGATGTCAGGGAGCGCAGTGTCTGATGTAAGAGTGACGGCAGTCCTCTTTTATAGGCTGGCTACGCTCGTTTAAGGGAATTTCTGCTCAGTGTTGCCCTTACCTCACCTTGGCAGCTTTGGCTGCCTTTTGTCACGTGCAAAGATGCTGTAAGCAGGTTATGTACAACTTGGATCAAGTATTTACTAGTAATCAAAAGCCGACTAGGATTTAATGAGCAACAAGATGTAAGTGTTCATATGCTCACCCAAATCCAGGTGCCTCAATGTTGCCAAATTGCCATCTAAGCAGGTTAGTTTTTCCTTCTGAGTTTTGTAACATTCATATTACTGTTTTTTGTTTTTCATTCTTGCAGCCGCATCTCAAATCCCAAGACCTTACCTCTCTCTGCACGTTCACCTTTATTGTGCCCGTTTCTATTCTACGTGCACCCCAGCTCTATCCAATGACTCGGCAGTCTCCTCAAGCAGTAAAGAAAAACTAGGTCCTGAATCACAGGCAGCTGAAGCTCCAGAGGGAGGAAGGTGTTACATGAGGTAGGAGTATACTGATGCTACATCATACTTCACTAAAAGGAAGAAAAAAAAAGTGTGTTGAGAAACAGAGCAATTCTACTTCAATGCTCAGAGACAAAACAAAGGAAAGAACTCTGCACTCTCACCTTTTTGAAATAACACTCCACAGAAATAAAGAATATGATGAACACAGTTTAATTAAGAATTACGGCCATAGTCACACCTCAGAACATGAATTCAGTATTCCCACTGCATAAAGTTCCACATCCATACTTTCTGGAACAGGGAAGGGAAAAGATCTAATAGTCTTTAATGCTTACATAATTTCCAAGATGCAAAGTATTAGTGAAAACAGTAGTATCCTTTTTGCATACTATCAAAGTAGTGCTTAGTGCTTTTAGCGAGAGAAGAGATTATAAATAAAAGTATCTGAACATTAGGGGAAGGGAAAAACTATATCCAAAGTGTTTCACAGAATTAATGTTTTCAAACAGTACTGCAACCCAGTAGAAGAGCAACAAATCCCCAAAGGTTTCATTTTGCCCTGAAGAATGTTGGAAGCAGGAGTGTTAACTTGACATACATAGCAGTTGACTACACATACACATGGAAATCCACCTTTTAAAAACAGATAGCATTTATAGTGTTTGATTCCCTTATAGACGGGCACACAAACTTTGCTAGCTTCTCTTTCCCTTTCTAGAGCTTAATGAGATTGTGCAATACTGGAGCAGTAGTCTAAAATATCCTGTATAGTGAATTCCATAGTAATTCCTGATCCAGGATAGCAGCGAGCTATCAGCCCTTCAAAGTGCTTGTATTGTCGTATAAATTCATCTTGCATGGAATGCCACACAACCTGCCAAAGAAAGCAAACTTTAGGAAATCTCAATGGCACAACACACTATATGTGAACTACAAAACATTGGCTCATTAACTGTTCAGGTATCAGTTCAGGTATCATTTTAAAACTGAAGCTTGCTAACAACAAAGTTCAGTAAACTGAGTTGCTGCATTAAAAAAATATGATTGACATTTTTTATTCATTAAGTTTAAGATCTTTAATGTTTACATGACTCCTACCAAATCCGCAAAGCAGAAACTAGTAAAGAAGATGAGGAAGTACCCCTAAAAGGGGTATTGCTTGTGTCTTTAAACAAAACACCCGAACCAGAATAGTGCTACTAATTCACTTTTCAGACTTTAAAAAGCTGTTAATACATGCTTAACTCTTAAATCTGCTTATCATTTATTCCAGTGAGAAAGTTTACAGAGTATAAGAAAAAACTTGGATAATATAACTATCAGAAAAGATGTGACTGAAAGTATATTCTGCTATAGTGTACCAGCTAAATTTCATATCAGGTTACCAGTTCATTTAAATCAGTTCTCTCCACTTCCAGTGTATTTTGCAGAACAGAGATCATCCATTAATGGTCAGCTAGGGAATCATAAAGGAAGTTTCTTTCTGAACTCTATCTCTACAACCACAGTTCAAATCAATATTACAACAAATAGAATCAAAGCAGGATTATAAAAAACTCCACTCAAAATTCATGGTTTTCCAGAGTTAGGCTGAAGGTAGGCACTTCTCACAGAATACATATGCAAAAGCAATAATAAAAGCCTTTGTGTAAACATTACAAGGTTTTTAAGCCATTATTTAGTTTACCTGAAGTAAGTTTTCTTCTTCACAGAGATGTTTATCTACCTTCTTGTAGAGATTATCCAGTCCCTTCTTCACTTCCTTGCCGGGATATTCCTTTATAACTTTGCGAAGTTCTTGTTTATTAAAGGCCAGCTGATAGCTCACTTCCTCTTCTCGTATACCCTGTGCCACACGAGCTTCAACACCTTCAAAAAAATGCTAACAAACAGTAACAGCATTAATGATTATCACAAATCTGAACTAATTTGACAAGCATATGTGTAGTTAGGTCTTGATTCTGCTTGATGACTGTTGTGTGTTCCCCCCATTTTTGTTTTTTTAATTGGGCATGAAGTAGTGCTCAGCCATAAACATTAAAGCACTGCCCACCAATACAGCGCTCTGTAAGTACTAGCATAAAACTGAAATCAATCGCTTTTAGAATCAATCAAGTTTTTCTTTGCAACCCTGTAACTAATACTGAATCAGCCTCAAAATCCTCAATTAATGAGGCCATAGCCTGGGAAAATACTGGATCTTTCGGATAACCTGAGTAAGCATCTGAATAGGAATTTCTCTGCTTAAACCATAATTACACAACAGCATTATTTGTTCCTAATTGCCTTCTCTTCTCACTGCCCTGCACCAGTTGGCTCAACATAATAAAAATGGAGGGAAGTATGCCTATGAACATGCATGCAGAGCCACATCATTTGAAATAGTGCACTGGGTCTGGCCAGGACGGCATTAACTTTCTTCATAGCAGCCCATATGGTGCTGTGTTTTGGTTTTGTGGCTAAAACAGGGCTGGTAACACACCAATGTTTTGGTTATTGCTGAACAAGTCAAACCTGGCCAAAGGGTATTCCATAACACGTAACATCATGCTCAGCTATAAAAATTAGGGTTAGAGGAGGGGATGGAGGTGGTGTTTGTCTTCAAGGTGGCTGTTGCTCAGAAACTCACTGGGCATCAGTCTCTTTGTGGGAGGTAGTGAGTGACTGACTTTGCATCACTTACTTTATTCCCGCCACATCCCCTCCCCTTCACTGATTAAACTGGCTTTATCTCCACCCCCAAGTTTTCTCACTTTTGCTCTTCCTATTCTCTCCCCGTCCTGCTTTGGGGTGGGGGGTGAGCAAGCAGTTAGTTCTGTGGCAGCTTAGGTGCTGTCCAGAGTGGGAAGCAGCAATAAAGCATTTTAATTTTCAAAAAGAGAATACATCTTAGACATTTCAGAAAATTAATGGCTGAAATCCGGCTTATAGAAAAAACAATGAACAGTGGGAAACATTAAGGTTCAGACACAGTTCTGCTCACTAAGTCAGCATTCGGTTTAACACTTAGTTCAACTTCAGACATAGAGTACTTTGCTAAAACTTTTCTTGTTATTGAACAGTTCAGAAAGTACAGTAATTTTCTCTGCAGTTGAGGTCAGGAAAACTGGTTACTTTTCCCCTAGCTTTTTCCTTCCTCAAACCATTTAAGACACAACTGATGTTTAGACAGTATTATTAATTGCCATGAAAAATTTGGTTATTTTCATCCAAGACTGTTACCCTCATGAGTACAGTACTCTTGCCAGGCATGCTCGAGTCTAAAATAATAAAATAGAGATTATGATAGGTGCAGTGATAAAGAGATCAGATAGTGCAAACTAAACACTTGAGAAAGACCACTCTGTACCATTTAAATGTATATAAACTCAAACATACTTACATTTAATTTCTCAAGAGGCTGTCCGAGTGAGTAGATTACGTAAGACTGAAGATGATCAGTGTATTTCTGTTTGGCTTCTTTTTTCTCAGCCTCAAGACAAGAAATTTTCAAGCGAGAAAGTGTTGCAAAAATATGATGGAAGTTCTCCATCATGACCACATCTCTGGGTGTTTTCTGGCTTTCATTAGCTACTTTCTCAACTGAAAGTAAAAGGAAGCAAAACACTTAAAATACCAAAAGGACAACCAAATTCAGAAAAACACAACCAATATCCATAATACTGTCAGAGGAGGAATTTTGGATTTTATGTAAATGATAACCATTTGTATTAGTGATTGTCATAATTGCCACTAAATAAATCAATATCTGAGAGCCTTCAAAAGAAGTAACAGACATGTACGGGCTCTAAGACCATGAAATTTATATGCCAAAAAAGTCACTTAAAAAGATACAAAATAGTGACTGCATATGGTCATTTACATAAGTGAGAAACAACCCACATTCTGTGGAGGCTTACAAGCCTGCTTTCATTATCCCTAATAAATTTCACATGATGGAACTATTTCAGAAGACTTTTTCTTAAACTATTTAAGAAAACTCAAAGACAATTGATTCCCTCTCTTTGCTAGAACAAAAATCTTCAATAAGGTGGTGGGATTTTTTTCAAATGTACTTCTCAGTTTCTCAATTTTTGCTTATTAGTTTTATGGTCAAAGTTACTGTCAATCCCCAAATTTAATAATTGCTTCTACTGTCTCCTCTTGCCCAATCTTGCCCTTAAAAAGAGGTCTCAGTGGTTGGGAATTACTATATGTGGAGTTGTTTGAAAATTTGCAGGTAAATCAGCACAGAGAGGTACATCCATCTGTGTGTCCCTCATTTTAAAAGGGAAGGACAATTTTTCCAGAGTTCATTGGCTTGCATTCCACCCCCTCCCCTTTATTTTTTTAATATTAAATCAAACCACTAGAACAATGCTGTTGCTGCTGTTTTCCCAGACTACAACTGGGGAAATAGGGAGCACTGGAGAGATATTCTGCTGCGTCAGGCTAGGACACAAAGGGCCTAATCTGCCAAGAAAGGGTCAAATTCATAGCCAGAATTCAAGTGATTTATTTTACAGAGTTGTGAAGATGAACGGTGTTAGGGCCAAATGCCAGGGATCCCATCCAGATTCATCTCCTCGTTTAAGCTACACTGAGGGAGAAAAGACAAGAAACCACTTCAGATGGAGCTTGTCGTGTTGCTGCCACCTCCTCTCTCCCCGCAGAGTCTTAACCAGTTCCCTCTGTTGTAACTGAAAGTTACTTTACAGATAAGTACAAAGGGAAGTATCTACAGTTTGCTTTTAAAAAGTATATTACAACCAAAAGGTTTACACTTGCTCTCCTACTGATAACAGACATAACCAAAATTTCAGCACAATATTGGTCATATGGCTTGCAATAGTATTAAAAAAATTTTTAAAAATTATCTAATTGGAGCAAAATTATATATAAATAGGAGGAAACAATCATTTTGGTAACTATGACAACCTCAGAAGACCTACCACTGACAAAAACAGCTCTAATAAGTTTTATGTAGGCTTTATCTAGATCTCCTCGTCGTTCTGCATTTTTGAAAATTGATTCAGCGAGGGCTGCAAACTCTTCAAATTCAGCAACAAATGGAAGGATCCCAACTTTACTCTTCTTTGAGATTTTTACTTCATCCATCTGCTTCATTTGATTACTCTTAAATTTAAAACAAGAACAGACATTAGCCTGTAATATATGACTCCAGGCCATGTAACAACTAGTAAAAGAAAAGAAAAATGCAGACATTCTGAAAAATTGACATTTAGTCAAACACGGAAATAATTTTATGTTTCAATTAGTATAGCTACTTAGTCTTCCTCCCTTTCTACCCTCAAAATTTGTTAAGAAATAAAGTAATTGGAAAGGAAAAGGAAGATGGGCAAGTAAAATCTTCCAGCTTTTATTCTCCTTTGTTTACATACTTAGTATTAAAGAAAAAAAAACAAACAAACCCCAAACTTATCCACCAGAAGCAATTAACAATTTTCATTCTATAATTTAACAAGGAACTTCAATGTTCTGATTCAGCCACGCTAACATTTCCTTTTGCTAAAGGAACTTTCTTTAATCTTCTACTGAAATTTTATTTGAGTATAATCCAAAAAAATCAGCTTCAAAATATTTTAAGTATTAAACTGATCAAGAACGGTCAGTCTTATTATGTTGGCCTAGAGTCAAATTACATTTATGACAATAAAAAAAGTTATACCAGCAACTATGTTTTCCCTAAACTTGCTATATTTCACATAATGGTCATACTATATTAGCAAAAGGAAGTTTCTCACAGTAGAAGCTGCCTTTCCTACTGCCAAAAGATTTGCCATTTTATCTAAACCAAGTTTTTGTTAGATATAAGATAGAAATAACTGAACACATGGAAGAGATGTCTATTTGGCATGTTATGCTCAAAGGCGAAAAGCAAAACCTGCGTAGTCCGTGAGGTTTTGTTTTGGTAAGTAAAAAAGGCAGAGCACTATAGTTCACTTGACTGACTTCAGTAATCTCAGTAAGAGTACAAGTTTAAACAACTGAAAATGTCAGCTAGCTCACAGCAGTGAATAAGTGGTCACATTTCTTACAAGTAGCTAATTATTGCAGAAAACTGGAATGGAGAGGAAAAAGAAACACAACCACCAATTAGCTTCCCTTTTTTAAAGGGTTGGCCAGTAGAAGAGCAATGAAGTTACTCACTTTTACTTCAAATAAAAAGCAAAAATTTAACTATAAAGAAATGCAAAATCAAACTGGGTAGGAGTGGGCTTCCTATCTTATAGTTAGCTTAATCAGAATAACTAAAGAACTTACAATGCATTTATCAAAGTTCCTTTTGACAGTCACCAAAACATTTCCAAGTGTTGTGCTGAGAAAGGAAGCTGGGTCCACATTTTGTGCTGTCCATACATGATGACTCATCTTAACTAACATATAAAGGGAATTAAAGCTATCAATCTTGTCCCCCAGTGCTATAAGATTATTCAGTTCAGGTTCAATACAACGAAATATTTTTGTCATCATTTGTCGAATCATGTCCTTCCTATTAAAAATGCATAAGATAAAAATATTACTCTTGACAGTTTACCAGGCTATTTTACATATTCTTTGATAACATTTTTAGGATAAATTTATTTGAGATAGTAGTCTCATTTGCATTCAACAAGTCTCATGATTTTCAGAATGCTGCTAAGGGAAGAAAGGCCAATGCTGTACAACAAAAGTCAATAGTCACAGGTATAAAATATTCCAAAAAATATTTTGTGTGGAAGCTGCCACACAAATTCAGAACTTTGCTAAGCATATTTTCCAAAGCATATTTTACATATTACAATGCCTAGTTTCACTTTGCAAACTATTAAAGAATTAAGCATCTTTTTTATACTACTATAGATAGCAACATCCATCCTATGGACAAAAATTTTTACATTTACTGACACACAGAGTATCTCGGTGCAAATCAAGAGTTCGCTATTCATTTTCAACTAAAAGGGAACAATTTCTAATTATAGAGAAAAAAATTTATTATGCCAAATAAATCCACACGTGGGCTTAAGAATCAGTAATAAACAACAGCAGCACATACTCAGAAGATATTGTTTGTGGAACACCAGAAGTGTATGAACGAGAGAAAGTTCCTCCATCCATTTCCTCTGCTTCATTCTGTAAGAACAAGGAAAAGTTGAAAGCTTATCTCCAATTCTGTATTTAAGCGATAAGTATATCTGACAAAACCAACATATTTTGGTTTGGGTTTTTGGTTTGGTTCCCCGCCGCCCCCCAGAGTAGCAAATATAGTGGTTTGCAAGGTACTGGTATTTTTCTGATCACGTTCCCCATAATATAACACTCTCCACAATTACTCCCCATTGCCTGCCTACATAGCATGACGAAGTGTTTATTGTGATCTTACGAGGAAGCAAAGCCACGGCAAAAGAAACGTTAGTCCTTCTTTAATAGTTTTTGTATTGGTCAGCCAAAAAGAAAGATTCTGCCAGCTGATGGAGAAAAACAAATTACTGATCACCTGGATCACATAATTGCCAGATAAATTCAGAAGTTATCTTTTAAACAGGTCTCTTAGGAGGCCTGTTCAGTACTTTTTGCTTCAGTGACAGAATGAAGGGTCATACCGCTGTTGTTCCCGAGATGCTCTGATGTTGCTGTAGTTTGAAAAATTTACTAATGAAGTCCTGTTCTGCCAGACACAGAGGTTCTAGTTCACTTAATACTTGCTCGAAAATCTAAAGAAACACAAATATTTTATCAACACACCGAATACTGTGAACAGTTAGTAATACTAATTTTAATTCTTTGTTGCATAGGATTTTATACTTTCTATCTTCAGTAAGCTCTAGAAGGCTTATTTCTACTAAATAGAAATGGAAATAGCTTGTCACTGTATCTTTAGAAGTGATACCTGCATCTTCAACATAGTCCCTTCTCATCCATATAACACTGGGTAGAAAAGAACAATCTGTTTTTCCACAACTAGAAGTTTTCTAGTCACAGCTTGAGAAAGGACTTTTGTGCTATAATGAAAACATCTGCATTTTAATAGTAGGTCATAGGTTCTGCCACCCTCTTCTCTGCCTGGGTTGCTGAGAGGAAGACGACAAAATTAAAAGCCTCAGGGAATAAAGCCAGGTAAATTCTATGTAGAAGATAACTGCTCTGTAGAAAATGTTTCTAAACAGCTGCTACAGAAACCAATAGCAAGTTTTGTATGGAAATAGAAGTATTCATAATGATTTTTAGATTTAGTCTAAAATAAAACACTATTTTGGCACCAATTAATTAAAATATTTTATTAATACAAACTACTGAAATTGTAAGTCGCGTGTTAGATATAGTTCTAATCTGTCATCGTTACACAACACAGAATATTCTCCACAAGTATTTAAGGACTAAGATACGCAATAATTTACATAAATGAAACCAATCAAGCTACACAGTAAATCCACACTACTAACAATTCCCCTAGAAAAATAAAAAATTGAAAAAACCTACTAGGTCAGCTCAATAGCTTACAACTCTGTATACATTAGTCACACTCACACGTCCCCAGTGGGTGCAAGATAACTCAGAAGTTGTTGAAAAAATTAGCACAATACTTGTATTTGGATGAAATTGTTTTAAAAAGCTATCATTTTAATTCTAGACAAGTTGCTGCTGCAGGTGTGTAATAACTGTTTCAGGCGCATATTTTCTCCCAGAAAATGATTGAGCAAGGATTTGAAGAAGTCAGAAGAAAAATACTCATTTCCATCAAATAATTCAATAGAGAAAAAGAAAATTATTTTTATTTCTCACTCTGAAAACAGCTCCTTTTCCCTCCACAGTACGGAGGAGTTAATTCCACAAGAAGTGAGGAGTACTGTCACTTTTAAAGGTTCAAGAAAAAACCCAACAAACAGATGCTGAGGACACTCCAATAATAACTTAGTGCTTGGTTAAAGCTGAAAACTGACAATAACTTTGATGTAAACCCAGTACAAATAAAATTTTGGGGCCATGCACAAGTCCTGGCTAAAAGATTATGCTTTCTTATCTTTCACTTTTGCTTATGTACTGGCAAAATGTATTAGTATTGAGAAAATTTGTATTGAGAAAAAAAAAAATCAGTTGAAGAATCCATCAGTTCAATTCCTATTTGCTTAAAAATGCATATTTGGGCTGAACTTAATAGACTATTTTTATGCTTGATATTCTTTACAGATCACAGTAAGCACATGAAGGAACTAAATGGAATCTTATAATCAGAGAACAATACTCTGATCTACGTATTTCTCAGCAACTGTGTTTATTAAATGTGTGGTGCATATAGAATTTTGAACGGGCATGTTTTAAGGTTTAAACAGTAGAGAGTTTTAAACTATACAAGAATGATATGCCAGACACTTCTAATAGAAAACTAAGCAGGAATCCTGTGCAACATTTTGGCCTTACCTTATCAAATTTTGTTCTATCAGCCACATCAAGGTCAGAGGCAGACATGTTTCCCATATCCAACAGTGAGGATGACTGAGACCTACGGTTTCCCGAACTCTGAACAGAGAGTTTATTTAAGCTAGAAGTAGACCCAGTCAGTTTTCCAGAACTTCCATGAAGACCTGTGAAATAAAGACACTATGAAGGAGGGAAGCAAAGGCAGAATAAAATAGTCAAGAACAGGTTCATTACAGAACGTATGAGATCAAAAGTTGATTTTAATGTAGGACTGCTAGCAAACAACTCAATTTTTGTCTAAGCTGCAAATGCTTTTGATATAAACACATTCTTTTCTCGTTACAAGATAACTAAAATACTTCAAGTTTCAAACTACAGTGTAGCTATATAAGCCCTCATTGTAAAGTATGGAAAAAGCTATAAAAAGAACAAACTGTGAAATATAGGAATATTTATAGGGATAGATATTCCCCTTGAAAGCTTGGAAGCAAAGACCGTTATGATCTTTGTGAATGTACTTTGGGCAAAGGCTGCCACAAACAGAAGAATTAATCCACGAGAGGGAAAAATTTAAAAATACATAGGCACATTTTCTTGCTGAACTTGACCTTTCTGCTGTTAACATCCTTTTGTCTGCATAGTTTGCTCCAGCTATTTTAATGGATCTACAATCCCCGTAGTAACTCTACTGCTAACGCTCCCCCCTCATTTTGGTCATAATTAATATTCAGACATTTCTTCCTGATATTGTGGGGGCTTCTCCTAGGTGAGGAGCATATCTTTTTATTTTGATTTTTTCCCCAAATTTTCAGAGATGTTGGAACAGGATGTAGAAAGCTAGTAACAAAAAAGACCAAGAAGTCGTCAATATTTGACCCCCATGTCAACACGTCACCTCTCAACCAAAGAAACTTAAAAGCAATCCTGCAAGTTCCATTTAACTGCTATGTTGGTATCTAGTCTAGGGACAAAAACAAGACAAAGTCTATAGATCTAATAAAAGTTGTTACCTCAATCTACTGGAAGAGTTGGAAAACTACGACAAGCTCTCACGCACAAACATTTTTTTAGATCAGCTAGTAGCATGGGAAAACCAAAACACGTTGCCTTTACCTGCAAACCTCAACTTCTATGTTGGGCCATTTTAGCCGTGCTTCATTTTTGCCTTGCAAAACCAATGATTCTGCTAATGCTTATTTCATTCTGAACGGAGTGCTTCAGTGTTAGGTAGATTTTCCATGATGCGGCACTACATCTTTACATTGACACACATGCATTGACAATACCAACTAATGCAACTAGTTATACTCACTCTCAGTTTCCTGTTTGACAGCACTTTCTTTTCGAGGCAGTGTAGCTGGGATGGATTAGGTTGCAAGCATCAAAGACAAAGACAAGTTAAAATGCAGTTTGCACAAACCATGCACAAGATGCAAGTTAAGCTCTAACTGGAAAGAAACATGCAGAGAACTGTAAGCAGCAAGTAACTACATTGCAAACACATTTAGTTGGAGAGGTACTATTCTAGAAATTCAGTATTTAAGCTACATGGGAAACAGAGTAAGTTCCTAGGTATTAAACTTTGCTTTTTCTTATACAGTGTGTTCAAAGAACATTTTTGGTAACGTGTATTTAAGTTTTCCCAAATTGAGAAGTCCATTAAATTAGGGATTTATTTGTCAGAGTTGATATTGCAAAAGACTCAGTTTCCAAGACCAATCATCATATCAATAACAGATGTGAAGAAATTAAAATGTATTTATGTAATTTTGTACTGAGTCAGAGATATTGTCCACCTCTCCAATTTAAAAAAAACCACACCCCAATACTGCAAAATCATTCATATCTGGTAAGACTGGCTAACCTTTTCTGCTGTTTGCAAATCAGGATGTTTACATAGAGAATACATCTTTTGTATTCATACTGTACCAAAAATTGCTGACTGCAAATTCAGAGAGGATGAAAACAATAAATATACGTTAAAAAAAATTTACAAGTTTTTTTTTTATTTTTGCTGGTTTTTGCAAAATAAAACAGTTTCCTCAAGTGGACTTCAATATGAAATTTAGAGTAAATAGGCATCTGTAGTAAACAGAGAATCCCTAACCAGTAAAAGGCATTTGCATACATACACTAAAAGCAGTATGTGGTATTAAGAAGATCTTGATGAGGATGGATACTACAAGCCCCCCCAAATGGAGCAGGCAAGCAGAATCTACCGTAATAGAATGAGTAAATACTTCTAAATGCCACAAACATGTCTTAAATACCAGATGTTCTCAAGTAGGCAACACTACTGACAATTATAATGTCAAACTTGTATTTAATTCCAGCCTTGTTTGTAGATCTTGGGGGTTTTGGCAGTTTTTGAATAAAAAGCTTTCGGCATGATATATTTATTTGGCATATGCATCTGTCATGCATTGGTTCCACTTCTTCATGGTCCTCAATTTCCAAACACACAGGACTGTATTATAGAATGTGGAGAACTACAGACAAAGATCAGGCCCTGGACAATCAGGAAAGCCATAGTGGCTTTTGAGAAGCCACATCATATAAACATATGACAGCAGTAGCACTCTCTCCCACATTGATTTTATGGTATTTAAGTATCAAAGTCTTGGCTTAATCAGAAAAAAAAAAAGAAAAAAAAAGATTACTTAAGACAAGTGTGAATGCTCATGACTCAGATTTTGGTTTTGCCATAAAAATGCAGACAAAGAACCTTGCGCTAGCACAGAATGCCAGAATTCTCCCAGCATCCCCTCTGCGTTTGAGGCATCCAAATAGCAGTGCTATTCCCAAAGCACAAAAAAAGGCAAGAACACACACCAACACAGCTTGGAAACAGGTCATCTTTAGTGTCCGAGTACAACTGGAGCATTATGCACCTACACTATTCCTTAAATAAGTTTACTATTAAGAAGTGATTTATTTTGAATTAAACTGCAACTAGTAATAGTACAACCACTACCTTCAACATAGAAGCCTCTGAAATTACACAGTTATAAGCTGTTACAAAATAAATACATAACTTGATATTTAAATGGTGACATGAAATCATATTTATATAAGGAACACCTTTTTAAACATAGCTAATTTGCGTTCCTTCTTTAGAAGATTAGTAGTGAGGACTGAAGATTTTTTGATCTAATTCATTGTCAAATTTGCTTGTGGCCTCAAATATGTGGCCACTGATAACCATTACTTAATGGCTTAATTACCATTTGTAACATTAATAATGCTAGGAGAGCCCCCACTGGATATAGCTTCCAGTTTTGGCTTTGTGACTGGTTCCTACAAATTTTCAGAGGACTGGACATTTGGGTCAAGTTTTGTGTATCAGTCAGTCACCAGGAAGACGCAGACATAAACATACTCTTTGTACGATTGTGAAAATGTAATATTATAACAGAAATCAAACCAAGAGAATTGGTTAAAAAAACCTTTGCTACTCTTCTCCTTGACTGTTCTGTGTGAATTTCAAACATGTGAGAGGTTTGCACAAATACGTGACAGAAGCCCTCTCACGGTGCAGCTCTTACGCTTGTGAATTGAAGGACCTCTTTCTCCAAAATGCCTGATCACTCCATAACATTTGCAGAAGTTAGGAAATTGCTGCGAGAACTATCTCCTCACAAATGCAAATCACAAAAGAAGTGCCAGGATAAAGTGCTTAGAATGTTTTAGAAATCAATTTGTATTAGGATAAAGTGTTTTGTTCTTGCAATAAGATAGCTTTTCAAGATTTATGAATTTAACTGTGCTGACGACGACACATTATGGCACCACTTGCTCTCCATGTCCAACAGCTTGCCAAGACTTATCTTTCCAGCTCACCCCTCCCTCAATCAAGCCTCACCACTCTTCTGCTCTGTTCCTTTCATTACTTTTTTCTGTTTTCTACCATCAAACTTCAAAGCATAAGTTCAGGACCCAAAATAGGTTTGACAGAACTTACTAGTTAAAGCTGCACATCATTTCTTTATTAATAATTTGGAAACTGGTGAACTATGGCAAATATAAATATTTTAAACAAGTTTTAAAACAGTGCACTTTAAAATATAGAATAGCCAATATATAAATACACCTGTATCTGTTGCTTTCTAAGTATTCAGGTTATTTTTTAAAAGCTTCACTTACATACTCACACTAGACTATTGAACCCTAGCAGGAATACATACTCCCTTAAACAGAAAGACCTACAAGTTAACAAAGTATGATTTCTAGTTTCAGACTACCTAAATCCCGCTGAAAACACAATGAAATACACAGGTTTCCTTAGGCAGAATTAGCATTAAAACTAGCTGCTTCAAAATCCACCCAAAACTTATTAAAAGCAGAAGGAACGCACACATGTGTTCCCCAAGCTTTCTTTAATTACCAGAGTTGATTTTTCAAATTTGTTCCAGTAATAAAGTGGGAAAGTTCAACTAATAAAATATGGTTGGTAGTTTGTTAAAAATTGAGTGTAGATTTGAAAATCTGAGAAATACCGTATTTTATCCTTCTGTCTTGCCCAATTTCACAAGACTTCAGTTGCGCTACTTTTGGCCTTGTGGAAGTCAGAAGTTTTACCAATTGTATTTTTCGTCCAACTTCTTCCACCTTCCCAAAAGTAAACAATTTGACAGCATTATAAAATTGGCCCTAGGTGTTGTAACAAGTATTTTATAAACAAATAAGATGATTCAAAGCAAGATGTGTGCCTCCTGGAAGCTTACCAAACTTTTTTCCTTCTCTGGTTGTGCCCGTCATCTTGATCTTGGCAACTTCAAAGAAATCTTTTATTTCCCTTTCATATAGTCGTGATAAATAATCCATATAATTCTTAAAAGAAAAATGTGAAGTTAGTTAACAGGTATAAATACTGGCTTTATTCTATTACAGTTAAATAGATCTTACAAACCAGGAAGTATATAAATTCTACTAAATAGCAAATTGTTTTGGACTATATATGGATATATATGTATTTATGTAGCATGCACAAATACATATATTCATGACACTTAAGCATGTTACGTTCATTTTCCTAGTAAGTTCATTAAGCATCAGGCAGAAACTGCTACTTCTCCTCCATAAGGAAAGATATGCAATGTGGTACATATAAATGGGATTACTAGTGGTAGAGCATCATAGAATCCAGTTCAGGGGTAGAATGGCGAGAATTCAGCACCATTCTCTGTAGCCTCTTTTACTAGACTTTTACTATGCCCCCAAAAACCCAAACAGGATGACACTGCATAAGTACGCGACCTCCTTTATTGCTATTCTTATGAGGAAAAGAAAAGACCAGAAAACTTTGGAAGGCACAAACTCTGTGTGCCTACTTACTGCAAGATTCAATCAATCCCAAAATAATTTGTTTGTCACATTGCCAAAAGTAAGCTGAAATTTTAAAAAGACAAGAGGCACAACTGAAAAAAGTCTGTGAAGATTATCTGGTTTGTTTAGATTTTTAGTACACAGGTTATAATAATATTTTACTTTATCGACAAAGATCACCCAAGAATTTTTTTTCTTATGTTCTTCAGAATTTTGTTACTTAGCACACATAATGCATAAATGTCTCAATTTTTTATTAGAAAATCATGAAGATGTCAACCATTCATTGACCATTTGCCTTACACTGAAGACAAAAAATCAACTATTTCAAAGCCATTTTAAGAGTCTAATTTAAATCTTTCATGGTTGAGTTTTTAAGAATGGCAATACTTTAAATAAAAGAAGACTTGTTCTGTAAGGACTAACTTTCCCTTGACTTTATCTAAACACTTTCTGTACTTCTGTAGTAATTTCTTCACTCCATGACAGTTTTAAACAAGGTAGTTAAAAGCTACATATATACAAAGCCAAAATGTTTCTATTTAATCTACTTTACAAGAGACCTCTGAAGTTTTTGATACTCCCAAGTGAAATGAACATCTGCTGAAATAAAGGTATCACACAGGCAATAAGCACATCAACATGAAAATAGCTTGATTATTTTCCTTACTAGACTGTAAAATGGGAAACTTGTTTTACACAAATATTAAAATTAATATCTTATGATACTTCAGAACAGAGATATAGAATCTTGGAGGGGCGGGGGGGAGGATACAACAAATACCAAAAAATGACATTTCCAAAGAGGAATAAGAAAAGAGGAGCAGTGAATTAAGTTTAATATAAAGAAATATTAAAAGGACATGCACATACACACAGGCAATTCTTCTGACTCTCAAGAACAGTGTATCACGTACATTCTCTAGCATCATTTGAGCACTTCACATACCTTTGTTAGCCCTTCGTATTTTCCATAATCTGTGTTCTTGAGCCACTCCATCAGCTTAGCATATCGAAGTAAATCTCTGTGAAATGGATGGTGATTGGGTAATGTCAATTCAACAGAGTGCTGGGCAAGAGTAGAACTCTGATCGTGACCCTTGATAAGAGAGAGTATTAAAATAAATCTGGAAGCATTATACAGATGTACTAGGAATTTCCTGAAAAACTTAAAATGAAGACAGTATCCCATTCAGACAAACAGAAAAGCATCAAAATATCTTTCACAGAAACAAAGTCTAGAGACACAGATTGAAAAGATGCCTAACATAATACAGACACTGGGATATTATAGTTGTGACAGACAATGCATCTTAGTAAGCTTGTTCATTGTAAGGCTTTTGTTGTTTACCACTTTGCCTTCAGGGTGAGTCAATTAGGCATTTTTTGCATGAGAGTGCAAGGTACACCTGAGTGAAGACTTAATGACAAGCGTTCAATTGTTTCTGAAAAATTCTAAGAGATTATTATATTATTTCTCTAAACAAAAAAACAAAAATCCATAGCTACTGCTTTTTAAAGATATTGTTCCCATGTACCATAAGACATTTCAAGTCCCTAGTCAATGGCTGGCCTAGGTAATTCAGGAAGCAAGCAAGGTAACACCACAGTTGAGCAACATAGCAGAACGCACAACCATTAGCCCTGGGTTAACGGAGAGGAGGATGGGACTTAATTTCAAAACGGCTTTAATGTTTTCTGTAAAGTCTTTTTTACCAGGCTTGCAATAAATACAGCAATAGAACTTGATCTTAAGTATAGTTTGTGCCATGGCAGCATAAAAGGATTGTCATAATTGGTCTCCAATTCCTGTAGCATAACACGCGGTTGGTTTATACAGGTCAGTCAATGTCAGTCCCTGACAGAGGAAGCGTTCCTGGACAGTTCTGACTTGGATATGACAAGTTGGCAGAATATAAGCTGTATTGTTTAAAAACTGCCTTTAGGTGTCTTTAAGTTGGAACAGAAGCCAGTTTGGATGACAGAGTCAAAACTAAAGCAAATTTGGCTCACCCTTCTCTATTGTATTGGGTACTAATCAGTTCAAGTTTTTGGTTAAAAAAGCCCTAAAAGCTTCCACAATACATTCACAGATTTTTGTCTTAAAAAAAAAGAAAATAAAAAAATGGAAGATGAGTGTCTTGGTATTATTTGTAAAAGACTAACCTTTACTAAGTAATGCAACGCTTCTGAATAAAGCTGGAATTCTTTTTTGTACCCAACATGAACACGCACTCACTTTAAGCCCTGTTCTCTGAAATACGTAAACTGAGACACAAACGGACCCAAAGAGACAAGTGCTAGATAACTTCATATATTTATTCCCATAGACCATGGGGAAGGGTCACACTGTTAATTTCCCTTCTAAAGACAGTCTTGTAGTCTGACTCCAACAAAAAGTTAACTTTGTAAAGTGTAATTATTGCAACATGTAATTTGGAATTGGAATCCAGCCAGCATTAGCCACACAGCTGCTGATGTGATTACCGAGGTCATACTTGATACCGTGCGTACTTCTGGGCATGCATATAGCAAATATTTTCAACAGATCTTTGATACACTTTATAAAAACTAGATATAGAAAAAACATTTAGGGTTCTCTCTCCCATCCCCTGGTGTGCAACACTCCTACAGCATGCACTTTAATGTTCAAGTTTATTACAATTTAAGATAGTTTACCTGGTGGCTTTCACAGCTTCGTTCAACTAAGTCTAGTTCATATTACTGCTAGGAAATACTCAGCTATCCAAATTTGTATTGCGTCTTTCATCTAAAAATTTTATTCATGTCCCTTTATTACATACAACTTTTTATTTTTGCTTAGTAGTTGCATTCTTCATAAAGCTAGATGACAAATTCCCTCCCCCAAAATGTTTCTCTCTCCAAGCCAACTTTTCTGCAGGAGTAACCATTCTGGTTGTCCTAAATTATGTCCTGTTCAAGTCTGCTCCAAAACATTATGAAGCTTCTAGGAATACCTTCTTCATTCAATTAACAGGCTTCCTCTCACTACATATACATTTATACTGATGGTTACCAAATGATACTGCAGGTTTGTTATACAACTATTTCAAAGTTTCAAAGCGTCAAAATATTTCATATTTCAAAGGCAGAAAGCCCAGAGTTGCCTTTTAATTGAATGCTGAACCTTGTTGTTAAAGATTTATTTTGGTTTTTTTAAAGTTACAGACACACAGTAAGGTTAATCAAATATTATTAGGACACAGTAAAGACAACTCCATTAACTGTTAGTAAGTTACTGCAAACGATTTTTAACACTGCAGTGAATTGCAATCCAAAGTTGCATTTCTGTTTAAAACTTTTAAGATTTATTCTCATTTTTACGTAAAGGAGATGAAGCACTTTAGTATCTTACAACAGTAGTTTGAATCACAGTATTGGGTTTGTTTGCTTTTAAAAAAAAGAACAATTTCATACTTCTAATATAATATATTTAGGCCGAAATGTCAATAAAACTTTGGTTTTCCATCTAATGAGTTCCAAATCAGAATGTCTTGCTTGTATTAGCAGTTGCCTAGACATCATCGTCTTTTCATTTGCCATTTTAATTTAGAAATTTTTATCTGCCTTAGTTTTTCCTGAAGTGCTTTTTTTTTTTTTTAATAAAGAAAGATTCTAAACAAATAATGCAACTCTTCAGGTGTTAAAGGTAATAAAGTACTCCAGGTAGACTTTTCAAAAACGTGGGACTGAGAAATTGGTATATTCTATTCAGACTAACAAAACAAGGTCATTTTAGTAAGATAACATAAAAATCTGTTATACCTCCAGCACTTGAATCTGTACCTCAAAGTGAAGTACACGAACTTTTTTTTCTATTGCAACAAGCAAAACAGCTTTGCAGAGGCTCATCTCTTGCAGTTAACGAACTCTTTCTGCTTAACCTTACAGCAAGGTCATATTTTTTATCTGCTGATCAATATCTCACAGCTAACAGCAGGCCAAAACTTTTCAGAGGGCAAGTTTATATGAAAGACAATGGTGAGGCCACTATTAGTACCAGAATTTAAAAAAAAAAAAAAAAATATTGCAAATTGGTCATAGCATACTCAATAGCACTGAAAAGTCTCTTTAGAAGTATTTCATCTAATACATGTAGTATGACATAGTAATAATAATCTCTTACTATTTTTAAAACGAAAATCCTCAGAACAGAACATCAGAAAAGACGTTCTGTTAAACAGCCACTTTCATACGCAAGTCCAATATTCAAACTTTGTGAATGCATTTACACAGGACTTACACAACATAGCTTCTACTTGCTCATTTAGAGGCCAGGACGCATAGTCTGTGCTCAGGTTTTCAAAACGTTAGAAGTAACAGGAGGAACATATCTTAAGAACAGAAAATAAAGGCGAAACCTTTACCATGCTGTAGAACTGGAATTCTTCTGCAAACTGAAGAAAATGTAGGAAGCACTCATCTTTGCCATAAAAAGCCAGGCTTGTACTCTCAAATATAGTTTTCTCTACAATTACCCAGCATAACTCTATTCCATTTTCTGCGCACAGTCTAATACATAAAAATATAAACTTCTAAAACTTTGATTGTACTAATATGTATAAAGACTGAATTCTTTTTGGTTAAAAATATTACAGTTTCACACAATTGTAATATGTGTGCAACTGTACAGATACAGCAATTTCCTGAAAATATTGTTCCTCCATACATCGCAATCTGTCTCTTAGCGATTTCTGGAGAACAGATCAGAGGAATGTTATCTCAAACAGATAAACAAAGCATGAGGGCTGATAAAAATACTGGAAGTGAGAAGGAGCGTAAGTCTGATGCTCTGCAATTGGCAAGGATAAATTTGTTTTTGTAAAGCCAAAGATGCAGCTGCTAGTTATTAAAGTTAAGCTGAAAAAAACGAGTTAGAAAAGCTTGTATCAAACCCGATGTACTCACTGGAACTGAAAGATAGTAGGACCTGTTATAGAGTTGAAGAAGGGTCTGAGTAAACTAATTGGAGATAAAAAAATACAGAAATTTAAAAAACTGATGCTAAAAAAGACATCCAGCCTGTATGAAACAAGTCTCAGGACAGTGATTTCTGAATATTTCAAGTTAAGGCTCAAAAATCAAGGTTTAGACATTTTACTTTGTATGGTTTGTTTGGTTTGTTGGTTTTTTTTTTAATGGCCCTTGAAGTTCAGACAGCAAGAACTCCAATGTTCTCAGCTTCTGACATCCTTAAAAAAACAGTCAATGTTTTTTCTCCTCAATTAATCATGCTTTACAATTAAAATAAATTCTTACATATCACACAATGTGTTTAATTCAGACAGCAAACCCACTAAAGAGAGGTGGGTTTTTTTATAAAATGTAAGAGACTTCTGTAAGCAGCAATATCTCTGCGTGAAGTGCCTCTAGCAGTCCATTCATTCACTGATTACACAGAAAATATCCGATTTGAGGTGGATTGTTTTTCTTCTCAGGAAAAGTTTGTTACCAAAAATTTCAAATAAAATAGTAAGAAACAATACCTGCTGAACAAATACACTGTTCAAATGACTGGCAAGTCTTCGTGCAAACTGCTCGCGCAAGTCACTAAACCGTTGCTGTTGCTGTTTCACTGCCTGAAGCATATCATGTCCTAAAAACAAGAAGAACTTCACAGAGTACAAAATATATAGTCATATATCATATGTGGAAACCAAAAGTACCAGAGGTCACAATTCCCTCAATCTACCGAAACAAAATCTGAGACTAGCTCGAAAGGCACATACAATAAAGGCACTAATATAATAAGTTTTGCATGTTAGACTCTAGTCCAACAAAAACATTACCTGGACGAAGAGCTACATTCATACACTGCAGAAGGGCATCTGCTGCATTAGTGCAAGCCTCAATGCCTCGAGAAGATGTCAGATCTCCCTCCTGAAGGGCCTTTATATGACCTTTAGCCAAATCCATGTGATTCTACAAAGTAACGGATAGTACTGTCCATTAGCCAGAGGCAAGTTAGTTTGCTATGCTGAACCAAGAATAAATACAATTCCATCATTATAAAAACTTACTGAAGTTAGTGAAATAATCAAACAGAAAAATAAACTCATTCTTTTTAAATGAACCTCATATATGGTTGCTAAAAAGGGTAGCACCCTAAAAGAATCTTATACACAATGTGAACAAACATAGTAAACACTTTAAAAAACTTACCACTAAAAACTCTATCTCTGACAGTAGTTTCACATTATTTGTGTTGCTGAGATGGATTAGATGATTGCTTTCTGAAATTTGATCCATTTGCTCTTTTACACTCTGAAGCATTTCTTCATAACTGCTCAGCTTTAGCTCAATTTGGTCAACTTCCTTTAGAGCTTCATCCAGCAACTTCATCAAGATATTCACCTGTTTCTCTGAGGCCATAATTGACTGGATATTTGCCTGTACAGAAGATTAAGCCACAACATTTTAAGAGACATTTTTATATCTCACAAGCATTTTGCTATCTCCTTCTGTCTCTATTACTGTAAAATAAACACCAAACTCTTATGAAAGAGACAAAACAATATAAGCTTGTAGTACTTCTCATTTAAGTCCCCCATTCTATGACACTTCTTTATTTCATAAAGAAAAGATAGAAAGCGAACACTTTGCTCAAGTTCTTAGAATTGAAGTATTCATCAGCACAAAAATAAAACCCAAACAATAATCCCTACTATACTGGAATATTTTTAGTTCCACAAAAACAGCTTAGGTGATAAGGTCACATTTTCTGTTGCAAGATCAGCTATCTCTATGATAACAGCCATTTTCAAAATACAAGCATAACATACAACTTGACAATTTGAGGAGGCTGTTGACTGTTCCCTGAAGACTGTATCCCCTGCATCTCCTCAAGTTTTCTAAGTGACCTCTACAATCTTGGGTTGTTTAAAAAGCAAAAATAGCAAACAATATGGTACTGTTACAGACAGCCAAATACTGCAATATTATTAGACTAAACCAGGTTCCTAATTACACTGAGAGTAGTATTTTAGGCATAAGAGTTCACATCCATGGACATGAACATCTATTCTCTCTCTCCCTGCACCTCTGCCTTCAACAAAGGTGTAAGCAGAATGCCTCCCTTATTTCTTCTCAACTCCTCATTTGAAAGCCTGTGACTCACCCCCGAAGGTCTGGAAGGCCAAAGCTGAGCAAAGCTGAAGATCTTTAAAATCTGAGCAGATATACATTTACATTTAAATATGTGGCAGAACATGTTAGCTACCTTTTCAAAGAACACTACGTAGTCAGTATCAATGAAAACAGTTCAACATGCTAACACACTGTACATTAGAAGAAATGTTTACCCCATCTAGCACTTGTAGCTCTCTGGACAACTTCTCTGCAAAGGCTTCAGCATTAGAAATAGCATATTCACACCCTTCCATCATTATTTCAATATCCTGTTCCTCTCTTGCATTTAATTCCTGGTATTCATCCACAGCTTCTTCATCACCACCTGCTACACTTTGATTCTCTCCACTTGGAACAGATTCTTACATAGAGAAGAGAAATAAAACACATTACCAAGTGCAGAAAGACACAAGCATTTTAGGATAGCTACCTCCCTTTATTGCATGTAATCAACATCAGAATGTATTACAGTATTATGTTACACTTGTTAGCAGAAGATCAGTAGAAGTTAGATTCTCTTTTTTGGTAAACAGAGCGTAATGGAAACATACTAAAGTTGATTAAGAAATATAGCGCTGAATAGGTAAAAATTATCTTGATTCTCAAGGTAAGTTTCACACCAGGAAAATCAGTACTGAGGTAAATGAAAATTATATAACAATGTTTTCATGAACTATGATTTCTCATGGCAGCGCTTACTTAATTCACG
This sequence comes from Burhinus oedicnemus, assembly GCA_008921705.1. NCBI lineage: Eukaryota > Metazoa > Chordata > Aves > Charadriiformes > Burhinidae > Burhinus > Burhinus oedicnemus. Next base: position 5,474,803 of record VFFE01008299.1, read on the forward strand.
AGCCAGTCAAAGGCTGACAAACGATTTACAGAACATTAACACAGTCCAGTCAGAAAGTGTTTAGGACATTTAAAACATCTCTCTTATCTATAGCAACTTGATAAGCTACCCAAAGCACTACTTAGGAAAAAAAAAAAAAAAAGAAAAAGCATATTATTTAAGAAAAATTGCTTACAAAGCAAAAGAAAGGAAAAAGGTGTTACGCACCTTCTGCAACTTTAGGCAGTTCTGAAGAATTAAAAGGTATGGAAAAGCAGAGGAAAGGAAGCAGAGAATGTTAGCTAGACAAAGCATGAACAGTGTGTATTTTTAAGTGGCAGTAAGTTTGAATGTTTTAATATTGCACGAACTTGAAAAGTTAGAGGTTGGTTAAAAACAAATTTCAGTCAACACCAAAATACAGAAATGCCATCCTCCCTGTTTTACATTTCTAATTCAAGTTCTTCTGCACAAGCCAGTCTAGTATTTAATATCAACAGTTTAACCACTTCTGACAGACTCAATGTGAGATATGCTTACTCACTAGGCTTTACTAAAAAATTTTAACTATTAAAAGATAACATGACTGTAAAAATATTTAATACAGAATGAGCACAAAAGATACAAAGCCTTCTTAGCAACCAGTCACGTAAACTGTAATAGGGTCCAGCAGAATTTCACATATGCTTCAGTTTATAAACTAGAAATCTAATATAAAACCTCATATAACCTTTAGCATGCTACTGAAGGATCACTTTTTAAAGCGTTTTTCTAATTCAGGGAAAATGAAAATGGGAACAAAAGCAGATTCATTACCCATTTAGACCTACCAGAACTTGCAGGTAGATTTTATTTCACTCAAGAAATAGAATGTCTTAGAAACACAATATGCTTATCAATATTTAAAACTTCCAAACTTCATTAATTAAGTATTTTGTCTTGGTTCTCAGTTCTCTAACAGAAAATCTGTTATCTAGTCACCTTGTTTATCTGAAGACTTAGAAAACATAAGAAGCTAAAACTGAATAGGAAAAAACATCAGTATTAGCATTATTTTTTTTTTTAGTATAACTGTTTTACATCAATAATTAAACTTCATACTTAACATGCAGTTGTAGAAATTTACCTTCCAAAAGCTGTGAACTAACATTAATAAAGTCAATTTTCTTTCTAAGATATCTCTGATTGAGTTTCCAGATACACGAAATAAAGGTGTTCTTTTCCACTGTGCTGCTTGCAACCCATTTGTACACTTTGTCAAAATGCAAGTCAAATTCAGGATTCTCCTGCAAAAGATGAAATGTGTTACAGGCTCGACAGTCGAATGATTCTCTGAGCAGCAGAGATCGTTTACTCATTTAATTATTGAGAGGACAGGATAAAAATGAAATTACGCAGGTGCCAACCTTAAGCTGATACACCAAAAGCGGCACCCTGATGCACCTTGATGAAGGTGCTAAAACACTGAAAGTGAAAAATCAGAATCCACGCTATGAAGACAGTATTTTGTCAAGCCAGATAAGGCAACAGTAACACATAATACACACATCTGTAAGAGTTTCAAGAAACATCTGACAGCGCTGTCTGCCCTGAAACACTGTCCTTAGAATGACTTATGCCTTGCATTAGCCTTCTGAAACTGAAAACGGTAGCTAGAATTACTGACAACATATACAACACAACTCAAGAAGACTCAGGGGAATAGGCAAGGGAAAAAAAATTATGAGCACTTTATGTATTTTATAGATATGATAGTATTTGATAGCACTGAACAGGATAGAAAAGACCATTTTGGTATTTTAAAGGTAGAAAACTACTATAGAAGTATTTTCAACTAGATTTATTGTCTGATGAAAACATTGCTTTGATAACATTTGACTAAACTACTTTCCTTTCTACAGCCACTTATGAACTCAGTAGGGACTGTAACTGGTAATAATTTGTTTTAAAGATCACATCGCAAGCATTTTACAAGGTCCAGCCTCCTTCTGATGAAAAGTGTTATTGCCTCAGATACATCTTAAATTCTTAATATAGTTTGTAAAAACTACTATTGCTGGTACTTATTACTTATATTGTCACTGCTATCTGTAGAAGCAGGCTGCATATAACATCGAACACAATGGGAAATGGTATTTCCTCTGCAGCACAATAAAAGCAGTTCTGTTTTTTTCTGTAGCTTATATTGATAAATATAATTACCACACATTTCTAAACAAAGAGTATCATTACATAAAATTTGAGTTGCCTGACAACTACTGCAGGAAAGGCCTGTGTCAAGAGTTCCATAGGATCACATTTGGAAACCAAAACATGATTATCAACTTTAATTCTGATGTTTTTAATGAGACAGCTTGGCATTTGACATTTGTTTTTTGAAAGAAAATTTCAAAATTGCTCATTAATGGTATATACATTACAGCACATTTCTGAAAACAGTTAACTGAGTTGTTTTGCAAGAAAAAGCCCTGAAAGATGGTCCAATTTTAAATGGAACCTTAAACTAAAAGAAGCAATTCTCCAGCATGGCGTTTAGGAACAGCAAGGAAGATCTAAAATCTAGCCAACAAGTATGCAGATAACTAAAATAACAAAACATATTTAACCTAAAGTTGGGGAGGGGGAACATCAAAGAATTTTCAACTTCACAGTTTTCTGCACTATTCTTCCAAATCACCAGTTAATAGAACATAAAACCAGACATCACAGGATGAACATTTTTCATCTCTGCCTGTTTGTACATCTTAGTTTACAACAACAGATGACTTTAAACGGTCAGAAATAGGTTGCTGCTGTTGTTCTATGGAAAAGAACACCTCAGGACTGAAACTTTCCAACAAATGGCTAATGTCATGACTTGGAGAACAAATGTAAGAGCTCACCTTCAAGCTTATATACTGCTTATTAATAATGCTCTAAGTGTCCTAGCAAAAATCATTACACGTATCTCAATGTCATTAGTAAGACAGTCATAAATTTTTTAAGGGGAGGTTAAGCTTGGAGTGAAAATTTACGTAAGACTTGAAACCAACAAAAAAGTACTGGTCCTTAGCACAAGTGCTGTGCAGTCACTGGGAGATCACTATAATAAACAGGGCAGATATTCAGAATATTGCGATTCAAGTATATCCAGACTACTCTTACTCAGTTTACCAAGGTTATATTCTTGGAAAGGCTGGAAAAAAATGCAAGCATAAGCAGCACAGGAATGTGTCATCCTAATTAATGTGTTATCAGTCCAAGATTTAAAGCAGTCAGTATCAAGGAAGTTAACTCTAACTTGGAATCAAAAGGATGTCCTGAGCAGAGCACTAAATGAAAAAAAAAAAGTTACACATACTTTAACAGCATCTTTGGCATCAACAACAGCAAGATCTCGAAGTGCCCATGCAGTTTGCCTTTTGTAGAAATCTCCCTTGTCAGATTTCTTCACTTTTACCACATTTACTTGCACTGGTCGTTCCGTTGTCACTGTTAAATGAAGTAAAAGAGTAATTCCAAAACGCACAAATTACTTTAACATCTGTTTCTGCTGTATTTCAACTTCTGAAATGAATTATCTGTGGGGGAGGTGTTATAATATTTATCTGATGAAAAAAGACCCTTTGAAACATTTTCATCCACAATATCCACAGCTCAGTTTAAGTCTCAGTCAACCAGATATACGTCTCTATACAGCTTGTGAAGTAGTGAACCCAATTTACAGATATTTCTTTGAAACAGCAGACCTCAGACCATGGCCACATAACTGACAAAGCACAGAGGTAATTGGAGATTATAGTCAGAATAAAAACATTTTCTGATATTCCTCAGTCAAAAAAAAAAAAATCTAGCAAGCTAATTTATTGACAGAACAACCTAAAGCACCTAATTTTTTGAAAAGTCATAATATAATACACATACACTCAAAGGAACATTAGAGTTCAGTTCAGCTACTGTGCCTTTCCAGAGCCCTCTGCCTTGGACTCTAACCAGTTCTCTTTATTGCATTTTATTTAGGCCGATCAGCCTAGATGCCTACTAAATCCCCTTTTAAGCACTATATAAAGCCTGCTTCAAAAGCCCACCAGTCCCACACAAATAATTTTGATTCTTTCATTTCAAATCACAATGGGATCTGGGAACAAAAGTACAGGGTTTTGTTTCTTTTTTAATAGAAGCAATAACGGAAGTATAAGTTACGACTGATTTTTTCCATTAAAAATGGAAAGTACCTGTTTTATAGGGGACAAGAATTAACTATTGTAAATAAAGCTAAGACAAATGCAACTGAATAAAAAACAAAGGTGAAGACAAGAAACACGGTGTGGTATTACTATGTACCTGTGGCACACAAAAAGCAGTTTCTCTTCTTTTTGCCTGCTTTGCACACGTTCACAATGCTCAACAAGCGTTCATCATTGGGAGTGAAAATATCCCTCTGTAAAGCATGCTTGATTGCAGTCATTTTTTCTCAGCTGAAAGATTTTAAGAACTCATAATACATTCAGGCACATTTAACACACAAAAAAAAGAACCAGTCATTTACTTACAGCAACTACAGTTTTTTGAAATTAAATTTTATGGGTAACTTAATGAATCATAATCTAGACAAGCATGATAGATAGGTAGAAGACCAGCCCACTTTAGGAAAAAGTCCAAGATAAAACTTACTATCTTACTTGAGTTCGACAATTGTAATTTATCTACACTAGGATGATCCTTCTGCCTAATTTAATGGAGAACAAAAAGCTTCTTAGTAGTAAACTGGAATGTGATGTATTAACAAAAGTTGAAATGGAAATTAAGAGACTCCCTTCACTACATAGTGGAATTTTAGAATAGGTATGAATGCTGTGGATCCGGTAAAAATCTATATGAAGACAGGTGAACAAAAAACCCCACAAAATTTGACAGGATGGAGAATGTGAAACTAAAGTCACTACACACTGATGACCTTAAATGAAACTTAGAAGTCCAGAATCCTTCCAATATACCTAAAACCTTCAATTAATTTTTCAGGACTCTTTCACCACATCAAGGTTTTATGTTTGACAGACCAAATTGAAAATAACATTCCATTTAGAGGGAGAAAAAGTGTCTCTGGCTCCCTGCTTTGCAAGAATATTTCTGGAATACATTCTGGAATGACTGCTATAACATACTGTATCAATCCACCACTCAGATGCCACAATTTCAAGTCTAACAAATTATTACTTTTGAGTCTTGGTGTACCACATACACATCCTAATTCTCTTCTGGTAGAGGGAAAAATCATTTGGCAGGATCAGTGTCCCTGCATGATTCCTCACTCCCTCCTCCTTTGGTATCATAACAGAAATTCTAAATTAGTACTTGATCCCACGTTACGAGAGCATTCTCAAGTATCCTACTCAAACAGCTTTCCTAAAGCAGAATAAGTACACCACATCCTATCTGGTGACAAAAAAAACCCCAGCAGTCTGTACTAGAGTTTTCCCAGGTTGATACCTCTGTCAAGAACATTTGTGGCTCTTATCTGTTGTCAAATTCATCATTGCCAATTCCTGAGAGTTACTAGAAACTTATTATTACCATGAGTGGCAAATGCTTATAACTTAACTTTACCCAGCAAGCAGGCATTACCTTTCCCCCCCAATTAATAAAAACATGACATTGCAGAGGGCCCATGTAATAGAATTTAATAATTTTTTCTTAAGTCAGATTTATCTTCTGGATATTGAAGTCTCTTTCATAAAAGCTTCCTTAGAACAACTCCTGGAAGGCACAATCTATGGGGACAGATACACACCTAAAGCAACAAATCTCCGATTCTCTAGAAATACAGTGTTGGGTTTCTTTGCTTTGTGTTTTAATGTATTGCAAAGATCTGTTTCACTGCTTTTGCCAGCTACCACATACTGTTAAATGTAACAGGCTGTTCTTCCTCTTTATCCTCAAATGAGAGTCTGGCAATTGTTACAGTAATGCAGAATAAAGCAATCCATCTTTGTAGCTGGTAGAAAGTTTGACTTCAAGGTTGTCTAGATCTGAAAAAGCCACAACACAATTTTGCAAAGATTAGGTTTGACTAGTTTGCTGCCTTTTCTTGGATGCAAGGACTGAAGCTCAGAAACAGAACACTTTTTTTAATTACAGACTTTCTTATCTAGCAAGGGAGTAACAGGGTATTTCAAAACAAGAAAGAAAGTAAGCATGTACACTTAGTAATAAATCAAGAGATTCCTTTCAGGAATCAAGTGCTGACCTTGAACCCTGTACTCTAACCAAATGCTAAAAAATACAGACTTCTGCTGAAAGAGAGCAAACAGACATTATTTATTCACTCTCATAGCCCGTAACAGCAAACACAAGAGATTGTACAAGGACATTAAGGACTGCCCTTTAGATCTTCTGGTGCATTGGCAGATACAGTTTGCTTTCTAGTTTTTCTCCTCACTAAGAACATGGTTTTAAGGTGATTTGGGGGAGGCAGAGGAGCAGAAAAGGAGGTAGAGAGAGTGGTTGGATCTGTTCACAGGGCTCCCCCTACAAGCGATTCACCTCTGGAGTAACAGCAGCCAGAAGTGGGAGCAGTAAAGGTAAGAAGAAGGGGCTGTAAGAAGAGAAAGCTGTTCAGATTCATGGGGTGCATTAACAATTGGTTTGTTTAAAAACATTCACTGAGAGTTCTGATTTTCTTTGGCAATGCCTTCAGGTAAGTATGCAACATGCTTGGAGGAAAGCATTTGTATTTCTAGCATGTTAATTTAGGATGAAGAATTTGCAGAGGTAAAATAAGACCAACATTAAATTATCCATGCACCAAACAAGAATAAAATCTCAAGGAAGTCGCAAAATTCTGAAAGAGACTTCCGAGATTATTTCAGTGTAATCGCCTGGTTCCCTAGAAAACCATGGTCTAGTCCCCACCAGATTCTAGAAATGCATGCAGGGAGGATGGGATGACACCACCCAATACTCAAGCTTGCAGAGATCCATCAGATAAGAAAAAAACAAAAACAAAACAAAAACCTCACTAAGCTCCAGAAAATTAAGGAATTAGCAATATTCACCTGATTCAGAACAGTTGCTCACACTACAGAGAGATTCTAGGTAGACTAAAAATAGCAACACTTAGACATCACATTTCAGTGTTTTTATTTAAATACAGAAGTTCCAATATTACTCTGAACTTGTGCCTTAAAATTCTACAGTGTGTTAAAAACAGGATTAATACACATCACACGCTACACTGCCTGACACTGAGACGGTATGCAAAGTTAAATTTTAGGTTGCATTTTTCTCTTAGAGATGCCTGTGTTGCTCTCTCTGACAAACACACAGCAAAGGCAAAAAGGTTACCTTGGCACTTAAAACAGAAAAGGCACCAACTTTTCTTTAGTCTTTTATGTGCCATTAAGCCTCACAGCTCAGCTGGCCACCACCACATCTCTCATCTTAGGGAATCTGGTAGTTTTAAAGATTAGTAACCTGAGGGCCTTGGGAAAACAAGGGCCAATATATCAAGCTGGAATCGGTATTTTCAAGTCTACAAAGCTCAGGGCATCCAAATAAATGCTGTTTATACTACACCCCTGTGTCAATGTAACACTCCATAGCTGCTGTCTAACGTAATTTTCATCCCTTTTCATCAAAAGCTGGGCCCAGCTTCTGTTTCCCAAATTGCATCAGGTTGTCATTCCTGTTACTCTTCAACAGGTGCACAAGATGAGCATACAAAATAACGACAAGCAGCTGCATTTCTGAAATATCCCCTCTTCCTGCCTGATTCAGGATTTTACTTTCTGCTCTAAATCACACTCAGACTGCTGCAACTTGCCGACTCTCCCATTTCAACACTAACACAAGTTGTCCGGGTTGTGCAGAATACACCTTTCCCATAAAACAGAACACATTAAGCCCAAGATTAAAGACTTGCTCTGACATGGAGTCCAACTTCTGTTACCACCTCAGCCCCCTTAGTCACAGCGAGCAAAACCTCCACAACGTGCCAGGACTAAGTACATCATTAAGTTCTTCACATGAATCCTGCTGTCCCAAAGGAACACAGAATTCAGCATAAGGAGCTGGAGATAAAGCCGCTTCCTCAGAAAAATGCTCCAAGAGAGCTGAGAGCACATCAGTCCCTAATAAACCCCTTTAGACATTGCCGCATTTTTTTCCCTCAGTAATGTTACAAAGCCTCGGCTACACGAGATCTGTCAAAGACATCACATCACCGCCATCGCCTGTCCAGGAAATACACGGGAAGGATTGAACAGAGCAATCTGGTGAGGCCACTCAGCTCCTGCACCCTGTCCGCTTAAAACATAACATGAGAGCGTCGCCTAACTCTGACATCCCCGGGAATCAATCAATGCAAAGACCTGACAGGACACCTCGGAAGAGTCACCGATAGCAGCGGCGGCCTCCCAAGGGCCCGTTCGGCACCAGCTTCACCGCCTCCCACCCCAGCCCAGCAGACACCGCCCCCCAGACAAGCCCCCGCGCACCCGCCGGCAGCAGACACCCGCACCCCGAGCCCTGCGGCCTAGACACGGCCAAGCTGCACCCGGCGCGACCGGCCGGGCCCGGCCCGCGGAGGGAAGAGCGGCAAACCCCCCCCACACACACCCACCCCCGGGCCGGGGGATGCCGGGGCCACCTCGCTCTCACCGCGGAACCCGGGACGGGATAGGGAAGGGAAAGGAGCCGCCTCCCGCCGCCGGGGCTCCGGCCGCAGCTCCGCGCGGCCCCCAACGGCCGCTTCCGCTCACGTGACGCCAGCAGCGAGGCGGCAGGCGAGGAAGTCCCCGCAGCCCGCGCAGCGCCCCCTGCTGGAGGAGGCGGGCGCCACGCCTGTAACGGCCGTAACGGCCGCAACGGCCGCCCGTGGAGCGCGGCGGGGAGGGGAGGGTTGTCCCTTCAGGGTGATCGGGAAGTGGTACGTCCAGCCAAAGGCGTGGAGGTGCCCCCGGGGCTGAAGGCGACACAGGCGGCGTTACAGCAGGCCAGCCAGCGCCTTACAACTTCCAGCGAGCGGTCCGTCTCCAGCCACAGCTGCCAGGGGACAGCGGTAACACTACGGGGCCACAGCTCCGGGAGAGCCACCCCGCGGGAAGACCTGGGGGGGCTGGGTGAGTGGGCTCACAGCAACCTTGTGAAGTTCGGCGAGGACGAGTGTAAGGTCTTGCACCTGGGGGAGCATAAGCCGGGATGTAGGGAGCAGGGGAGCAGCTCTGTGGAAAGGGAGCTGGGGGTCCCGGTGGACAGGCAGCTCCATACGCGTGAGCCGTGTGCTGCTGCGGCAAAGAAAGCCACCAGGATGCTGGGGTGCACCACCAAGGGCATCCCCAGCAGACATGAAGAAGTCACCATCCCACTCTACTCAGCGCTGGTCAGGCCACGCCTGGAATCCTGTGTTCAGTTTTGGTCCCTGCTATACAAAAAAACATATGGACAGGCTGGAGAGGGTCCAGAGAAGGGCCACCAAGATGATCAAAGGACTGGGAAGCCTGCCGTATGAGGAAAGGCTGAGAGAACTGGGTTTGTTCAGCCTTGAGAAAAGAAGGCTTATAGGGGACCTTATCACCATGTTCCAGTATTTAAAGGCTGGCTACAAAGAAGATGGAGACTCCCTTTTTACAAGGAGTCACATGGAAAAGATGGGGGGTAACGGGTACAAGTTACTCCTGGGGAGATTCTCATTGGACCCAAGAGGAAAATTTTTCACAATGAGAACAGTCAGCCGTTGGAATAATCTCCCCAGAGAAGTGGGGGATTCCCCATCATTGGACACTTTAAGACTCGGCTGGACAGGGTGCGGGGCCATCTTGTCTGCTTCTGCCAAGAAAGTTTGGACCAGTTGATCCTTGAGGTCTCTTCCAAGCTGGTATTCGATGATTCTGTGATTCAGTGGAAAGCATTCAGATTTTGGCTCTACCCCCAAGCAGAAACACCCTTAATAACCGACAGTCTTTGATGCCAGTGATGATTCAGAGGGAACAGTTACTCTCTGACTGGTGATAAGGAAATTTAGGATTGGGCATCTAACCATGAGAAACTATGTCCAAATCTGGCCATAGCTACTTGTAGTCACTGCTGAATTCAGTGAGAACTGGAGCTACCTTTCAGTTCAAGGTTCACTGTGACAAAGGTTCTCCACACGATCGATACACTTCACTCATTTTTAGCATTATTCATGTAAATTAGCACAGTATTTCTTCAAGGCTTTCATGTAGAGTTAAGGGAAGGCTGAAATCATTACACATTACTTGAACTGTATGATTTATTCACATTAAGACACCAGTATGCCTTTAAGGTATGGTTGATAAAATTTATTAGCCAGGCCATGACCCATAAAGAACAACAGAAAACAGCTTTTCCAAGTTATTGTTATAAATTTGCAAAACATGGACTTTTAACAAGTAAAACTGATTTCATCATTCCTGTATCGTTTTTCCACTTGACTGAAACTATTAAACATCACTGACCAATAGAGTCTTGCTGAATGTACTTCTATTTTCTGACTCACAAACCAACACGCTGTATACTTCTATAATATATCATTCATGAGGGCCAAGGTTAAAAGAGAAGTTACAGTTTGGTAATTTCTCAATTCAGCCACAAAATATAACTGTCTCTGGCTAGATCTATAAAGACTGGACAAGGCAGCCATAAAAGATTGGGCAGGGTTTCATAAACCTTTTGGTGGTGGTGGTGGTCAAAACCCTTCTAGTTTCCTGTCTTTAGCTGTTAATTCTGCTTCAGGGCAAAAACCAAAACGTAGTTTTTAATGCTGAAATGTGGTTACACATGTTAAAACTGACACAAGATGGTCGTCCAGGCTGCACAGTGCCATTCTTTCCTCTCCTACTTCAGCTTCCCACAGATGCTCTTTAGAAAGGGGCTTTGATCTTCCAATACTGCCTTTAACTCATGACAAAATGTTCTTAAATTACATATTGCAAATTATGTAATACAGTCCCTCATTTTACTGCAAGATAATAGATTTATATGCTGAAAGTGACTGAAAGTATTGGGGAATAGGTAGATGACAGGGAAAGAAGTAGTGTAGGCTTTAGCTGGGCAGAGGTGAGTCACCGTATGTATGACTCCAATATACAAAGGAGAAGAAGAATGAGAAGTAACGCAGAAGGCACAGTCCAGAACAGGCTCCCTGCTCTGTTTCACTTCCAAAATTATTTTTAAAATTCTGCATTGATTTGTATTTGCTAAATTTAAGATGCAGGAAAAGATTAGTTGTGCATAAAAGATAAATACACAGGAAAAGAGCCCTTCTGCTTTAAATGTAAGTTCATGGGTCTCAGATGGTCAAAATTATCTTAAATCCAGTAGAACTTCACCAGTGTATTTTTTGTTGATATGGAACTATCTTATCTGAATTATGATGTTAAATACTTTTTATAGCATGGAGCTGCAGGAAACGTGTATTTTTTAAATATAGAATAAGACAAATATGGTATTGATAAATGCTACGTACAAAATATTCTCAAATTCTTTTGTCATAGGTTTCCCCGTATTCTTAATTCTTCGTTAAAGAGTTTTAAAAAAATACACTTAGGAAAAAAAAAAATCACCTGTCTTTTATGACAGCCTGTATTTTCTCTGCCTCTTAAACAAGCGAGCATGAAGTTCTGTTTGCTCATTATCACTCTTCTTTATTTTCAGGCTGCCATTTTTTTTCTTTTTTCTGGAACAGTTATAGCTGGTAACAATTTCTGTGTTCTGAAGAAAATCCACGTTATGTCCACAACCTCAAGTATTAAATTCCCTCATTGAATTGAAACCTTTTATAAGCATGCTACAAACGCATTTATGATAATCCTTTACTCCTGTAAGTTTCTTCCTATTCAGTTTTGGAGAAGCCTTCCAGGAGAAGCAGACGAATCCCCAGACGTTGTATTTCAAACTACATTCTGTATATGCAATGTCCGGAAATGTGATGTAGGAAACAATTCTGCATTAATTGAAAGATGGGCTATTTAGTCTGTCAGGTCTTTTCCATTTATAATTTAACATATTCTCTATCTCCTGTGGTGCAGCTGTGCTGTACTAACCGCAGAGTGACAGTCTCCCGCACCTCAGGACCAAGACTTTCCATAGTGCCATCAGGCCAGTCCAGCAATTACAAGGTGTCTTGGTATTTTACATCCGATAAAGAACTGTGTAAATGTGAAGAGTCCCTGGATTAGGTCCGCAAAGATCTTTTAAAGTATTTTTCCTTTTGATAATAACCAAAATAATTTACACGGGCAATGTCCCTTTTTCTCCTTTCCTTTTTTTTAGTCTGATTACTTACTGAAGAATGTCTGAAATATTATGTTATCAGACAGAAGAAATGCCAAACAGATTTTAATTGCATATTATTCCACATAAAATGCAGGCTTATTTGTCTTTTAATACAGTCAGTTTAATGTTTATACAGTAAAAGAATAGAAAGATATAAACTACTGATGCAAGTCCGTTAAATATGGTTGAACATTATAGTCATTTTTAGCTTATCAGTTTCTAACATGATGCAGACAATTATTGGTCAGTAATTCACTATACCTGTACTTTATTTCAAAAGAATGCTCTGAAGATCTTATTATTAGAGGTTCTATGTTTTTATTACAAGATGAATGATAGGAGCTTTTCCACCCGGAAAATACTTCCTTGTGCCTATTAAGCAAAGAATTTGTAAACATTACAGAAAACATTGTGACCTCTACAATTAATACGCAGTCCAAACAAGACAAAGTATCATAGATAACAGTAGTCTGAATTATACTTGCTATTGAAGATGATTTTGTGGAACCTGGATGTTGGGCAAATACTTCTTGTAGCTATGGATCAAATGTTACAACACACATACTTGCACTGGATTATCCCAAAGACATTCTGAAAAGAAAACTGCATTTCATAAACACTTACTATAAATACAGTTCTTCTCTCTAACAGTATTTAGGTGGCAAATGTAAGACTTAAGTCTTTACAAATTCCAGAAGATTTGTCTTGCCCACATAAACTGCCTTCACAACTGTCAAGGTATACATAACTATTAAGATCTGGGTTAGAATGAATGTAATTTACAACATGTATCTAGAATAAATGTGTAACTTCGGCAGATTAGATAATCAAAGGTATGGCCTTTCCTATATAGACACAATAGGATAGCATTTAAAAAGTAAAGTAGAAAGCTGTACATTTTATACAGTTTTTCAAATATATTCTCCCGTATTTGATGTTTTTAATTTTTGAATCCAAAGTACATTTGCACAAATGTTTTCAAAGCTGGGAGTCCGTATGAAAGACAACAGTGGAGTACGAGTCACAGTACCCTTGTGTGACTGTCCCATTTTACGGATGGCAGGTTCTGAGAGAGGACAGTGACCAGCTCGTGATTTCTGAGGAGCTATTTACGTCAATCAGGTTTAGGTACGTAACTGATTTAGTCCACAGCTCGTCTCCCTGTACTCTCCTGGCTGCCAAAAGAGAAAGCAAATCTTCTCCTGCAGGACATTCTGACCAGAAGCTTCTCTGAATGGCCTTTTGGGTTGGCATTTCTTGATTGACTATGGGAAGAGCAGCCAGCTAGCTTAGCTGACTGACACTGGGCAATATCACTGTGCTTCTTATTGTCAGCATTGTTCCTCTTCAGCTCTTGCTCAATACGGCTTTAGTTCATCCTCTCTTTGTGTAATATAATGCTGTCAGAAGTCCAGCCGTTAGTTTTTGTTATGGGTGGGATCTTCCAAACCACTCAGCAGACTCCACTCCATGTTCAGTGTAACTAATATGTATTTAAGCAGTGCACTGAATATGTTAACGCATAGCTAGAAACTAGTGAAAATTACTGTCATAATTCTATGAATTTTGAAGTCTGTCACTTGCCTACAAAGTAATTTTAAGAGCCAACAACTACTGTTGACATAGTATTTTGTTAAGTCTTGGTCCAGAGGTAGAGAAGAGACATAAACAAAAAAATTCTGTTCCCTAACTGGACCTGTTCATATACATAAGCAATAAAGTGCAAGAAAGAAGTTGTTAATGATATAAAAGAAAACAGTTCTGAAAGGTCTGACAAATAGAGCCGTTCTGCTTAGGAACATTCATTTTCTGTTTCTAAGACAGTACCACAAAAAATGGGAAGGCCAAAGGGAGTACTAAACGTTCTGAGGGAAAAATAATATAACCGCATAGGTGAAAAGTTGGTCCCATGGTACCTGAACGCCAAGCTCTGATTCATCAGGATGAGGGTTTGATTCTTGTATTGGTGTAGCTGTGATCTTTTTAACGGAGTTCTGTATTTCAACACATTTGAAAATGCAAATGTGCATCATCCTCGTACAGAACTCATTCGGTTGCCTTCTTTTTTCTACTTCCAGGATATAAATTAACTGTTAATGCTCTTAATGCTTTAAAAATATTTCCAGCTATTAATGAAAGATAATTTATACCTCCATGAACAAGCAAGCACCGCTGACCACAAGAATTACTGGTCCTATGTTGAAAGTCTCATATATTTGTAAGTATTTGCCCAGAGTGAGGCCCTCCTAATATATATAAATGAATGGTCAATCATATATGGAAAAAGTATGTTCCATTTTTTACTTATATGTAAAATTAAATAGCAGATACTGCATATTACTTACTATCTTTTGGATCAGATGATTTATGAAATGCTGGTCAATGAAAGTCAACCAGTCACCTTAATGTTAGAAAATGCATCTTTAGGACAAAGGACACAGGGAGAGACATAAAAGGTTGGAAGCATAGAAGCATATCCTCATAAGTACTAAGCAATCCCTGTTGTTGGATGACCAGATTGAATCATCATTTAGGTAGGTGTCATCAAAGTTCACAATCTTCAAGTCCTTCTTAAGGTACATTTCATTCAGTTTGTTTAGCGTTCGAGCAAAGGTATATTTAGATGCACAACTATATGCTTCCAGACTGTAGACTTTGTGGAAGTGCATGTCAAAATATGGATTATCCTAAAAAAATGGAAAGAGAATGAAATTATTACATGCATTACGAATGTTAGAATTGCAATCTGTTGTTCTCTGCCCAGCTACCTTCAGGGCTTTTTCTCAGTTTGATGGACTCTAAAGGACTTTGCATCTTTCTGCTATTCCTACTAAAAGGTCTTCTAAAACTTTACAAAGTAGCGGTTTATAATTAGCTGCTATTCTTTGCCATTAAGAGTTTTGCCTGAGTAAAACTTTCAGAGTTTGGCCAAGTGATACGCTGCACTTTATTGGGATTGTACAATCTTGTTTTGAAATGAACCATTTTGTCATGTTGCCTAAAACACACTATATGAAAAGCACTTGCCTTGAACTATAACTATATGTGCCTGTCAGAAGAAGACTATTGATTGCCCTTCCTGCCTAAATTGTAATTCTCTGTGCTTTCTGGCTCTTTGGCACAATTAATCCCAGCAGCAGCTAAATTCTGTTAAATTCTATGGATATGAATAACTATTATGAATATTTATAGCAGTGTTAATCACCCTATGATTAGGAGTTTGAGGTTCATTTAGGCTTTTCTTTAACCAAAAATGAGCCAGATTTTGATCATCCCAGTTGCGGAAGGCTGAATCATCTCTAAAGGATATTTTAGCACAATGCTTCAGAAAAAACTTAAAGTAGATTCATGCAGGCAAGTGATAAGGAAATCCTCTGGCTGCCTTGGCTGGGGAAGGGACAGGAACATCTCCAGAAGCAAGATAATTGGGAGAGGGGATGTAAAGGATTATTAGTTTGGGCTCTTTTTCCCCTCTGACCTAAACTGCAAAGGGCTCAGAGGGTGCAGGGGTACTCTGAAGCTGAGCTCGCCTCCTCCGTCTCCCAGGTTCCTGGTTTTAGACTTGAGGGCAATATGCGCAGGACAGAGGGAGAGCAACCACAGTTTGTCGTTTTCCTTGGAGCAAGGCTCTGAAACCTTTCTTGTGGGCTCTTGATTTCTCTTTCATTTGGATAATGTAATCTGAATTCTATTTTATGTTCATTTGAAAGCACTTTCAAAGGGAAAAAAGTAATTTTTTCCTGGACTACATTTATTATGCATGGACAACTGTCAAAATGCCTTCTCACCCATGCAGTAAGATATTCTTGACATACTCTTCTAGCTTTTGTAAAAGAGGATTTAATTCTACTGTTGATGTTGTTCTGTATTGTACTACTGCAGCCTCATTTTACCCTTCTGAAGTAGCTGAGAGATCAGCCCTTTTTTAGCAGTAAGGTCAGCCAGATCTAGCCAGAGCTGTTTCATATTTACACACACAAATACACAAATATTTAATTGATCCAAGTAACGTGAGATTAAGCTATGTGAAAGACGCACAATTTCCTGAGCTGGTACACCAAACATATTTAAAAATATTGAACAAAATTTTGTTTTCAAATGCACATTAAAACATACGGGATTAACTCCAGTTTACACAGGGAACTGCAGGTGGAGAACTTTTATTCCCAGTTATGATGAAGAAATTAGAAAACATCCAGCTTGTCCCTCAGGTCCCAGCCGGAGAGATGAAGAAGATTACAACAAACAAGAAAATCTCTCCTTCCTCTCCCCCCACAACAGTGTAAATGCAATGTGGAACCTCTCACATGCAATAAACCCAAAATTCCTTGCAGGTTTAATTTGTTTTGTTTTTTACGTAACTTTCTTTTTCAGATAATACATTTTAACACTTGTATTCCAAATGGCAGCACAAGAAAAGTATACTCTAATATATGTTATTTAATAATACATAACACTTACAGTATCTGCTTCTTTTCCATCAATCATCTCCAGATCTTTCAAAAACCACTTTTCAACTATTTCATATTTCTCCTCTCGATCCACTCGCAAGTGTTTAACCATACATATTTCTACTTCTTCACTTTTAGTCACTGCAAGAAAAGAGTAGTTTAGATACGCAAGCACATACTTCCCAAAAGTTCCAATAATAAAAGACTTAATTACACTACATTTTAGATAATAACATAAATGATGATGGGCAGGGATATATAGGGCTATACTGGACTTAAAAGTTTTATTTTGCCCAGGTAGTAGGAATAGCACCATGTTCTCTGCCTATGAAACCTGTCGGCTTTTAGTAGAATTAAGATTTAGCTTACCTGTCCTGTGAAAAGAGAATATTGCTTGTGCAAAAGCCTTTCATCTGAATTCACTAGCAGTGCAATGAAAGCCGAATTCTGGCACTGGATCTGTATGGATAATCCACTTATCCTACTTACTTCTAAGGGGAATCTTTTGGCGTGCTTGAGTCAGAAAATTGGAAAATCGCTACCAAGGCTCTGTATTTATCTGACCTGTGCTATACTTTCCATTCTGTGGCTGAAGTTCTTTTACAAAGCCATCACTTTTTTAAAATAAAAACCTTATTTCCCTATAAAATATGTAAGTAGGCCACTTAAAAATAACATCAAAAATATTTCTTAAAGCCTCAATTTGCCCAGTGCTATCTCTGTAGAAATTACTATTTTCCAACTTAGGCAGGAAATGAGAGTAAAAAGAGCACCAAGACACTGTTTGCAATGACTACCATTATTAATTGATTACATCAAGTGCTGCGTAGGAGATTGGATTTCTGTAACACACAATAATGAGTGTGAAAAGCACTGGAGCCTGAACGATCTCCTGCACGTCCAGCATGATGACTGCAGGGCAGGCCACCTCCCCAAGCCGTCCTGTAGGCTAAGGTAAGGGCGAGATGCCACCTACGGCTGGTAGGAGCATTTTGACATCACAGCACAAGGCTACAGATGCAGGAGCAAAATTCTCTTATTTCTAAATGCTGCCTGAATTTTTGAAAACCCATTTTGAAACTTGACTCTTTTTATCTAATTCCTGTTAAAAGATCTCTTACTTCTCATCCATTTGTAAGAAAATGGTTATTAAAATAAAGACAAACAAAGGATATATGTTGGAGATATGCCTTCTTTACATTGCAAAGAAAAACAGTGGAAAACATATAAATTGATTATAATTTCTCTCAGCCTATAGCTTCCCTGCCTGGAAAATACAAATCACTGTTGCTTTTTTTTTCTGGTCCTATCAGTCATAGTTGCTCAATGATTTTTAACCAGAGGACCACCACTGTATTGTCTTCTAGGGAGAAGTTACAATGGTTTTCATTTGCAAGCAAATCTAGTAGGCTAATCTTAGAAAGTTCTCGTCATACTTTCAGTTTCTCCCATTTTGTTTGTTTGTTTGCTTGCTTGTGAGGGAGTATAATGTCTCCCTCAGAGTTAAAACAAAAGGAAACAAGCCCAAGCCCAAAAGCCCCCAGGCCTGTCAGAAATACAAGGGGATGTCCTAGTGGCCCCCAGGTGCCACACACTGCCACTTCTCTACCCCTCATGCAAGAGCAGAAATGGTATGACATAAGGACAGAGCACAGATGTGTTGGGAGTAACGAAACCAGGAGTATGGCCTGCCTAGTGGTGAAACTTGGGCGGACTATTTTCAACTAAAAAAAAAAAAAAATTCTATACTTTTCCTGCATTTTACATATTGCTCGTTCTTGCACTCAGTTGATAGAATTACAGAAAATGTAATTTTTTATATAGAACATGAGCTCAGACCTACCATTTCATTCTATTAAACTCTAAAAGCTTTTCTTGGGGCGGGCACAGCTATGTCAATGCCTTCATAGAGCACAGACTATTTCTTAAGGTCTTCCCTGGACTGAACACGTTTTTCAGAGCCTCTGTTGGATAATACAATGTTATCCCTACTGTTCTTCTCAGGGATACCACTACTGGGTTGTGAAAATCCCTGAATGTGGTTGCATTTCAGCTTTATGTTCTTCCAGGGTTTATAAAACATTTAGTGAAAGGATACTATTGCCTTCACGCAAGGACTGGGACTTGCTATTGTGAAAAGGAAGGGAAATAATGTTGGGCGTATGGCACAAAAATAAGATTGTTCAGTTATCCACACCAAGATTTTATTGCAATATAGATTTCAAAAGGCACAGACTTCTGAAGTTTTGCCTATAGTTTGACTGATATTTTTTTCTGTTATGGTAATTTGAAATCAACAGGAATATACTGAGGTTGCATTGCAGGGATAAGATTTTAGATAATGTGTTTTGCTCTTACGGAATCACAGCAGATTACAGTAGCTGCTGGCAGCCAGATGCAGCCCATCTTTCAGAATCAGATTTCCACTCTACTCACCACTTACTTGACTATGCCTGAATATATCAAGAGAGTTTAATATTGGATACTGGAGAGATCCCACTCTTAATACTCTACATAAATTTTCCTTTATGTCTTCAGAGACTTCCAATCAGTTAATCTGATTAGAGGCTTTCATTATGGCTTGTTCTCCTCTACCTTAAAGAGAAATTTTTAGTAAAGATTTTAAAGGTACATAATGTTGTTTCTCCTCTTTGGATGTTTCATTAACAGTGAACTGTTCAGATCTACCACATGCAACTAAACATACTTCTACCAGATAGTTTTATAAACTATGAAACAGGTTGGTATTTCTGTACCTTTAGAAGCTTTATGACTTTCAGGAATCCATTTCTTAAAAGTATTTTTACTGTTCTAAAATACAAAGCCTGTTCTACTAAAATTACATGAGTGCAGGGAACATAGCTTGCTCAGTGTTTCCAGTAATCTGTAAAACAAATTAAATATTCTAAAGCCTTCAGATATTTACAAAGAAAATGATCACAGAACACGGTTGATATCATCCCATATCGGGTGTTAACCCAATCTATGTCTCAAGTACGTAGATTATTTCTACCTGTTCTATGGATTTCGAACCCGAAGAGGAAACAGACGGAAGAAGCACTCACTTCAGCCTAACTGCTTACGGATGAGAGCGTTTCCCTTTCTCAGTATCTTTCAGTGTTGTGAAATAAAATAAAAAAAAAAACCAAACAAGCTTTTCTGAAACCTTGTTTTAAAAAGGTTGTGAAACTGATACACTTGAAATCAAATTTAGTAAAGAGCCAGACAATTAAGTTTATCACTCGCAGCAATCTTGTTTTACTCGCAGTCCGTGCTAATTACTAACCCAAATGTGTATTCATTTAAACCACGCGACTGGTTTAACGTTACCGGAGTAGTGGGGACAATACGTAGGACACTAGACCGAGGCGAGGGACGGAGCAAAAGCTCTAAAAATTACAACCGTTTGCTGCGGCGTGACCGTGTCGGAGCCCCGGCGCCGCTCCCGCGCACCCCCGCGCACCCGTGGGCACCCCCGCAGCCCGACCCGCGCACCGCCCCGGTACCTGCGGCGCACAGGTAGCAGCGCCCGGCGCCCGAGCCCTCCTCCACCTCGATGAACTCCTGCAGCCTCAGCCGCCGGGGACCGAACAGCCTCTTGGCCAGGTCCTCCTTCACCAGCGAGGACATCGCCGACCCCCCCCCGCCGCCGCCGAGCTGCTCGGCGCCGGGTACCGGCCCCCCGCGCCCCGCAGCCGCCGGTCCGCGCACCCGCGGGGGACGGCGGCGGAGGCTGCCCCCCGGCCGCGGGGGAGGCATCGCTCCCGGCGGGGTCCGGGTCCCGCTGCCCCCAGCCCGGCCAGCCCCCTCCGCCGCCGGGGCCAGCCGCCGTTAAGGCTCCGGCCGCCGGAACCGAGGGGAGGCCGAGCCGCGCATCTCCCCGCCCCACGCGTGTCCGCCCTCCCTCCTTCTAACGGCGGGACGGCCCCGGGAGATGCCGTCGGGGCGGCCGCCCGAGCCGCCTCCCTGCCGGAGGGGGGGAGAAAGAGGGAGGAAACATGCAAGGGAACCGCACTGAAGGCAGTTTAATCAAAAAAAAAAAAAAAAAAAAAAAAAAAAAGAGTTGTCAGAGCAATTCTTTTTCTCAGTAGATAAGAGAGTTAGTAGGAAAGAGTAGTTCCTTCTAAAAGGAATTACGTAGCCTTATGGCTGTCACTCCTGTTACTACGCTAATAGCTCTATGGCTGTTAGGAGAGTTAAGGGGACAGTGACCTGATGCCACTCCTTGTGAACAGAAAGTGAACTCGCCGCCCTGCACCAGGAGTCCTGAGGGCCGGTGCAGCCTGGGGACCAGAGGACCTACCGTCCTCGGCGTGCTTACACGTGTGAGGGGCCTGATACCTCAGACGTAGAATCATACCATTGTAGAATCGTTTAGGTTGGAAAAGACCTTTAAGACCATCGAGTCCAACCATTAACCTAATACAGCCAAGTCTACCACTGAACCATGTCCCTAAGCACGACGTCTACACTTTTAAACACCTTTTAAATACTTTTAAAGGTCTTTCAAATACCTCCAGGGATGGTGACTCAACCACTTCCCTGGGCAGCCTGTTCCAGTGGCTTGATAACCCTTTCAGTGAAGAATCTTTTCCTGATGTCCCATCTAAACCTGCCCAGGTGCAACTTGAGGCCCTTTCCTCTGAGTAGATTTGCAGAAATTTTGGGTGTTCCTGTCACTCTGCAGGTGTGTGGGTAAAGTTCCTGGGCACACATACTCTTCTAATTTCGGTATCTGGAGTAACCTGTGTTAGAGTTTTCCCCATGGACTCATTTCTGGCTGCTTACGGAAGTTGGGTGTGCTCTTCTAATTCTTATGCTCAAGCTTACTATGTCTAAACACCTCATTGGGTTTTTATTCTTACAGTATAAGGTAACTTCGAAAGCAATCTAACCTTAGAATAAAACTGGGTGCTAAAGTGAAGATTTAGAAGGTGAGGTAAAATATCTGAGGATTTAAAAAAAAAAAAGTTTTTTGACAATATTATTAGAATAATTTAGTGTCATAGGGTCTACACTGTGCTTTGCTGATGTGACGCAAAATGGAATCAAGTAAAACGATGAAGTGAAATTAGGGAGAATCATCCCCTGCTATAGATAGTAAGCATATTGGCTAAATGAGTGTGAAAGGGATAGAGAGGAAACTAGAAGATTTTGATTTATTCTGCTTCCTTTTGGTGCCATATGTTTGGAAACACGGTTGTGATTCTTAAATCTATAGGTTAATTTTCATCCCTGCTTTGGGAGAGTAAAGTTACTCTAAGCTTCAGGTTTTGGATACATTTTATTAGTACAAGAAGGCCAAATTTCATCTCTTATCTTTAAAGGCTGTGTGAACCTCACTGCAACAGCTTATCTTAGGATAAGAGCATGACGCTTACTTCCAAACCGAGACAACTGCATGTCAGCAAAGTGCCTTGGTGTGGAGACCTTCCACCGGATAGCTGCGGCTCAGGGATGGCCAGATGCTTGCCCACAATCTTGGTGAGCCGGCCACGCCTTGAACATGGGACTGATGTACAAATTGGCTTGCAGTTCATGGTCCCTCCTCTTTTTCTGGCAGCCTTTGGCAGAATTGTCAAGGCCCATGCCCCAGACTTCAGTTCGTCACCACCAGCGTTAATAGTGCCATGGTTGGAGAGGTTTCAGTGTTTGTACTCAGTGCCAGAGTCCTCATTAGGAAGCTGATTCTGACTCAGCCAGTCCGTAGCTCATGTTGCATCTCAGATGCTTGAATATTTTTTTGCAGTTGTGAAGCAACAAATGTACAGACAAAAACACCCTTAGAAAAATACCATCAGCTCTGGAAGATTTTTCCATCAGTTTTTCCCATGTGAAAGGTTCAGCTGGTACTTGAGAAGCTGCCTAGGTGGTGAGTGAAGCGTCACTGGCATCTTGGAAATGATGGAGCTGAGACAAGCGTGGTGCGTAGCTCCGGTCTTTCTTTTTCTTTTATTTTTCACAGTTTGATCAAACTGTAAGTCATTCTGCCTCAGTTTTCACAAGAGAGTGTTGAGGTTTGATATATTAATCCTCTGAAACTTTTGGTCTTGTTGGCTATTCTTGCATATTAATATTGTGCCAATCTGGTCAGCGGTACATGGCTAGTAGAAATTTGTCCGTTAATGGAGCTTCACATTGAAAGCCATGACTGGGCTTCGGGTGGGGCTTTAGGGCTGTGTAGCTGCTATCTGAGCAGTACTAACGAATGGAGTAACGAATGCTCCCCCACCTCCTACCTTCTTGTGTCCGTGCCCACTTAGATTTCACTGTACGGAAAGCGCATTGCCTGCATACTGACTTGAGCATCTGTTGTGCGTGCTGGGTATGTGTGAGGGTGGTGGCAAACACATCCATAAATATCTGCATATTATGTCCCAAAACATCTACTCTTAAAGCACAGGCACAGGTAAATTACAATTTTCATATTTAGAAATATTTTGGAAAAGGAGCAAAAGTTTTTGATAGCTTATAAAGTAACTTAAACATTTCTGCCTGTTAGATGCAGCGGTCCAGAGGAAGACGACTGCTATATAGACTTTGGTAAAAGATTCCTCTGGATTTATTTCTGAGCTGTTGTGTATGCAGATAGTGCTCAGAAGATCCTGTCCTGTGATGTAACTGTTTTTTTCATATCTCTTCTTAAATCAAATTATATTTCAAAAAGTATTATAGAGATTAAATTACTTCTGCAATATCCTTTAATGCATTCTCAAGTACTACATTGAACAACCGCTCTGAGTATATGCATAGACCGGTACAATCATGATTTTGATGTTGAATGTTTTAATAAGAAACAGAAAAATTCATAATTCTCTATTGCTCTTCATTCTTTTGATTCTTTGTTCACCCATTCTCTGTTAGAATGTAGCAGGATGGTTTTGGTGCAGCTGGTATCAGGACTACCTGAAGTACTTTGGATAATGCCCATAAACATTTTTTTTTTAATATCTACCCTACACTTCATAGTCTTCTCTGCATTCTTAGAATTCAGTGGGGAGAAATGACCAACCCCTTTCGCAGGTGACTCACAAAATAATTTTCTTCCTCTCTATTTCTCTACTACTTTGCTGACTTGGGCGGACTGGAAATAAGGCTTGGTAGGCTTTAGAATCTCCTTCCCCTACAGCATGCAGAAAGCTAATTTTTATGTCTCCTTGCTTGGTTGTCAGTATATTAAAAATTTTGAAGGATGATTCTCGCAGTAGGTAACGAGCATCTGCAGTGCCTGCCCAGGGCTTCTTGCCGACTTACACGTTCTTCTGTCGTCTGTTTCCTTGCTCTGTGTCTGTTCTCCCCGTTGCTTTTCTTCCAATATTACAACTATGCTTTCTTTTTTCTTTCTTCTTCTGCAACATATACCTCTTATGGACTTAGAGGCTCTTTTTAGATGACTCGTGCAAAAGGTAACACGCATTTCACACACAAAGCTAGAGTTTAACGGAGAGCAGGTAGGCACCGCTATACATGTGTAAGCATGGTTTCACTGGAAAAGCAGCATATACAATTCAAGGCAATGATAGGAGACCCTGGTGGTTTGCAATTTGAAGCTCTCCAGGTCACTCAAATTTCATCCCACTCAAAACTTGCCATTATGAGCTTCCCCTTTAATATTTCTTCTTGCTGGTATTATTACTGCTGAATGGAGAAAAGGAACAGTTTCCTAGAAGCTGAGGGGATGTTTTGAGCAATGACATTTCAGATCCACCTTAGCTGAAATACCGCAAGCCCAAATCCTAACAGTTGATAACTGAAAGCCAACAGTTGGGCAGGAACTTACCCAGCCAGCAAGGACACACTAACCGTGGTCTGGGATCAACTTCCCATTCTGGCACCCAACACCCTGGCCAGCCGTCCCTCCCTCAGCTGAACCTTCCCATGAATGTGTGTCGTATAGACATAAACCAGAACAAATTAAAGTCCTTCTTACCAGTGCCGCAAACAAATATAAATCCAAATTTAACTTGGAGTTACCTGTAACTGTCCAGATAGATGAATTACAGATGTTTGTGAAAGCTGTGCACCCTCTACCCCAGGCTCACAGTGGTTTACAAAGGAACCCTTTACAACATGAAGTGGTCACCAGGGGAGTATCTTAGGCCTTTCTGCAAAATATTAATTACTTCTGTTCCTTTTTGTGCCCTGTCGTTTCCCTGCAAACTTTTCCCATGTCCACATACAGTTTTCCTTACTGTACCCAGGACATTGACGTTAATAGATGTAGTAGCAGGTCCTAAAAGGATAAATCTCTCTGATCTTTATTGTTTCTCAGTCACACTGTTCTGGTAAAAATCAATTCACCAGCTTTAGAAACAATATTTACGATGAGTCCCTATACTCCTTTGCATCTACTAATGTGCATTAGTATATACATGTAACTGATTACTTGGGGCTTGATCCAAAACCCATTAAGTCAGTAAGAAGTTTTCCTTTGATTTTGGTGGGCTTCGCAGTAGTCACTACCGGAACAACAGAACAGTCACCATGTTTAGGTGGGACTTCAGTGTGTTCTGCACGTTGAAGCCCTCCAGAGGATGTACATTTGATCTCTCTCTCAAATTCCCGACAAGAAGCACACCCTTACAAAGCAGCGTTTGCTGGAAGCATCTTTCCCGTTGTTTCTTGCGTGACAATGTTATGAAATAAAAAGAAAGAAGGAGAATGCAACATTCAGAATAATCTCTCCAAGCTGCAAAGGATCCCTCTAGGTTGAAAAACATCTTGTTTAAATTAGGATTTACTTCCCTCTAGCTGTTGTTTCTGTTTGAGGTTTCAGCCAGGCATGGTTTTCTCTGTTAACGCTTGGTTTATTGTCTCTAAGAATTCTTTGCAGCTTTAGGGCTCCAGACCACTTTTTTGACATCATAGATGACATTTTAGAGTATAAACTAGAAATTGTGAAAAACATTCTACAATGAGCTGGCTGTATAGAGAAGTTTCCAAAGCAGACTTCAGAAAACTAATTCTCAAAAATCATCACCTGTTTTTCACCCTCTTTTTGCTAATGATTTACTTTTCTCAGGTCTCTTTTCCCACTGACACTTTTAGGTGATCTGGCTCCTAGTTATGGCTAGTTATTCACATGTTTTGGTAACTATGCCAATAAAATTAGATCCCTGTGCAGTGAAGCGTAAACCTTGTTAAGTCATACTGAGAACTGAAGCAGCAGAGATGACAGTGTTTCATGCAGAAGTGCTTTCAGTGAGGTATGGCTTGAGTCACTCAGTTTTAAAATAGAAGCAAAGAAATACACGCTGGAGAAGACATCAGTTGGTTAAAATGTTTTTGTAGAACTACTTTTCTCCTGAATTCCTTTTGGGATCCCATTAAAAGAGTCCTGTACCAACCTCAGGATATATGGGTGCTCAAACAGGGGATGACTCAAGATCTCATCAGTTCTGGTAAAGAACCCAAATGTGACTGGTTTCTCTAATGGCATGATGTAACTACTTGTTTTAAGAAGGTAGCACTGTTCTCTTTCCTTTGAAAAAAGGAGATAAAAGAGCTTATTTGAGATTTTATTTAACTGAAGCTCAAATTTGTCAAGTTTATATTGAGTTTATACTGGTTTACCATCCTCAAAATGTAATCATGCCAACATCCCATCCAAAGTTTCCTTTCAACAGAAAATGCATACTTGTTCTTCATGGAATAGTAACCAGATGCTGTTTTATGGATGAAATTTAGAAGGATATTTTGAAACATAACACATAAGTAGGAAGTATCCAATTCTTCTATGAAGAATTTACATGTGTTGAATTTTATACATGTATGAGCTAAAAATTAGGGCCTGAAGTAAGTTAACTTAGATAATAAGTTCAGGTTCCTGTTCAGCAAAACACATAATAATGCATTGATGAATTGGAGCCACATTTAATTAACAGCATAAAATCCTGGCTTGATGGATTCAGCACTTTGTTATTCAAATATAACCCATTCAATGTCATGCAGTTTTCTTTGTGGAAGTAAAACCCAAAAGACAGCAGTAAAATTTTAAAAAGTAGTAAAAAAAGGTTAAAAAAAAATCCTGGGAGTTTCTAGGCATACGAATGACAGTCTTCTGACAGCTGGAAGCTTTTGAAAGCATAGCTCAGGCTTTTGACAGCTGTGTTTAAGACAGTAACTCTTGGTGGCATGTTTTATGAAAATACAGGGGAGAAAGCACAGCAGAGAGTTACATTGACCAAGAAGCATCTTGGTAATTACATTTGAAGTAAATTAGGTTGTGATGCCAACCAAACTGCCCTTTTATGTTCTCATTTGCTTGTAAAGTTTTTTAATAAACCCAGCTTTTCTTCAAGAGTTACCCAGAGCAACTTTAACAGATATTCTGTCAAAAGCCTCTTCATACTTTTTAATAATGATTTTCATCTCTACCTCTGTAGTCTCTAGTAATAAATTTCATTTGTCTTGGCACAAGAACCATTCTCTTCCCTCATGAAAATTGAACATTATTATTAATGTAGATAGTCAATTACTTCAGATTAATGTGGATTTATATTTAAAATCAATACATCAACGTGATGCAAAGCACTCTTAAAACACTATAAACTTCTGCTGGATATCTAATCCATTTTTTAAAAATTCATAAAGAGTCGGGAATCTATACAACTGCATAATTTGTATGGATATTGTATTTAGGGGATGAGCACATAGTTGACAGTTGTGTGGCTTAAAATATGTTTTAGTCTATAAACATCTTTATCAGTTCTTATTCTGTCAGTTAGTCAAAAAGGTTAACGTCAAATACACTTAGAGAAGAAATAAAATACAAAAATGTTGAGAGTGAATTTAATTCATCATGGGAAGAAGCTAGTAAGGGAATGGTGGACACATCTCCAAATGCTTTCAACGGTGGCTGGCATTGTCAAAGAGTAACTTTAGTCAACTGTAGAGTACAGGGTTCAGTATAAGGACAATTAACTGAAATGTAGTAACCCAGCATTTGCAGATTATGTGATCTGATCTTAAACTAGTGCTAGCTTCCTCTTCATGGAGCCAGAAGGATTTGTTGCAATGAAGGCAAATGGCAGTTCTGCATTGTCCAGTTTAGTTGGAGCCCTGGACATGGAAGAAACTACTCGAAGCTGAAACTACTCACAAGACAAGTAGGTCATTCACCCTTCTCAAGGCAGGATCAACCCCATCTAGCTCATTTGTCTGTTCTGCTCCTAATCAGAGCCACACCTTCTGTAGTGGTCATGAAGTCTCATATCTTGCATACCAAACTACAGCACTTAAAGAACTCTGAGATTCTCCTGTTTGCCTTAGCCACCTGTCGTCTTTAGGGCTCTCTGGATGCATAAAATGAGCATGATTTGTTGCAGGGCATTTGAAAAAAGAAGTAGGTGTCCAAGGCAAACTTGTGCTTTTTTGACTTGGGAACTCCTCAACCTTTGGTGATGAAAACTTGGATTCGTTATGGTTTTTTTCTTGGTCTTTATTAAATCCTTACATTTCACCCCATATCTGAAAAAAAAAATTTACATAGTAGTCTAAGTTCAATAAAATAAAACTACAGGGTGCTTCATCTTTCTTTTTTGTCTAAATTATGAGTTAGAACTAGAGAATATTGCACAAAGATGGGAAAATTGTGGGTCAGCCTCTTTTTGTCTCTGCCGGGCCTCAGTTCATAACCTGGATTACACTTGCATCATCTGTTCCCCATTGCCTTCTCATGCTAGTGAAAGGTCTTGACTGACTGAGCAATGCTTTTCAGCCAGTTAATGTTACTTACACGTATGGTTAGCATTTTCCTATAATTAAGTTTCATAGCCTCCCTTTCTCTCCTTCTGTAGAAAGACACATAATACATTAATTGTTTTGCTTCCCATTAGCATCTTGGTAAAGACCTGGATGAAGACATAGAAAGATCCCTGCCCCGTGGAAATGTAGACCAGCACCCTGCACCTGGTTTGGCGTGGCTGATCTCTGCCCATGAGTGGACACTGCTGATGGCACTGAACCAAATCAGTCAATAAGGCAATGATGGCCTTGGGCTGTGTAATCAGAAGATCGCAAGTCCTGTCTATTGGAATGTCTGTTCCACCTGCAGCATTTACTGTGTGGAAGAAGGTACACCTGTAAAATCACTATTAAGGAAGAAATTCTTTTCTCTAAACATATTTTATACTGCTGTTGGAAAAGTTGCTGCAATCAATGAAATACAGAACTTCAGAGACATCTGTCCTTCAGGAAACACACCAAAGAGCTACAGCCACACCACTGAATTCTTTGGCTAAGACCCTTGAATCCTATTTTTTGTTAAGAGACGTCCTAAAAAAAACCCAAACCAGGTAGTTTCATCTATCATCAACATGGAAGTTGTTAATTATGCTGCAATTACTTTGCTTCCATTGAAACAAGTGCATCTGTATTAATTAAAATTAGAAAATACTCACAGAAAAGGCCCTCTTGAACTTCCAGTTTGGTCATTAAATTATTATCTAAGTTCTCTAGTCTTTATTTCAAGTATAATAAAGTTATTATAGATGGTTGCAGACTTGTTGGCCTTATTAGTTTGAGCAACTGGGTCAGGTTTTCTAGCTTTTTCCTCTAGTGTGTGCAAGTCTCATTAGATGCCTTGTGTTAACTAATTCAAATTCAGGTCTTTAATATTATTGCTAGTGTCCCTCTGGCTTGTTTTCTAAATCTGATCAAGGAGAATAACACCTGCAAAACCCTTTTTGTGTTGCAGACTTTTAATGTTTGGTGAACTCAAAGTGTTCCCCGTTCAGCTACTGGAGAATGAGAGCTTGAAAAGGTTCTGTGCTTTTCCACTCATTCATTTATAAACTAGGTCCTGGAATAAGCATAGGCTTATTTTGACTACACTGGCAGCGGAAAATTCAGGTGCTGTGCTGCTAAGGGGCAATGACACCTCTACTTCTACTACAAGCAGTATATGCTGAAAGTCAGGTAGCTGGATCTATGGAAAAATCTTCACTAAGCAGTAGTTTACATGGACTTTTTGAATTAGGTGTCATCTAAACTATATGACTAGAGACAATTACTATGGGTCTTTGAAGCTGAAAATACGCTGTGCAAAGTGACACAGCAAAATATTATATGAAAATTGTAAATAAATAGCCAATATTTTCTTGTATAAAAAGCAATGATCAGATCATAAGGCAGTAGTCTAAACACTGGGACCATATGAGTGATTAATGAAGACGCTTAGCAAACCTATATCCACAATGTGTTAAGTATATAAATACAATTTTTCTGCTACTTTCCCTCTTGGCACTCAAAACTTCAAATTTGTTACCTTTAAAAATGTTTTCGCCAGAGGATAACTGAATAAAAAGAGCAAACAGTATCTTTCATTCTGGCACAGTACTTTACATGTTTTGCAAAATCTTGAACAGACAGAAGCAGTCTTCAAAAAATCATTGCTTGTGTTGGTGGTAAGGTATAAAATACCCCTGAATTTGTCATTTTGATGAGAAGGTTCATTTAATTTCATTGTTTAGTCAATCCAACCTAAAGACTGTAAATTTTTTTCAATTTTTCGGAACATTTTTCCAATAGTCTGGAAACAGAACTGAACAAAATTAACAAATATCTTCCCACCTGCCCCCCCCAATGATTTAAGTGTATTGTAAAAAGGATAGTGAAATTTCATTATGCCTGCCAAACATAAAGACATTTCAGAATCAAGCTGTTCTGTTGAACTAATTAAATAATTAATTAATTCTGAAACTAATTAAACTTGGTTTCCAAAGAGGTTCTATCTGGTGGCTGGTTGATTTTGTAGCAGAGTTGCACTATGGCTCTGTGGGACCTATTCCCTGCTTAGACATCAGACCAAGCTGGTGGGAGCTGCTGTGAATGTCCGAGCCACAGGAAAAGTTTTGATCGTAATTAATGTCTTATTGGACACCAGAGAATCTTCAAATGCCTATCAATAATATTAACCAAGAGATGGAAAAATTCAGTATGTGGAAAAAGTGATTTCATGCACTTGCACGTGTGCATTTTGTATGATTGCAGATACTGTTTTCTAGGCTAGAATGTTGTAGATGATTATGATGGTTTAAATTATAAATGTACATTTATAATGTACACATAGAAACACGTGTGCCACCATTTCCTTGGTGTATACTATTTTTTCATTGCTTTGCTTTGCTCCTTTCCAGCTGCTTACCCTTGAAGCATATGAATAATCTCATCATGTTCTCATATTTAAAACAAAGCACATACATAAATGCTTACACCAATTTGAAGTATTTTCCTTACATTCAAGTACTAACTTTCTGTACAGCTTCTTTTTTTCTAGATACATTGGCAGGAGCCCAGCAGTGCAATGGGCATTGTTCAGCTTAGGCTGTCTCATGCTGGGAGAGATGTGTTATTCAAAACCAGTGATTATTTTACAGGTCATCTGGTTGATATTTTTAATGTCCATGTATTCTCCATAGTAAGAATACTCAGGAGCAGTAGCTCTGATACCAAGAAGACAAGACAGCCGTATGAGGCCAAAATGGAGATTTCCCCTGACTGATGTGGAGTATCAGTACAGAAAGAATCCAAGCTGGGCCCGTGTAGAGTGATCTTTCCTAAACTCAGCTGGCTCCTGGTAATCAATGTCTTAGGGACTTTCTAAGCCTGAGGTTGTGTTCAGTCTATTAGTTTTAGTAGCCATCAGTAGACCTATCTTCTATGAAATTATCTAATTTAACTTTTGTCTTCCTTAGCATCCTGTGGCAGTGGGTTCCATAATTCAGTTAATATGTTGGAAAAAAAATTATTCCCTTTTGTTAATTTTAAACCTGCTATCTGGTAATATCTTTGGACATCTCCTAGTGCTTGTGTTGTAAGAAATAGCGAATGGTTATTTTCTGTTTCCAAACTGTTTGTGGTTTTATAGGCTTTTATCATATCCTCTCCCTTAATTGTTTGGCTTATAAACTGAAAGACTCTAAGGTGTTGAACCTCTTCTTATGTCTATGATCAATCTTGCTACATTTGCCTCAATTTTTTTGTGTTCTACCATATACTTTTGGAGAGGATCTCTCAGCCAAATGCAGCAGCCCACCAAAATGCCACTGATTTGTCACTCACTGTCAGCTCTAGATTTGACCAACCTGAAAAATGTTGTATTCTCAAAAAATTTTGTTACCTCGTTATTTATCTCATTTTTTCCAGTTCGCTTGTCCATGTATTGGACAGTTTAGGCCACAATGCAGATCCCCGAAGGACCTGAAGTAACTTTTTTCATCGTGAAAACCATCAATTTGTTTCTGCCTTTTGTTTCCTCTATTTTCTCTACTTCTGGGTCCATGGGAGGAATTTCCTTTTTACTCCGTGTCAGCCTTAGCTATGTCAGTCTCTCTATTTCTAGTTCCCTTCAGAGACTTTGGTGAGAGCTTGTAGAAATCGCTTGGAAATCTGTGCGTACCCCATCAGCTGGACAACA
Source organism: Burhinus oedicnemus (assembly GCA_008921705.1). Lineage (NCBI taxonomy): Eukaryota > Metazoa > Chordata > Aves > Charadriiformes > Burhinidae > Burhinus > Burhinus oedicnemus. Next base: position 5,506,924 of record VFFE01008299.1, read on the forward strand.
TGTCAATATGATTGTCAGCTTCTTCGGACAGTTTAATACCTGTAAAAACACGACTCATCTCTGCAAAGCCTATGGTTTCTTCCCTAATAGGTTGTTTTACCTGTGTTACTTTTTATCCTGCTAAATCTTACAATTCCCACCAATTTTTGTGGTATGCAATGACAGACAAAACGTTGTCAGGATGTTGTCTACTTGAGGAGACTTATTATTCTTCATTTTACCCATTCAGTCCTCAACTTTGTTGCAGTCTGCCTCTGTGTGTTGACCCTGCATATATGTACAGCCTTCTTCACTTAGGGGAGATCTGACCGGATGTAATGATCTGCCTGGACTGATCACAACACATTCTTTCCACCTTTTGCTATATTCTTGAAGCAGTAGTAAGAAAATAAATCAGACCAGAAAGCTCAACACCAACTTCAGACCTGGACTCTGTAGTGGACTAAGCAGGTAACAAATTAGCTATTGCACGAAGCTGAAACTCAAAATAGAAGGTTGTAGCTGTTGGCTGAGTTTTCATTTGTGTAGTAGAAAGCATTCAAATAAAACTGTATTTCACAACCTGTACATTATTGTATTTTATAAAGAATCTGTTGTATAGATTAAGATGTACTTAAGTACTTTTTCTGAAGAAAAATAAATTCGTATCTCAGATATTTCCTCACGGCTGCTGTAGAAACTTTTATAATTGAAGTATGTTAAGTGTCCACGGAGAAAGGTGGGATACAATCCACATAATTGCAGGGACCGATACTTGCATATTCCATTTGTTTCAGAACAAAGATTTTGAAAAGCTTAAGCATTTACCGAATAGTTGCTCAGAGCAAAGAAGTCAGCAAGACTGCAGGCAGGTAAGCAAAATACATTTCTGCTGATAAATAATTAATTGAGTAATACTGGTGGCCCGTATACATAACCATTGCATTTATGCAAATATCTTTTAGAAGGAGAAGGAGCATTTGCTTGGAGTGTGCAACATTATTGATGGTTCTGACATTTTAGATTATTTCACTTGAAGCTGTCATTCCTGCCTTGAGTATGAGAGTGCTAATCTAGCTGGTATCAGTTTCCCGATCTTGAGGGACTTGCACTTGGCAGTCTTTGCTGTGGGATGAAAGAAGAGCAGATGACGGTATCGAACACTGGCAATGCGTATGCTCTGGGGAAACCTGGCCCTTCAGTATATATTATTAGGCAGAGATACCACAGTACTAAGATATGCTGGTACATTGAGAGAACTGCGACTATTTCTCATATTGAAGCAGCAATCTGGGTTGTCTTTTCTGTTATTTTACTGGGGAAAACATTCTGCAGAGGAGAAAGAGAAAGAACAAGAGTGAAGTGAGATAATTAAGAATGCATGAAAACAGTTCTTTAATACCAGGGCAATGAATATTCAAGATGGGAGATTTATTTCTGAATACATGAGGGTTTTTTAGACTTTCAAACTAGTTCAAAGACAATCTCAATAAGGTTATCAAGTTTTTTCTCACAATTAAGCAGGACAAGAAGGACATAGAGGGACAGGATGTTTTTCTGCACTTTAAGTTTTAATACCTTATGTAAACAGAGTAATCCTCTTATATACAATAATGAGCAAAGAAGTTTAGATTCAGTTTTTTAGTGGATACAAGATAAACAGAGTTTTTAAAGTTAATAGGTTTTTGATTAGTTGCACTAATAGGATAAACCTTTTCTGTAAGCATGATCTATAGCATTTGGCAAATATTGACAAATATTGCCTCCTTTAAGAGACTGCAGCATCGGCTGTCTCATTCATCAGGCAGGTGACTGATAAACTAGACATCGCTTCTGTAATGCTGCCAGTTTAAAGTTTTTGCAAGCCATTTTTTTGTCAGTTCACGGGATTGATGGTATAATCACTATTCTGGTCTACTGAATGTTTCCTAATTTGGCACATGTGTTAATGAAGCGAAGTCTCATGGCTGACATTGATCAGGTAATTTCCAGTTCAGCTCTTAGAGTGTTAGCGGTAGGCTGCTCCTAGGCACTGTTTAGGCTTTTGGACCCACAAACACTCTTCTGAACTCTTTACCACCAGTGTCTGTCACCAGTAACCTGTACCGACAAATGTCTTTATTCCCACACTAGCAGCCCCACCAGTTTCTTCCTCAGACATTGGAAAGGCTGAGCCTTACTCCACTTTCTTCTTCCAAGAGGCAGACGTGTCTGGCATCATCTCTTGTTCTTCTTCTTAGCTAACATGAAGGTTACAACCCTCTCCTTTCTCTTTTTATTGAAAGGTGGTAGGATGGGATAGTCCTGCATGCACTTTGATGAAGGATAGCAATTTGTAGGCCAGATGGCAATGAAGTGGGCATGACAACAACTGGTACAACTTGTTCTGCTGTCCCCTTTCACTTCAGATATGAGAGGAGCTCTCCCATGGGGCCCTGAATCACAGACAGTCAATAATTTCACTGGAAGACCTAGAGGAATAGGACATATAGAGGGTAGTATGCATCCTGTTCAAGGAAGGTGAAGGAATATGTGGCAAGAGACTTTCAAGCAAGAAGAATGGTTTACTCCTTTATGCAATGGCTGATCTAATAAAAATGGAATGTGGAATGACAGAACTAGCCAACTTTGCAATGGAAGGTAAGCACTGCTGTCACTGAGCCAACAAAAGCGTTCTTTGCAATCTTTTTTTTGCCAATAATTTCCAACAGGGTTTAGCTTCACCTTCATAATGTACCTTGGGGTGGCTCTTGTGTGTTTTGTCAGCTTCCACAAGCCCCTTATTAATAAAAAAACAATTTTTTTCTTTTTTTAAAATAGAAATAATTCTGAAGAAAAAGAAAACATTTTCGTTTTTATCTAGGAAAATACACCTCCAACTTTGCCAAGCTGTAGTTTATCAAAAGTTAGAGGACAGAACGTTGTACCATTCTTCAAGCAAGCAGCATTTTCAAACAAAACAAAAATCAAAGTCTCATCGTAAAATGTTAATCATACTTCAGACTCTTGACCTTGCAAAATAAAATGTTGACAAGTATCTCCCTGACATTTTGCAATTAAAGCCACAGTCCCATCAAACTATATCCAAAGTAGTTAAGAAGTGAATGTCCACTGTGGCAAAAGCAATGCTAGGCAACATGGCAAAACCAGAATGCTACATAGGAGGATACTCTTTAAAATGTTGAAGATGATTATTTACATTTTAAATTCTTCAAACCGTTCAAGAAATTTCCCAGCCTCAAGTAGGTTATCCTACTATCTCCCACTTCTTTCCAAAACTTTGTCTAACTTCCAGGGTATTGGCTTGTTTGAGGGTTATGATGCAGACAAAAGCCCATCAATACGGGGCAAAAGCAGGTCTTGCAGTGCAAAAACTAGGCTATTGATAAGCACCGGGAACATGCCAACAAGTCTTCAGATGTCTTTTGAGCTCCTTTCTCTTGCATTGTAGGATAATCTAACACGTTTATGCCTAAGCCGTGGTGAGGATAGATGAAGGCTCTATGAGACTGGGCTGGCAGTATGAGATGGTTAGACTCATCGTACCTACAGACGTAGTAAGTTATTTAACATTTGACATTTTGAATAGCATTAGCGATCCAAGTCATTGTAGGGGAATAGGTGGGAAGCACACGCCTGCTTTTGCTGCAGTCAAGTCACTTTGTATTTCCACTCTGTTTTGCTCCAGATAGATCCCAGTTGGATTGCTGACAAACACCCACTCCATCAGCTATTAACAAATGGCTGTTGTTAGTATTTCTTGTATCATAAGTACATATAATAATGTAATAAATGTTAGTGAATAAGCATATATCTACCATTCCAAGATTTATTATGAAAATAAATGCATAGGTATACATTTGTAAAGGGTGCATGTATACCTATCTATTGATGAGGTCAAAGGGAACTGAGGTGCTCAACTCCTTTGGAAAACTGCAGTGCCTCCATGGTTTTGTGGACCTCCTACACTGCAAAATTTGCTCTTTTGTAAATATTTCTGTAACGATGGCCTGTGTGTGCGACACATCTGAAGACAACATAAGTGAATTTTGCAATTACTTTGCTATTTCCTTTTTTAGGTCTTTGAAAGGCCTTGCAGATCAATACCTTAGTACAAAAAGATCAGACTTTTAGAATGCTGTGTGCAAAGGTTTTGTGCGAAATTTGTATTTATGTGTCTAATGTATAAGCATGATTGATGTGTTGGACAACTGCTGAAGTAAACATGCATGCAAGTTACTAATCAGGTGTTTTGGTGTTGATTTGATAGTAATTGTACAGGAGACATGCATATGCCAGTGACTTTGTGGGTTGTTCTGACCCTAGTATGACAAAAATAGTCTTGCTAGCCATAAAACACTTCATAAAGTGCCAGGGAATCTTATGCTTGATTTTCTAAGAAATGTTCTGATGTCTACATTTTGCTGCCAACATTTTATAATTATTTACTGAGGACATTGCATCATGTTTAGATTTTTGCTTTTATATGTGTGTCTTTTAGGTGTGAAGTTGGAACAGTTATTATAAGGCAAGGACATGAACCAGGTGAACGCTATTTAAAACTGTTTGGAAAATTTAGAGACAGTGAAAATTTCAAAGCTCAGAGTTAGGTCTCTGAAATATCATGTGAAGCTGAAGAAGGAGACTTTGTATCAATAGGTATTTACATGCAAATTAAAAAAAATAATTAAAAAGCCCTTAAAATATTTAAGGTTATATTTTTAAAGGCAAATAAGGAAGGTCAGTGCTTTGACAGTTGTTTGCTATCCTTTTTATTAAGACCTGAGTAATATTTATAGTGTCAAAATAGTGAAATCTACGCTTTTGTACACATGAATCTATATTGATGATGAAGGATAATGAGTGGTGTCTGATGATTTTGGTGTGCACAGCTTATATGATATTGATAAATGGGGAAACTCATGGAGGTGACATTACTGCCCCTGGGACAGCAACATGTGTTCTATCCCAGCAGAAAGAACATCTGTACAGGAAGAAATGGCAAGCTGGGGTAGACCTTGTACATGGAGAAACAGTTTTGAGTTTTTCCGATGACAAGATGTGGTAGTATATAAATAACTGATGTTGCAGCAGACAAGATCTAATTTGTACACCAACTGTACTACAATTTGTCACAGCAGTCTTTTTACAGATAAAGCTGAAGTTTTATAATTGTTTTTTAAGACCACAAATAAGGAACAATTTTTATTGCCCATTCTAGGATTCTTTTTATATTTCTAAACTATTTACTGAAGGCATTTTTAAGTGGCATAGTCTTCATTCAAAGGATGAGTCCCTGAAGCTAGAAGTCTGTCTAAGTAGTTTTCTAATGCTATTTACCTAGTGTATTCCTGTTCTAATGAAAGCAGTCATTTTTATATCATGATGTGCCAGGTACTGGAGTTAATTGATTATGTTCTCTGTAGGGAACTTTGAAGTAAGAAACTTGATTCGTCTCTGTTGAGAATGGAGAAATGGGGGAACTTACTGACCCTATTAGAACATCGCAGTGTATCTGTAGGATACTTTGTGGTCTTCAGTGATGGCCCAGAAGTGCTTTCAGTTACTGGTGTGTTTAATGACATACACAGGAAAGCAAAGAGAGACTTCACAGAATTATTTAATGGAATCAAATAATGGTTCTAGATGGGTATAAAAGGTTAAGTATTTTTAATCAGACTCTTTTGTCAATACTAAGCAAATAAAAGTCAATATTTCATATTTGCAAAGATAAATCAAGCTTCAAATAATGGCCAAGCTACACTACAATAATGCAATTCAATTTGGAAATGTCAAAGGAAACATTCTGTATGTTTTAGCAAAGTATTGGTTCATGATGCTCATGGGTTTGTGGATTTTTTTTTAAAAAAAGATTTAGCCAAAACATTGAAATCTAGCTTCTTGTTCTTCCAAAAACTGTGCAAGTAGTAAATGTGATATAATAATGTCCTGTGCTGGAGAATACCCCATTAAAGAAATTGTGCATCAGAAGTGTTGTTCCGTATGTAAATATTGTAGAGAGGAATGGAGAGAGGGAGCACAATTAACCCACTGACTTTTCTTCGCTAAGAATAATCAACTGCTGACGGAGACAATGAATGAAATGGTTCTGAGGTGGACTCTGCGTGTGATTTCCTACAGGGTGTTATTACTTGGCCTTATCAAGAGATTTTCACTGAGTTTGAGTGGGCATTTGTAGGCACAAAGAGTTAGTATCCCATATAAAGAATTTATTTTTTTAACACTGGAGACTTTAGAGTATTCTTAGTAAGTACTTGTTCATATAACCTCTCAATGTATCAATATTTCTTCTGTTTTCACTCTTCATCTCATTCAGCAGTAGAATTCACATTCTTCAATGCTGTTAGTTTGGGGGTGTGTGTGAATATGTATAAGAAGGAAAGAAACAAGTAGATGCAGAAACAGAAAAGTAAGCTGCATCCAGGGAGTAGAAGAGATTGAAAAAAAACCCAAAAGAGATCGTGGAAATTTTGTGAAGACCTTGAGGCACAAAGCAAGCAAATTGTCTTTTTCCTTTCCCCTCTTTTTTTAAAAAAAAATAAGTGAATTTGCATTTTGGACAATATCATACTTCCTAAACCAGAAGAAATTTTTCACTGTTTTAGCCTAAGATTCATAGTTGTTGGATTAATTTCCGATTCGAAAGGGCTGTTTGAGACAGAGCTACTCAAAGGAGCAGAGGATGAGAATCGTCCCGTTTCATCATGTGGTAGGAATGAGCATGAGAGAGCACCCTGTGTCCTGAGACAAAGGATAATATTTTTATTAATTCACTCCCTTAGTATTAGCTGTTTCAAAGGCGGACAACATTTCTGATTCTATGACCTGAATGCCAAAATCTTTGTGTGATCAGCCACGGAAAGAAACATCTCATATACCTGGGAAAACTGGGTAGTAAGGGAGAAGCTAATCCAGAAGACGGCGGCACTTGTACATGAAGAGGGTGGATAAACATCTAGTCTCGTGGTTCATCATCTCCTCCAGGCCAACATGACCTTTCATCTGTCTTGTAATACTGCAGCTCCCAAAGGGAAGCTGCCGTGGTTAGTTTGAGAGCCACACGATAGCTTGAAAGCCAGATATTGGCCTGCACAGAACTGTAAATCACTTTCCACAAAGGACAAAATAGGTCTGTATACCTGGAAGACAGGTATGATTTCATGTCTGCAGATCTCAGTTTTGCACTAAATATATCCAGGAGGAAACCCAACTCCTCAACATCTCCATCTCCTCCTACCCACCCAGTTATTTCATGTCTGGGTCTAAAAGACATGTGTGCTTTGAGTGGTCCATTCGGGGATGATGACCATCTTCCAGAGCTGCTAAAGCCTCTATCTTTGCCACTCCCAGTGTGATGACAAATACATTTAAGAAGTTTAAATGACCTTAAGAAAATGGTCACTTTTTTACAATAACATTTTTGTTACATTTGGATGATGTTTAATATGGCCTTAGTTAGACAGCAGTAGTCTAGCCATTTTAAAGGGATGTTTCTTCTGCTTTCCTGTGCTCCTTATGAATTTCACTATGCGTATATTTTGACTGTGGAAATGCCCTCCAAAACAGAGACAATGTCTCCCACTCACATGCTAGTTGTCCACCTACCTTTTTAGGAATTGTTAATATCATAGAGTCAGCAGGGCTTGTGATTGATTGTTTTATAAAGAAAGAGGTTGAAGTTTAAACTCTGTAAAAATTTGTCTACTTAAGGTGAACTAGGTAATGGAATACAGAAAAAAAGTTTAAAAGCCTTCACAGCTCTTGCGATTTGGGGGTCCACTATGGGGGTAGCTCTTCTAAATGTTTTATTTTTTCACCTCTTGCATGAATAAATAGTGGTGCAGAAATAAAAAACATGGGCAAACTTCTCAAGTATTTTAGCAACGGCAATTACAGTCAACAGATATATCGCACATATCCCAGAGCAGTGGCATTTGCTGTAAACTCCCCCTTTAGAATATTTTGCTACATAAATGCCAGCACTGTCCAGCAACAGCTGATACCAATTGCAGTGAAGGCTCTGTAATATTCAGGCAAAGACCAGATTTGGTTTCTTTTATACTAAGCCTCTGTGAAACAAAGCTATATAAAGATTGTTATCACCAAATTACAGACTGGCTGAGGTTGGAAGGGAGCTCTGGAGGTCATCTGGTCCAACCCCCCTGCTCAAGCAGGGCCACCTAAAGCCAGTTGCCCAGGATCATGTCCAGACAGCTTTTGAGTATCTCCAAGGTTGGAGACTCCACCACCTTTCTGGGCAACCTGTGCCAGTGCTTGGTGACCTTCACAGTGAAAAAGGGTTTCCTGATGTTCAGAGGGAACCTTCTCTGTTTCAGTTTGTGCCCATTTCATCTTGTCCTGCCACTGGGTACCACTGAAAAGACCTTGGCTCTGTCCTCTTTGCACCCTCCCTTCATGTATTTATACATGTTGATAAGATGCCCCTCAGCCTTTTCTTCTTGAGGCTAAACAGTCCCAGCTCCCTCAACCTTTCCTCATAGGAGAGATGCTCCAGTCTCTTGATCATCTTTATGGCCCTTTGTTGTATTCCCTCCAGTATGTCCATATTTCTTTTGTAATAAGGATCCCAGAACTGGACACAGGACTCCAGGTGTGGCCTCACCAGTGCTCAGGAGAGGGGAAGGATCACCTCCCTTGACCTGCTGGCAATACTTTCTCTAACACAGCCCAGGATAACATTCGCCTTCTTAGCAGCAAGGGCACATTGCTGGCTCGTGTTCAACTTTAAGCACTGCAAGAACATCCTTTCCGCAACTGTGGTACACAAACCCTGAAGATATTCCTGGAGATTACAGGTGCCTGGAGCACACCACCTGGTTTAGGATCCATATTTGAAGACTAGGAAGGAGGAATTCCAAGGGTCAGCAACACTATCATCAGAGATTTAGAAAAACAGGTTGCTGAGGAGAAAATTTGCTTCACTTTCTCATTGTTTTTCCTCCATATACAAAATGAAACTATCTGCCAGTATATAAAGGCTTTCTGTGAAGAGGAGGGTGATGACATTGTTCTTCGTGTCATAGCTACAAGGAACAAAACAAAATGTGCAGCAAGAAGGTCTTCATTAAATCTCAAAAACTCATTATATAGATAGTGAAGCACAAGAACTTGATTCTAAGAAGGATTTTAGACCCAGTGTCACTGGATTTTTTCCATAAGGGATAAGACAAAACTGTCAAGATAAGCAACTAATTTGGTGTCGGAGCTGTGGTACTGACCACACTGTGATAGTGTGATAATGTTCCGCCCTCTGGGCCGATACCCAGAAGTGCTGTATCTTTTGTCATTCTAGATAGCAAAGTACGGATCCCTAAAGCCCTTCAGACCCCCAACCCCAAAGACAGATCTTTTACTCCTGGCCAAAGAAGTCACCCAAGGTGTAGGATAGTCCTCTAAAGGGATTTCAAACCATATATGAAATCCCTTTGGGGTCAAAATAGGATATTTCTTAATCCTATTTTGACACCAAATGTTGTCTAAAGAAATTATGTGCCTACCTTGGTCTCTGAATTCTCCTATAGTTAGTCACATGAGGGTCAGACAGTGTCTGTCTCTAGTGCCAAATGTCAATCTTCTGTGGCTTTAATTGGCTTATCATTCTTACTGCTTTTAAATGTAATAAGGTATACAGTATGATTAGATTAAATTGACAGTTACTGCAGTAAATGTTGTAACAGTTTATTAATCAGCTGTATAGATTGCTGAGGTGAATTTTTCAGGAATTCAATAAAAAAAATCATAGATGTCGTGTGAGATTCATCAAAATAATCTGTTTTAAAGACACCTTACAAATATGGAATTTGTAATTCTTGTGCTTTTAATCTCATTTGTAAAGGCATTTCTGGGCGGCACTGTGACCTTTATGGACAGTGAGCGTTACCTATCTACTGACTAGTTTAGTAACTACATAACAGACTACGTAAGTAACTCTAGCTGTTCAGTTTTGGTGTTGATAAGAAACATCAGCATTTAGCTTAGTTTCTGAATGAAAATGTATTATTTTTCACTGTCACTCTTGAAAGTTCTCATGAAAATCTGCATGTGAAGTTACTTTTTTTGTTGCTATAAGTGTCCCCAGTGAAGTTATGTCAGTTATGATTATGATCAATATCTAGCTATGTATCTTACAGATATATACACCTTATGGTAAAAAAAAATGTGTTTGGAATTTATTTTGAAATATGAACAGGTTGACTCAAAAAAGAATCTTTTATATTCTTCTGTAACTGCATCCATTCCATGGTACTAAAAATAGTCAAAACACGGCGCCTTTGCATTTTTACTGATAAGATAAACAAATGCGATGTAGCAGCTGACACCAGTATGTAGATCAGTATTGTGTGATACGAAGGTGTCATTCCTACATAGCCACTTTTCTGGCCAAAACAGCACTTTACGCAGTTCCCCACTTGCTGGAAGTGCTGCGGTAATGTGCTTTCACCAAGGGGCTTTGAGTTAGGCAGCACTTTACTACATTTGCCTTTGTCAAAATTAACTCTGATGCGAGATTCTTGCTGCTGTTACCAGAAGAAGTGAATTGTTAAGTCATTATAGGAAGCTTTTTGGTTATATTCTCAGCTGCCTGTTTTATGGAGAAGGAATTCCCCCCGCGCTGCTTTCTGGGCCTGACTGTGTGAGGGAGGGATATGCTCGATATTTTTCAACCGTCATTAATTTCAGTGGGAACTGGGAGTTCAATGCTTTACAGAGCTGGCAAGCTTTTCTCAAAGTATCACCGGATTTAACTCCTTAATTTTGCAGGGAACGATGTAAATGGGTTTTAAAATTCCAACCCATTGTATGCATACTTGAAAAAAAATATGTTTACTGTAGTATACCGGCAGTGATTGATTCACAGATGTACTAAGGGATAACAAAAAGGTGCTGCAGCATTTAGCTGGTGGGATAATGGCCAATGGCCAATAATGGCCAAGTCTGCACTTGAGATGTGTAAGATGTGGGTGGTCCATAAAACCTAGGACAACAGCGGTGGTATGTGAGATGAACAACTGGATCTTTTTGAAACTTGGTAGCAGTATTTAAACACGGTAATGATTTTCAAAAGTGAGATTTTTACAATGTGCCTTCTAGATCAAAACATTTATTTCCTTTAATGTCCAGATTTCTTTTTATAGCTCAGATTAAGTGATATAATACTGCTGTAACTACTTCAGTTACTTTTTACCCAACTGCAAAGTAATCTGTTTTTTTTTTTAAAGATTACTTTTTTGCGAAAAAATGACAGGTAGCTTGCAATTTCTGGATATTTGGCTGCAGAGCCAGAAACAGCAAGGTTCAAGCTCTCTTTCTTTGAAATATCTGGCTCTTCTTTCTTTGAAACATATGGCTCTTCTTTCATCTACAAAATGCTGCTGACTCCTCTTGCTCCGGAAAGAAAAGTTCAAGTGCAGAAGGAATTGGAGAATTATTCCTTATAATCTGTGAACCTTCTATTTATAAACTACAGCCAAACTCTACCAGGGAGGTAGAAAACACCAAAAATAATCTATCAGTGAGGAATCTTGAAATAAGTCACCCTAGAAAACAAAGTTACGCAAAACAGCAAATGAATGCAATCTAGAAACTTCAACACCAAAATCACAGGACAAAAAACGTTTTCACTCTGCCAAATGTGAAATGCCCAAACCTCCATAAAGTTGTTTTCATTTGTCACTGCTGTTGATTTAACGTGGAAGATACTTGAGTACTACCACATCTGGCCAAAAGATATGTTGTGAAACTGTGTCTACCTGCTTTACCTTGGTGAGGTTTGGAGACACAAAATAGGGGTCTTTTCTGTAGTTCTTAGGATGTTTTTATTTAATTTTGCCCAGTCTTGAAGTCAATTTAGCAAATGGTGTATCTAGCTCAAAAAACTTAAATTTAAGATTATAATCTTTGCTGTGAAACCTAGCATTTCTTAATTAGTTTGAAGACATGACACCAGAGACCATTTTCTCTCTTACAAAGTAGTAACCTTCAATAATACATTTTTAAGAGAGTAATTTGTTTAATCCTGAGAGGCAGCTACAATAATCTAAGGTCATTTAAGTGAAAAGAAGCTGCAGAGAAAGTCAGAGCAGCGCCACCTGGGTCAGAACAAACATTTAAAGAAGTAGCGTGTTAATACTTAAAGAATTTATTCATGCATTTTTTATAACTTCTAGCTTTTGTAGTTGAATGTAATGAATGGATCTCCAAGAGGTTGAGTCATCATGCCCGTAGCTGATGCCAGTTTCCAGGCATTAACTTTAATTATTGATGCTTTCCCTAATAGACCTGATGGCACATTTTTAAAGTAAAGGTTCTGTCTTACTAAAGGCATGCCCTGCTGCCGGGCACGCTGGCTGTCCCTGGCAGAGGTAAATGTGGAGCTTCCACTTGCTTTTTAAATTACAGCTTTGTTTCTCAGTTTTTGTTCTTTAATTACTCCGTGCAGTGCTTTCACCTCTAGGCTAGGTTGTCTTTGAAGAATGTCATAACTGGAGAAGCAAACCAAGTGTAAAGGGTTTGAGGGGTCTTTCAAAACCTGTGAAGTTGCTTCAAAGGCAGCATGCTGCTCTATTTATGGTTTCATGAGACTATTGAGCAGCGGATTCCAGACTGACATATGTGCCCCAAGAATTTTCAATGACAATGTTCTGTGCTTCACAGTACCTCACATCTTCAGTATATGTTTCAGCATTCTTTTTAAGCAGTATCTTTTTAGGCAGGTAGCTGGGTGTTCCTTTCATTAGATGGAAAAAATGGGCAACAAAAGGTGCAATGACTCAGATATCAGATTTATGGGTAAATTTTGAGTTAAAGAATTCTTGGCACAAGTTGAAACCAAAGTTATATCTTAATTTATAATTTTCCTTAAATCAGTGCAAACTCATCTATAAATCTGCTGTTCTTCACCAGCAGCAGAGGTGGGGAGATGAGAAAGAGATGGTGCAGTGTTATTTCTGGGTCCCAATAAGAAATGTCTGACAAGTAATGACTTAATAAAATAGCTCTTTAATAAGACATAATAGAAAGAGGAATATAGCTGGTGAGTAAAGCCCCTTCAGATGCTGAGCACCTTGCATTTTTGCATCATCGGACAGACCTTGGATGGATTTTCCCATGGCATGCCGTGCAGATCCCCTCCATGGAGAGAGAATCCTTCTTTCTAGACATTTGAGCTATGATATACTTTTCTTACAAGAAAGCGACTCTGTTCATAAAGGGTGTTCACATGAGAAGTTCTTCCTGCACTTTTAGATAAAGGCAAGGCCATGCATGTGACGTAATTGCTGGTACTGAGTGGGAGCTGCCCACAGGCTCCAGTGTTGCAATGGGGTGGCTGAGGTTGTCCTGCGGCCAAGGAACATGGTATCATAGAATCATAGAATGGTTTAGGTTGGAAGGGACCTTAAAGATCATCTAGTTCCAACCCTCCTGCAAGGACACCTCCCTCTAGACCAGGTTGCTCGAAGCCTTATCCAACCTGGCCTTGAACACTTCCAGGGATGGGGCCTCCACAACTTCCCTGGGCAACCTGTTCCAGTGCCTCACTACCCTCAGAGTGAAAAATTCCTTCCTAATATCTATTCTAAATCTACCCTCTTCCAGTTGGAAGCCATTACCCCTCGTCCTATCACTACCTGCCTTTGTAAAAAGTCCCTCCCCAGCTTTCTTGTAGGCCCCTTTCAGATACTGGAAGGCTGCTATCAGGTCTCCCCGGCGCCTTCTCTTCTCCGTGCTGAACAATCCCAACTCTCTCAGCCTGTCCTCATAGCAGAGGTGCTCTAACCCTCTGATCATCTTGTCACCCTCCTCTGGACTCACTTCAAGAGGTCCATGTCCTTCTTACGTTGGGGGGTCCAGAGCTGGACACAGTATTCCAGGTGGGGTCTCACCAGAGCAGAGTAGAGGGGCAGAATCACCTCCCTCGACCTGCTGGCCAGCCCAGCCTGAAGGCCATGCAAGTAAGGTTAACTACTTACTCAGGTCTGCTGTCGTGTGGATCACTAACTCCTGGATGTTGAGTGGTCTCCTGGTCCGGGTGCATACACCCTCCTGTCTGGAATAGGTCCTCTTTCGATTTGAGAGTGAGTGACCATAAGCAAGCTTGCACCAGCAAGGTTCAAACTGACTCATGGGGTTTGATTTCAGTATCCTTGGGAATAAAACCTGAAGCTTGTGTGTAAGCCGTTTCTCTCACTTCTGTGTGTTTTTATAAAAGCTGTGAAGGAAAATGGAATTACACATGTATTTTGTTGTGTCAGAACAGTCAGGGCACAGTGTAGTTTTTTGCTAAAGGTAAAAGCATATAGAGAACAGTGTTCACAAATAAAACAAGGCAGAAAAATCAGCAAAATAAACTGAAAAGGGACTGGACACTCAGGAACTTCCAAATTTTAATCCTGGCATTATACTGTCATCCTTAACAAGCCTTTTAATATTGTACATTTGTTTCATCTTCTTAAAATGAAGTAATTATTGTTCTTCCCTCTGAAAATTGTTGATTTCTTACAAACCCTTCCTGGGTACATCTAGGCTGTGGGTGGTGGCTACCCAGTGCTTGGTCTCCATGATATCATAGTGCCCAGAGTGCACATGACACACCAAGAAGAACCACCACTGTGTCCCCACGGGTGTGTCCAGAGAAGTTTGAACAAAAGGGGCTCGGTTTATGGCATGGAATTGTGCACAATCCACCTTTCTCACACTTCTCATTCTAGCAAGGATATTGGCTTCGCACAGTTTTAGTAGCTTTTGTGTAACAATGGTGTCTTATATTGTTTCTTATGTCATCAAAAGCATTTGACTGTTTCTGGATGTTCTTTAATCCTCCAGTAGTTAAAAGATAGAAAATTAGTTTGAAGGAGATGTGCAGTGATTTCTCACGCTATATTATCATTTGTATTTGTTACTTGTTAAGCACTGACTGTTCTATAAAAGACAGATACCAACCTGGTGAGCTTACAGTCTAAATTAGCTCATAATAGAAAATGAATAAGACATTACAGAAGTCAATATGTACATGCAGAATATGTAGAAATCATAAGAATGTTCTCTTTTTTTGGAGGAAACTATAAGGATAATGGGTAGATTCATCGGTAAATATGATATACTGGAGAAGAATCAGTGTGGCTTTTGTAAAGGTTAAGTCCTGCCCCACAGAATTCTTGAGGTTCCTCGGAGGGGTCAGTAGGTACATGGATAAACATGATCTAGCTGAGGTAATCTTGGCTTTCCAAAGGCTTCTGATGCACAAACCTGGGAGTAGAGTTTGTGAAGGTACTTGGGGTTTAAATATGCATTTACATCTTCAAGTGCCTAAATACTGTCAAAGAACTGGCCTTATGATTTTACAGTATCATTGTCTTTGAACAACCAATGTTAAAACTAGTTAAGATGTCCCAGGAACCAACATCAGCTTTTCTATGATCAGATTTACTGATATTTTGTTTCTTACTCTGCACTTTTCTCCAGAGCTATAGCTTTAATTTTTTGCTTGCAGGTTTTTAATCATATTCTTGCAGATTTGCTATATGAAAAATACTGCACAATATGCAACTTTCTAAGGTAAAGTTTTCTTTAAATTGCTGATTTAAATCAGACAATCAGACCTGGCTACAATACTGCCAGGTATTATAGATAAGATGATCTATCTGTCTTTGTTCATTTTCTTTGGATTTTATTTAGCTTCATTGACACTCAGGTCTAAACCCCACTTATATTAACTAGAGTCCTCCAGTTGACTTTTGGGTTTTGCATCAGGTCATAATGAACAGACAACTGCAGAGTGCTGATAAATATTCTTGTACGGTGAGCAACATTCATCTCTAATTTAACGGTGTCCCTTCCGTAGAGGTGCTGCAAATAAACTCATTTGTGGCTTTAAAAACAGTATTGATTTCATGAGAAATATGTCTGATTTAGAAAATGGAGATAAAAGGCAAGGTAGTGAAATGTGCATCAATTGAATGATAGATACAGTAACAGAAACATGAAAGAGAAGTATAAGAGGGAAAACAATAGAGATTGTTTAAAAGTATCTTAATTTTATGTTATGCTTGTCTATTATACCTGTTTCTTGTATCAGTCACTTGTTTTTGAATTTCTTTGCGTCAATATCATGGTTGTTGCCTTTCAGATATAAATGAAAGCACACAATAGCCATGATCTGAGGCTTAATGCATGACACCCAGGGGCATGTTCATTAGTAATTTAAACTGCACTGCTGGCTGGTTGCAAATAAATTAAAATGGGTATATTAGGTCTGTCCAATTTACAAACATCAGTCACATCTAACAGAATTAAAATTTGGTTTAATTGCACTTTGATTAAACTAGTGCAAACTATTGGAAGAGAAACTTTCATTGGTTTTAAAATGTTCTTATGCCTCTAAAGTTACCAAAAGAAAAGCCAGTTTTAAACTGAATGAAGGTTGTCAAGACAACACTTTTCATATTTTTATCAGATGAAAATCCCACTTTTAGTTTTGCATAGAGCCCAAAGGGTATGTAAAAAAGCAGTCTCCTCTGCACTGATCTACATTCGGAAGCCTTCAAAACTGACTGTATTAATATTTAGCCGGTCAGTTCCTGGTTTCTGACTTATGCCACCACTTAAGTCTCTACTTTCTTTTGCTAGTTGTGTGAGAGACTCTCGATTAGTAACAGCAGGTTTTATTTTTATAATAATTTTATGGAAAGAATAATTTTTCCCTGTTACCTAGATACAGTCCACCACATGCCCGCTGTTCCTCTGCCTGTTTCTGCGTGGTCTTATTTACACTAACGTCTCAACCACATCACAACATTGTAAGCGGAACAGTACTTAAAACCTCCTTAAAACCTACTTAAAAACTCTTCATGTCCCTGGGTGCATCACAAAGGATCGTGCCATTAGCCAGAGACGCCCACAAAAATATGGTACTAAGGAGCATGGGTTTTAACCTACAAGAAGTAAATGGACTCCAATTCTGTATAAAAAAAGCAATGCATCTCAAAAAAGTATGTGGCTACTCTAGGGTAAGTAATTATTCTATCTACTTGCTAATGTCTTTCAATATATATTTTTAATTTTTTTTTTCCATCTCCTCAGTTTTTTTATTCTATATCCCCATGAACTTCTCCAGTTTGTGTAGTAGCTGCCATAGGTGGCTAAGGTTCTGGTCCCAAACCGAGTTTTCCCTGTTTTGAGGGCCTTGAACTGTGATTCTGATGGAGGGACCAGCAACAAGGTACCAAGGTAACAAAACTGAGGGGAAGGTATGTCCTGAACAGCTTCCGTGGCCCAACTTTTCTCTCCAGTCTTCAGCTCTCGCAGGTAGTTGCTGCTCCTGGTTGGTCCCCAAGCACCTCCTTTCACCTAGGGAACTGCACGGCCAAGTTCTTAGGATGCTTTTATATTCTGTAGCCCATGCTATATATCAAAAAGAGTTGTTTAATCTCTGAAGGTGTAAGGCTATTCAGAACGTTGTTCAAAAACTATTTCCTGACAATTTTTCTTTTCCTGAATCTGCCTTCTCTTTTTGATATCACTGACCTTCTTTGAGCCTTCTTGAACTCCAAAATATGTTCTGGGGCTTCTTTTGGCAACCTCAGATAGAAACATGGCTGCTGAGGAGCATAAATCATGTCGACCCATAATGCTTAATGTTCCATTACCACATTTGCTGTTCAGTTTTGCTTTTAGATTTAAGCACATTATTAATGTATACTTGTAGTTAGAGCCCCAGCATGATGTGGCTTTACTTTTTACAGCAACTCAGTCAAGTTTGGCTGAGGGAAAAGGTTTTGTTCCCAGCGTTATTTTTAGAAATGTGATGTGTTGAAATCTATCTTTAGAATTTTTCTATTTTAATTTTTTTCTAAAATACTTCCCGTTTTCTTGAGAAGATTGGAATATGTCAGGCATTTTTGGCAGCAATTTTTGACTGAACTTATGTAATTTTTTAAAGGCAAAAGAGCTGATCAAATAATATTTTTGTTTCATGCATGTAATATAATAAAAATGCACATTTTGTATTAAAAGGAATATTTTGAAGTAGAACCTTTAAACTTTCATTCTTGGAATAGGTTTTGGTTTTTTTGTATAAGTGATGAAGGAGACTAGGAGAGATGAGAGAGAGAGAGAGAGAAGCTCGGGTGCTCTGTTGCTACTGTTACTGGTCCATGTCATGCTGTCCAACTGTCTTACGATGTCTAGTGTGTTAGCGGGATATTATCCACATGTAGGGAATTGGTAGTCCTGTCTCCACAATGCGAGGAATGAGAAAGAGCAAACCTTTGAGTTTGCATTTTATTTTATTTTGGTGTTAACACTATTTTAAGAACTTTGCTGGTTTTGCCCTCATGGTATGGTATCCTGTCCTGATGAGACAGGAACAAAAGCTTTCCTCTTCCACTGTCCTAAAGAGTCTACTGAATTTCAGTAGCTGGAGGTCTTGGTCCGTGGTTTGCTTTCTCTCAAAATGTAGAACCATGAACTCAGCAAAAAACTGCGTGAGCAGTCATTTAATGTTTGGGTAATGATTACAGGAGTTAGCGGTGTGGGATCAGAACCCCCCCAAGAGGTGGTTCATAGCTGCTGAGGTGCGTGCTGTTGGGCTGTGCTTGGTACTGTACTTGGTACTTGGAGCTATATGAGGTGGCTTCCCATACTCTGGTAGTAAGACTGGGAAACATCAGCCATAGGGTCCTTCACAAACCCCTCTTTGGTCAAACTGACGTACATTTATACATATTTATGTGCATTTGGCTTCTGTGTTAGGGGCCAGCCTGTGGCTGGGATGTTCATGAGCACTATGTCTAAAGACTTTTACGATACAAAAGGAAAGCACTGCAACAAAGGAAGGGGATTGATCATCGTGGATGAGCCCAATGAAGAGCAACATAAAGTGCTACCTGTAGGGGCATGGTTATGGAAATCCTTTAACTCAGCACAAGCTGGTGTCACCGTTGGCAGACTCAGTTGTATGCCCCTCCACCCTCGATCACTGCAGTGCCATGCACGCCTTTGTGCCAGCATAAGTTCATGTTGACTGTGCGGGAAACTGAACTGGGGGCTTAATCCAACTTGAAACGGATCCAACAGCAGCAGGAAGCAATAAGCTCTCCAGACCAGTTTGGCCTCATAATTGCTTTTGCTAGCAGAAGGAGAGGTTGATGTGGCTGCAGGAATGAGCAGCAGCAGAGGGAGGTGAAATAACTTCTGGCTTATTTGATCTTAAAGCAAAATTCTGGTGAGCAATCAAGCCCCTAGAATTGGGAGTTTGGGGACGAAATCTTCCTTGTTGATTTGCCTAGTACCCCAGACAGAAGAATCCTGACACTTTTAGATCCTTCTCATTAATGCAAGTAAATTAAATCTTTTGTTGGTTTACTCTTTCTAACCACTTTGCCAATACGTTGCCATGTCTCCCATCCTCTTCCTTTCTAGACTACACTAGGTTTATTCTCCTTAGTATTGTTGAAACATTAAAGTGGTTGTAAAGAGATTTGGCGCACACTGAATATATTCCTTTGTGAGTAGCAAACCAGTATCTAGTAGGGGTCAGGCTCTAGTAGGGGTCAGGCTCTTTCTAAATATGTTGTGGCGCTCTCAACGGTTGAGGGGTTTCTTTCCACGAATTTGTAGTTTTTAATTAGGCGGCTGGTGACATCTGGTGCCAAGATAACAGAAAGGCTTTCCCGTGGCAGATGAAAGCTGGTGCCTGTTTCATAACGAGTAGATGGTGGAAAAAGGCTGATTACTGGGATTACGCTTACGTGTTACAGAACGTATGCATGCCCTGCTGGGAAGTTATCTGCTAATTTTTTTATTTACCTCATATATGTGGCTAACTTTGCAATGCAACATCTTGTGAACTGTAAAAGGAAATATTCCTTTTTTCCCCCCTCTGTAATAGTAATAAACATTGAAATATCACTCTGCACGCTTGTACCTCTTTGTAGAAAGCAGGGCAAATCCCGTTATTTTAAGTCAACTTAATTGTTTTGAAATAACGCTGTGAAACTGAACAAAGATTAGCTTTTACTTAATGAAACTTGTAAATTTAGGCAAAGAAGTTAAGTAACTATCCAAAAGACATACTGAGAACCAGTATTGGCCCAGATAAGAGCCCATGAGAACCCTTGATCTCACACAGACCTGAGCAAATTTTGCTCTATCTTCACCTGGTAGTCAAATTATTTCAGAAAACAAGGCGGCAATCCGTTAGCATAGTTAGGCAAATGTCCACCAGATGGTGCTGCATAATAGCTAATGGACCCAGGTCCAGGCAGGGAAGAACACTAAAAACCGCTTTGACTTTGTGAGGTTCTCTTAAAAGCATTACTGATAAGAAAATTATCATGTAATTGGAGCAGGAACAGAAATAATTGCTGAAATGACAACTTTTTTCTTAGAATTGGTGTGGTATTTTATAAGCAAAAAATTTAATCTTCTGTGTTTTTTCTCTGTTGTCGTGTCTACTGAAAGTAGACGTAAAAAATGGCAACTATTGAATAATATATTTTAAAGATATTTGCACATCACATAAGCACAAAACAATCTATATTCACGATTACATCTCACATCTAACAACTGTAGTTGTGTACTCATACTTCAGTAGGAGACAGTTTCTTTCCAAAAAACGGGGCTCATATATGTTTGTATAAATTTCTCCCATGATTTAGGCATTAGTCATTTCATTATGATAATTTGGATTTGTTAAATCCTACTGATTTTGTATTTAAATACAGATATTTATGTCGACAGCAGAAATCACTGGTGCTGCTGAAAGAAATCTGGTATAATATATTATCTCAGCAAGAACCTTTTAATGTTGCATTTTGTACCTGCCTTGACTCTTGCTAGATGAATGATGCTGACTCATGTGGCATGTGCTACAATAACCTTAGAAGGACATGAATCAAAGAAGAAAGGCTTGTGGCTTCATAGCTTGGTGAAAATGAAAGGATGCTGTCCAGACTGTTATTGGGAAGTAACTATTCAGCAATAACTCAACAGCTGGAAATACAACCTGCCTCCAGAGTTCTAAGTGGAGATAACCTCAAACACCCATTAAGACACAGTCTATCTCATCTTCTGCTTGGGCTTCCTAGCCCACCAAGCCTCTTTATGTTGGGCAGATTTTGCTGTGGATTTTGGATGTCTTTAGTTGAGGCACTCTTACTGACTTGTGTGAGACCAAGACCTCCAGTGCCGTGTTACCTGCCCCAGAGGTGAGCAGCCTTCGGAGGGCAGCTGCCACTCGGGCTTCGCCCACAGCAATGCTGGAGGGGGCAGGAAGCCCCGTCCCAGGGTGAGTTGTCTCTGGGAAACCTTGTTTAATGTTTTGTAATGAACCTTGGACAATCTCTGGTTAAACATGCAGTCATTTTTTCTGAAGAAGGTGAGAAGAAAATTGTCTGAGGGGATTTTCTATACATTTGT
This sequence comes from Burhinus oedicnemus, assembly GCA_008921705.1. Classification (NCBI taxonomy): domain Eukaryota; kingdom Metazoa; phylum Chordata; class Aves; order Charadriiformes; family Burhinidae; genus Burhinus; species Burhinus oedicnemus. The sequence continues at coordinate 5,528,362 of VFFE01008299.1, forward strand.
CCCTTTCAGATTTCCGATCACACTTATCCATGTCCTGGTGCTTCAAATAGACAGTGGTTTAATGATTTTTCAAAGCTTCAATTTGAAAAGCCAGGCTTAGGTAGCCTTATACATCACACTAAAAGCCAGGTTGTTGAATTTTTCACAATTTCGTTCTTTGTATGTAAATGGCTCATGAAGGAATAGTAAGACCTTGAATGTTTTGTGATCTCTTGGCAGTAACAAGACTAGAAGTTTGTAGGCCCATGGATCCTTTTTTGTTGTTGTTCCAAAGAAGTTGGGAGTAACCTTGTTAGCCTTAGGCTTGAATATTTTAAAATTGATTTTGCAAATTTTTCACCTTTTTCCAGTAGAAATCCACCATTGCATGGTGAATTCCTTCATTTTTTTGGATTCCCAAGTAGTTTCTTTTGCTGAAAGTTATACATATTTGCATGTCTTTTTGTCACTGATTTTTCAAGTCGTCTCTTTGTCACTAGTTTTTCTCATGAGGAGAGACATTTTCACTTCATGATAACACTCTTTGGCCTTTTCTCAAATCCCATTGCTGCACAGTCTACCTTTCTTTGTATCCTTGTCTACTTTCACATTTTTCTGCCAGTTGAGATTTTCCTTTTTTTTTCAACAAACACACACAAAGGAAAGATTTTGACAGTAAGAGCCTTTGTCCTGATTAATTCACCAATTTCCTCCTTCCTACCCTACCAAACAAAAAGGCTGCAAAGTTTATCTTTCATCTATATCTATCCTATATATCTATTCTACATATCTATATCTATCCTTCAGCAAATATCTATATTTGAGTGCTGCTGCCTCCCAAGGCTTAATTTTCTGTTGTCCAAAATGTGATCGTCACTTAATAATAAATGTGAGAAAAGACGGTCATGAATTAAGGATCTGTTTCATTTGTATCCCAAGATATAACACTGTATCCATCCTTTCTCCAACTCAACTCTGAATTTTTGTGAAGCTGTTCATTTTTCAAATGTTGCAGAATAAAGAATTAAGGAGAAAATCTCACAGAGCTGAATTTATTTTTGAAGTAATTCTGTTGGCTTTGAATAAGTTGAAATAGAAGATTCAGGTTAGTTAGTTTGTTTCTCTGAGTTATTGTCCTACTTGGCCAGTCGCCACAGAAACATGATTATTCACACTGTGAGCTGTAGCTTTCTGCTTTTAGTGCTCTTACATTCCCTCTGCTTTCCTACTTACAATGGATCCTTAGCTGCTTCTTCATCATCCTGTGACTATTTCGTTCTCTACCACTAGGCATCAGCATTGCTCACACTATTTTTAGAATATTTCCTAGCTAAGAAATGCTCCTGTTTAACTTCAGCCCCAGTAAGGACATTATCCACTGCTGGAGTCCACGGCTTCAGTCTGCTTTTCTGTTGCAAATGAGACTCTGAGATCAAAGTTTTAAAGAAAAGTCAAAATGCATAATTAGTTGGTGTCTGCTGTAACTCTATTATATTCATATGGGCTGTGTAATGAAGAGTCGTACTTGGTAGTTTATGAGGAACAGTTTCCAAAAGCTCAAAACTTAAATGTAAGCAAATTCAGGTGGAGAGAGGATTTGAACAGAACAAAGAAAATAGCAATTAAGAGCCATTCAAGTACATTTTACAAGATGCCAAACCCACAAGCTGGCGATAAAAAAAAACCAAAAAAACCCCAACAACAACAAAAAAACCCCCACTTCTCTGGGAGTATTGTGGAAGATCATAAAGTAGGAATCAAGAAACAATCAGAAAAAATAGGGAATATTTCTGGAAAGGCAAAGGGACCAAATCTGGAAAGACCGGAAGGAGTTGTAGTTATCTGAATTGTCTTAGAATGGTACTGGATCACTTTAGGTGTAATTGGTTGAATACTTAATTTTAATCTGGAAAAGACAGAATTGCTTATTACATATTTCTGTTCTCTTTTGGGGAGGAGTTCAGCCAGTGGAGATCATAACTTCTATGGTGATGCAGAAATATTTTTCATTCATGGAGTAATTGGGAGGAATTTTAAAAAGAATATGGCCTTGCACCATCACTTTAGCGGTCTTTGGGCAACTTGTATTGACTGAGCAAATGCTAAGGGCCCAACCAAGACAAAAGATGCTGGAAGAAAGCAAAGAGTAACTGAATTAGTTGGTGATTTGGATACAATTTTTTGTATTTCTGTTATAGTACACATACAGACATGGAGAGCAGGCAGGGCACTTTCAGAGGTCATTGCATAGCATCCCAGGAAGTAGCAAAGCTGGAAGTGCTGCAGCTTTATGATGAACAGCCAATGACTATGAAATCCCAGTGCAACCTTGTGGGCAAGTAGCCACAAAAGCTGATATTAATCTGTGGAGGTACAAAAAAGAGGAATATCAAGTAAGACTTGAGTTAAAGAACAACCTTGGAAATCTGGGAAGATTAAAAGAAGAGCTGCAGAAATGGTTAAAGAATAGGAAAACCTAGCCTGCCTGCTGTTGTCTGAAATAAGGGGAGAGCAGGATTCTCCAGAGACATGGGGAAATGAGATGAGCCCTTGAAGCCGTGATCTGAGCCAGCGGTCTGGCTCAGGCTGGCTCCGGCAGAGCCAGGTTTGGTCCCTCTGCCTCCATGGCACAGCTAATCTGCACCTGGGCAAACCGGTGACAGGCAGGTGTGAGCTGCCCACGGGAAACATCCCAGTGGCCAGAAACTGAAACTGCACAAATTCAAGTAAAAATATGATGTGTTTCTAAAAATTGAGGGTTACTAGCCATTGAAACCACCTCCTTGAGCTCGCTTCTCTGCCAGTGGCAATACTTCTAGCAGAGGGAGACTTTTTTTTTCTTCTGAAAGATAAGTGTTAATTGAGGCAGGAATTAAATTTCTCCCAGTTTCTCTATGTGGGTGTTTTTATATTGCAGCTTTTGTTCATTTTGAAAAACAATAAAAGTACTTTAGGTAATTGTTTGAAAATTTAAGATATTTGCTCTGTAATTCATTTCTAAATGAAAAAAGGTTTGCTTTCAAAAAATTAGCATAATTATTAGCCTACTAACTATAACCCATGAGTACAAAAAGTAGACAGATATATTCTCAACATGATATCTGTTTATCAGTAAATTTATTCTACTGTGTTTATGCTAAGATTTTTATATTCATTCCACTGCATTATTTAGATATATTAAAGTGTAAGGCTTCATGTAATAGCATATTTAACAACTTTAAGAAATACTTTACTAAGAAAACAATATCTCATGTCATGTCCATTTATTTTTAGCAATTTGGACACAATGATTTATCGTTTAAAATGATGGGATAACTTTAAGTGTAGAAATCCTTGACTGCATGCATAGGCAGAAACCTACCTATGCATTAAAACGGACCAAGGCCAAGACATCATTCCCTGGTAAATATACAGCCATCGAATACATTTTGTCTGGAAAAAACCTCAATGCTTGAATGCACCGTGGATCACTTTGAAGCGTTTGTGATAACCATATTTATGAAAAGAATTATGACCTCTGGCACATTTAGCCCTAGCGAATAATGAGCTTGTCTGGAGGAACCAACGTAGGAACTTGTCCTTTCAACCCAACACACCCTCCGCGTTGCTCTAACTTGTCCTTGCTCTGAAGGACGGCAGCTGCCTGTGACAGCCCAGCCCTGGGCTTGAGTGCGCATCTCCCTCGCAGGCACCCTCCGCGCTAATGTGGTTACGGGGCTTCTGGACTGGAGGTTGCAGGCAGCTGGCTTGAAGCCTGGGCAGAGCTAACACACAGTCGCATCCATCTGGATAGACTTGCCCTGTGGTCCTGAGAGGGGAGGCACCAGAACAGCCTTCCAGCAGCACCAGGTGTGGCCAAGCTCCCCCAAACATCTGATTTCGCTCCGATTCATACGAAACTTGTTGAGCTGATGACTGGGATTATACGATATCGCTTCATGATCTTGACGATGGAAGATGTCCCCTGTCTTTTGTCCTACAGAATTTGTTCCTATGACTTAGCCAAAGTCAGTGGGTTCAAATACAGCGAGAAGGAAGCCTTGGCGTTTTGGATGGCACCAATGTATGTCACAGACTCCCTGCTGCGTGATCAAACACAGCTTTGTGTGTCCTGTTGTCTTGCTGGAAGTTAGGAAGCCCTGTCAGGGTAACCTCATAGCAGCTTATCAAGGATGTGTGAACCTCCAAATAGAAGCAGTTATGCACCTAATCGAATAAAACAGGTGTTATTTCATTTCTGTATTACAGAAGAAACTGGTGGTAAGCATGTGTGTGCGTATGTGTGTGAGAAAGAAAATGAATTTTGCAGCAAAGGTATGCCTCGAGCTATTCTTTCACAGCAGGCACTTTATATTCCCCTGGTCCACTTACTACCAAACTGGCTGTGAAAGTCAAACCACAAAATTACTTCAATTCAGAAGTCTTGCAGACATAATGGCCTCCTCCAGGGCTGGCTCTGCATCCCGTTTCCACGGCCTGTGAAGGGTGCCGCTCATCACCCCCTCCCTTCATGCTACTTGGAAAGCCTTCTCCATTCTTTATGCCCAAGCAAAACACTTCCCTGTTGTCCTTTCCCACTCTCCCCTGGATTTTATCTCGCTTTTGGGACAAAACAGATTGACTGGAAGGGAGAGGAGCTTTTCTCACCCAGCATTTCTGAGTTGCTGATGGTGGCATCCTTGAAAAACCTTACAGGCTCCCTCCTCTCTCTACTTGCCACTATTACCCCCAGAGTCTCCCTTTTTACCCTATATATGGGGGAGGGATTGCCATGGCATCAACCTTTGCTGATTCCCTTTTGTTCTAAAGGCCCTTACATATTGCCACAAGGATGAAGTCGTCTGTGAGGATTGACACCAGAAAAATTAGCAGATTGAGTTGTCATCGCTTTGTAATGTAATACAGTTTTGTTTAGTTAAGCAGCAGATGTATCATGAAATTAGACTTCATAAAGCATTTAGCAGGTCATTTCTAATGTTATTCCATATTTGTCTAATCTTTACAGGGAGATTTTCTTCCTTTCCCTCGTCCAATTTAATTTAGAACAAAAATAGTCTGGATTTTGCAGGACAGAAGCCCTAAAAAATTAAATTTTTTAGGGCTTCTGGATATTAAAAAAAATTGAATCAAGCACCTTATGAGTACATTGGTCCTTCCTCTGCAGATCTCCTTAAATTTGCCATATGACAGTATAATTTCCAGATACTGCTGCTTGGTCAGAAAAGAGTAAATCACATGGAAAAATGACATAGATATAATTATTAACATACAGTGTTTTACCATGACACCATTATTAAACTTTAAATAAAATAAAATGGATAGGTTTAACAAACACAGGCAGTGGGATGTATTATGTTACGCACACAAACTTTCTGGTGACATCTCTCCCTTTCTTGGTCTCATCTTCCCACACCCCCTCTTTGTCCTGCAGTGGCTGGTTTCAGTAGCAGGGACGGCTGCAGAGAGCCATCAGCATCCCGAGTCCTGCACCTGCAGGGTCCCGCACGTGGGTCGGGGCAACCCCCAGTACCAATACAGGCTGGGGGACGAAGGGATTGAGAGCAGCCCTGCGGAGAAGAACTTGGGGGTGTTGGTAGATGAGAAGCTCAACATGAGCCAACAATGTGTGCTCGCAGCCCAGAAGACCGACCGCATCCTGGGCTGCATCAAAAGCAGCATGCCGGCAGGTCAAAGGAGGTGATTCTGCCCCTCTACTCCACTCTCGTGAGACCCCACCTGGAATACTGCGTCCAGCTCTGGAGCCCCCAACATAAGAAGGGCATGGACCTGTTGGAGCAGGTCCAGAGGAGGGCCACAAAGATGATCAGAGGATTAGAGCGCCTCTGCTATGAGGACAGGCTGAGAGAGTTGGGGTTGTTCAACCTGGAGAAGAGAAGGCTTCAGGGAGACCTTATTGCGGCCTTCCAGCACTTAAAGTGGGGGCTTAGAAGAAAGATGGGAACAAACTTTTTAGTAGAGTCTGTTGCGATAAGACAATGGGTAATGGCTTTAAACTAAAAGAGGATGAATTTAGACTAGATAGAAGGAAGAAATTATTTTACGATGAGGGTGGTGAAACACTGGCCCAGGTTGCCCAGAGAGGTGGTAGATGCCCCATCCCTGGCAACATTCAAGGTCAGGTTGGACAGGGCTCTGAGCAACCTGATCTAGTTGAAGATGTCTCTGCTTATTGCAGGGGGGTTGGACTAAATGACCTTGAAAGGTCATTTCCAATGCAAACTATTCTATGAGTCTATTCTATGAGTCCTGCATGGAGAGGAGTACGTCGGTGGTGGTTTCTTCCTGCTCACTTTAGGATCTGCTTGGCATTATTTCTGTACATGCTGCATACCTTGCTCTTTTTCCATTGATTCACAAGGCTAATTTGCATCTGAACTAGCTATATATGGTGTGTTTTATGAGTTGGGTGCTCGGTCTCCCTCCTTCAGGCGGCATTTTTATCCTACAGCCACAGACAGTTCGCTCTGCACAGAATAACCCCTTGTTGTCACTACCTCTTAGTTACAGAAATACGTACGTGTTGTACCACACACTCGTACAAAGTGAAGCAAAAGCTAAAATGAAGTAGGTTACAGTTACCTGGTCATTAGATAATTGCAGCTACAGCTAGACAAGTTAAGACAGAGCCCCAGGTGGGTTGAGAGGAGTCCGGACAAAGCTGGGAGGGTCCAGAGGTCTGTGGAAACACCTCTGAGCAGAAGCTAGCCAAAGGTGTGGTGAGAGGCATGGCACTGCCTCTGCATCTCAAGGCCAGTTGTCATTGTTACTTGCTTTATGTATTATGGAAAGACCTGAAGATCCCAATTAAAAAGAGTAATTCTGTTCTATTTCAGTAAAAATATAATTTCACCCAAATGCTTCAGAGCAGAGTAGGAGGTTTATTAACAAGCATAAAACCCTGTTTTGTTTTCCAACAGGAGATTCACAGTGCCCTTTTCAGAAAAAAAGAGTCTTTCTCATTCACTGCTCCCTGTGGAGATATTACAGACTCTTGCTAGTGAAGTGTAACATAGCCAAATATTAAAAAAGAATACTTTTTCTTGAAACAGTAGGGAGAATTTGTTAATGACTAGGTGCAAATGTAGCCAGTTCTAATAGCTCAGAAAATCATTGCTTTACAGCATTATTACTGTATTCATCTGCATTAGTACGCCACTGTTATATTGCTAGCATTTTCCTGGATTTTATACTGCAGGTTCTAGCTTTCCAAGTGCAGTAAAGCTGCTCCTGATTTACATTGCTCTGAGTGACTGGAGAACAGGCTCTTAAAAACTCCACCTGTAACTAAAACGTGTAGCACACGACTTCTAACACTGCTACACAAGTGAACAGCGGTGTGTTCCTACTCGTGAGGCTTCAAATTTCTCCACAAACTGGAAAATATGTTGAAAAACATAGTTTTCAAGTCAGCTCGTTGTCCTTTGCAAAGCACAAATCACCTCCACTTCTATGGCATGGCATTGCCCGAAGAAATTTCAGAGATTTGCTTCCAAGAATTTGTAGTTTCTCTGCTTTCTTGAGGACAGGAACAGGAGTTACCCCAGAAAGCTCAGATGATCAGTGTGATATCAGTAAGTATGGTACAGATACCTGCTTTCCAGAAGGTACATTTAAGCCACGGTCCTGAGAGCTGCTGCGGGGATGCTAATGAAGAGTCTGACGGTGATGAAAGTGCAGAGGATAATATGTGAATGCAGCAAGCAGCAGAACAGTTGCATATTTCAAATAACACCACAGTCCTTGTTGAAGAGCTTTGCCTCCGCTCGGAAACTGGTAAGAAAGCGCTGTGTCCTTGTTCTGGAGTTTGGGCTCCGAAGAGGGGCTCTGAGTTGGAGATTTTCACGTTCTGAACACGCAGGGAGGGATTTTCAGGGCAACCTTTTGTCCGTCCGTGCTAAGCACCCGTTTACTTAATGTTTGGGTGCCTTCTGCCAAGCGCAGCCCCAGGGCAGGTTCCTCACCCCCTCCAACACACCATCATGTGAATTTAATACCTAAACATGACCGGAGGGCTCCGGACTGAGAACAGGGCAGGAGGCAATGGGCAGAGGAGAAGTGTGGTGAGTTTGCCACTCACCTTTCAGGCCTGACAATGAATTGCCCACTATTTCAAGGCACCACAGCCTCTGCTCACCTGTTCGGTTCCTGGGTGGACTTCTCAAGTTGCACTTTTTCTTTTACAGTAGACCAAAAGCTCCTGCAAGTATGAGGAATATTTATGGTCCATGGTACATCTATCCATGGTGATTCCCTCTGTCTCTCCTTCTACCCATGCACAACTAACTGTTGCATTGTTGTTATTGCGAGTAATATACAGATTTTGGGCTATAAAACCTACATGAACCCTCCACATACCCTATGAACTGTTATTTGGATGCTCTCCTAGACAGTAGGAGATGCAGGTTTAAAGTTTCTTAGGCTGAAACGTTCTCCCCCATTTCCATGTTGGTGCTTGCACGTAAAGCAGCCTCTGCATAGCTCTGTGCGGTCAGGATGCAGGTTTTTGCTCATCTGTCCAAAAGCAAAACCACAGGTACTTAGGAGAAGTGTCAGCACGTGGCTACATATTGCTACTCAGACCTGAAGCTCTCACTGAAAACTGGAAGTAGATTTAACATCTCAGTAATCAATCATCAGAGGTTTTTTAACTATGAAGACTCTTTAAAGGCTGGGAAGATGATTGATGTTACCTCAAGAGCCATCTGGGAAGCACTGTAGATTTCTAGAGCCAAGACTTACGGCTAAGATTTCATAGTTTGATTAAAGGCTGATTAAAGAGCTCGGAGGATGTAAAAGGGAGAGCATCTTACTCCAACATAAATGTTCTGGGTAATCAGAGCAATTTCAGAATATATTGCTGGTATTTGCATGCTAGTACTGTAACTAATACTGTACCTTTGTATTCTTCTTCATTTAATTTGTTGAAAAAAAAAATAAACCTATATTCCTTAAAGCAAAACAGTCTTCAGGTGAATTCCTACACCTCACAGAGCAGACTGTCTCAGGCAATTTTTCAGACTCACACACAAATCAGAAATTTTTTTTGTCTTTAAAGTTACTGGTAGATGCTCACTTGACCTTCTTGCATGTTGCTTGCATAAATACAGATAAAATACATAATTTTAATAAATATGTTTTACTGAGCTCTAGCCTGGTACTAATGTGGGCGCTTTGATTGATTTGGACAGGAAGCTGGTCTAGTCAGGGATTGCTGAAATAATGGCTCTTTTTTACGATGATTGCTTTTTATGTTTCTTTATTCATCTAGAGCTGATGTTGTGCATATGGCCAAATAGTGAAAGTGCCTAAGAAATAATATTAATCAAGTGGTACTTAAGCATATTTTAGGTTGGTATTGAAGAATTGTAAGTATGTAAGTATCCTGAAGTTGTTAATAAATCTTCAGCCAAAACTAAACAAACATAAATTTTTGGAAAATAAAAACTTGACTTCAGAAGTCACACAATACTTTGGAATTAATCAGACTAATTTTTTGCTTGAATGTACTCATCCTATCCCGGTGTTCAAGCTGCAGTATTACACCATGTGAAATAAAGACATCATGCCTAATTGAAAACCTCATGCCAGAATTTATTTTTTTAGAAGGGAATTTAAAAAGTCAGAGAAAATGAATCATTTCCTGAATTAATTAATATATCACTTACTAACTGTCATTAAAACCTTGTTAATTTGATCCAGTGACAAAGGTAATTAAGAAGATATACGTGCTTCTAAAAACTAATGAATATTTTAAGCACTTTGTTCCTTTAACTTCTTCCTCAATTGGTTTAATAGACAGCAGCGGCCTCGTGTCATTCTCTGCTGGCCAGAGGAGCCTTCGGTGACCCGGCACGGAGCGGTAATGAGGCACCGCAGGCAGCTCTCACGTCAAGCAGCCCTTCTGGGAAGCGGCATCTCTGTCGGGAAGCGGAAGGGTGAAGGCAGAACTTCTGAGCGAGGGCAGATCTTCCTCATCATCGGCACATGGCTGAAGGCAGAGAATAATAATAAGCCTGCTAACATAAATGCAATTATGAAACTATGGAAATGGTAAAAGTCTCATCTCCCTGCTTCCCTACATAAAATTGTTAGAGGATTTGCTCTGTTGCCAGCACCACTTCCAACAGGCATCTTTTCATACGGGAAACAGGGTCCTCTCCCGTGCTCAGCCTTATGGTCTCTGATTGCCTTAAAATTATTTCTTTTTCCTGTCAAAGTGTACAGTCTCTTTTGGGATGTTTTGTCCACAAAGATTTTACTTTGATAAATGTGATATGTGATCATTTTCACATATTTAAACTTATTTAAAAACACAAAAAGTGTGTGTGACTAGCAAGATCTCATATCTAGTGTTGTAGTGTAGTCATGTAGAAATAATGCAACTATTAATATAGACTTTCCTTTTATTACATTTCCACAATAATTTAAAAGCACATTCCACTATTATTCCCTTCTTCTCTTTCTTTGTTTAGTAGTCTTCCCCAAAATAAAAAAAATTAAGTCATGCAACCCCTCAGTCTTACACGTATTACTGCTTCCTGAACCATTTTAAAAAAATTTGGATATTATTTTGAGCCTGAAGGTTAAATTGTAGATGTTCTTCACTATATTTTTTGTACCTAGAACAGCTGAGAGGTTATTTCCATACCATATGCCTTCCATCTTGCTGACATCTTCAGGCTTTTAGTCCGAATGTCTTCATTGACACTGGCTGTGCAGCTTATTAGCTGGTGGAGATCTCACCATAAAATTTGGTATGTGAGGGAATGTATAGTGAAGCGGAGGTTTAAGAGAACCACCTAATAGAAAACAGAATGGTATAGGCTGTTCATTATCAAGATAATAATAACAAATTACTATAGATATTACACATTGAAAACCAGAGAATTTGGCCATTGCTTAATAAAGAAAGTCTTGGAGGAAGAAGGTGAATGGTACAACAGGGAGGATATCCTCATGATATAAACAAAATGCAATAGTGGATGAGATCTAAAGCCACTTCGTTGTTTGTGCCATGTGACTGGGGCATGAAAATGTCTGTCAAATTAAAGTAATTTGACCCTTTTTGATGTGTCTTATGAGCTAAACCTAGAAGTTAGAGTCAGAGATGTAGCTGGTCTCCTTGTGCTCTAAATGAAGAAGTCAAGAGAATGGCTTCCAAAGCCAAGGGCAGCACCCAGTCAGACTTTGACCTGACAGCGACCACAGAGGGTCTGCGCCCTCCGGAGAGCCTCCCAGCGCTCTGCACGCACGCGGAGGCGGAGGCAGCTCGTGGGAAACCCTGCAGAATTAGGGCTTGAACTGCAGGAGCAGTGGAGGTCTGGTGCTGATGCACTTGGAACTACAAAGTGGATCACGGGCTATTTCTGCAGTTGGTCATTGGTTTCGGAAAGTGGTAGTTTCTACCTTACTAACTTTCTGTACTCCACTGTGCAGCATTTTATAAGCCTCCAGAACGTTACCAAGATTGCTGTAAGCCAGAATTTTGTGGGATTTTTAGGGTGAAAGCAATTTTGTTTTATCGAGGAGTAAAATAATCAAATGGTTTTTTCCTGTGAAGCTTGTCAACATGCATTTAGGCAAATTAGTTAGGAAACTCCTTTGCTCATTAATGGAATGGAAAAAGTTGTTTTTAAGTGCTCAGCTTTTCATTAATCTGGGGAATGTTTTCTTTTCATGTCATCATGACTGCTTTCACAAAAACAAATACAGGCTTGATGGACAGGATTTTCAGAGATGTTGTCTATGTACAGTCCCCGGTGGCTTTAGATGGAAATCTGACTGCTTGGTATAGCTGAGACTCTGGCCACTTCATCCTGCTTCAGAGACTAATACTTCTGTGGGAAAGCAAAGAAAAGAGACTGGGGTCTTACTAGTGAAAACATGTAGGCTCTTCATAGCATTTGTACACACACACACAAGCACACACACACAAATATCATCAATTTACAAAGACTGAAGTAAAGACTGATAATATATTCCTTTTTTTAATAAGTATAAAATAATGGAGAACCATCACTTTAACTAGAGACAAAAATTGTAACAATATTCATTAAATGATTAACATTGCATGTATAGAAATCTAGAAAATAACTTGTTGCCAGGCTTACATTATTATGAATGCCATGTTCAACCAGTATATCTCAGCTTCCTTGTTCTCCCTGAGGTTTTTTTTGTTTTGTCTGTTTGCGATTTTTTACTTTCAAACTGGAAGTGTTTTACTTGCAACAAATCAGCCCTTCCCAACCAAAATAAATATTCCAGCTAAAAATAAAATAAAATAAAATAAAATAAAATAAAATAAAATAAAATAAAATAAAATAAAATAAAATAAAATAAAATAAAGTAAAATAAAATTGTTGCCTTTCTGTTTGTAAACATTTCAACTATGGACCTTGTTTGTTTGGTGCTTGTACCAGGTCTTGGACAATTGATCCCTTATCGACAAAAAATTACTGCAGGCTTGAAAATAGCAACACTTCATTGAGATGCTTTCCTAGGTCCTCCTGGGCGGGCAGCAGAGTGACTCCTTCTGCTGTCCACCATGGCTTCTGCCACCAGTTTTATCCGCAGATGTCTCTTCACGTTGTACTGGTCAAGGTGTGAGTTGGTATCCGCAGCCTCTGGCCCCGGGCTGGCAAACACTGCGGACAGCTTGCTTGGGGCCACACAAAATTCAGTAACGCTAGCCTTTTTGTCTCACTTAAGGAGGACATTCTCCTACATTTCTACCTACAAAGCCACACTCCTAAAATTTGAAATGTAAGGATATGCCACACGGTAGCCGGAGGTGCAGCGAGCACTGGAACCTTTCCACGTACGCTGCACTCGCTCCTCCCAAGTGCAGGGTTTCTCTTTGAGAAATGCCAGGCCACTACATGCGTTAAATCAGCTACAGGTTTTGCAAAACTGATAATTCTCCTCTGCAATTAACTGCAGTTGAAGCTGCAGTAGCTTCTTTTTAAACCCCATGTAAGCTTGGCTGGCAAAATTGATGTGGCCTGAAATCTGACAGCTCAGGACAATATATTTAATTTTCCCATCATTTCAAACCAAAGCAATTGCCCTAATCGTATCAGCAAAATGTCTGTGCAACATATGGATGATAATCTCATTTGCTTTTACTTTAACCTGTCTCTAAATGCATACTTGTTCCTTGCAGATTTCATTAAGATCAAGAGGAACCCACCATTTTCCGGACAGAAGAAAATATTATTCTGAATGGGAGGGTACTTCACCTTTCCTATATCTTGTCTATCGATAAGTAATGCAAAATTGTTAGTTCTTGCACCTTGTCGGTTCTCTGACAAGTTATGATTCTGGATCTGATGTTTGTGGCAAAACCAGATCATGTGGTGGTAAATGCACATGCAAATTTAAGCAGTGTTTGACATCAACAATGCACGGGAAGATCTAGGAAAAGGTTTTCGTATTGCTTAGAAACCACGCTTGGTTTTTGTTTCTTTTTTTTTAACTTTTACATCTTCCACACATGAGTGAGGCAACTGAGTGCACTTGTCTTTCTAAAAAAAGAATCCCTAGAAAAGCACTATCAAATCCAGACAAGTGGCACTTGCCCTGGTAAACAGCCACCCAACAGAGAGCACGATTAGTGAAGAGTACGCCAGTCTGAAGGTTGGGAGCATGTTAAAGACCAAACTCATCACTGAACAGCTAGAGAGATGCACGTGGCCTTTTTCACCTCAATTCTCTTTTTGGAAGCCCTGGGTGGTAATTACTTACTTGGTGAATAGAAGTTTTCACTTTCAGTGAGCGAAAGGGTGATGATAATCTGCTGTGCACTCATGGGAAATCATTTACTTGTAGATGCGCAGGACCATGGGGACACACAACGTGCACATAAATGCAGATGATTCTGCAGATTATGGTCCCACTCCACCAAATATCGTGGGGAAGTGATGGACAGCTGATCTTCAAACATCAGAGCCCGCCTGTTTAAGTAAGATCAAATAAATCTGGACTAGTGCTTGCCACTTTTGCTAGATTTAATACTGAAATCCCACAGATGATTTTGTAGGAACTTACATTCTTCATCTTAATTTGGGGGGGGGTGTTCTTGCCTAATATTTGTTATTGCTAAAATCAAAGTTGTTTTAACTTCATTTATCCTAGCAGAGCAATAGCAAAGTGAAGATGGCATGCTGCTCAGAAATACCTCTTGGGGAAATGTTCCCAACTGTTCATGTATCTTTAAAAGTCATTTATCTGCTTTATGCTTTTTCTATACATTTACTGAATCTGCTGATTAATACTTTTGTGAGTCTGATTCTTATTGATCACATAAATCACTGACATCAAACTTGCATTGCTCCATGTGTCAGTTCAATATATCATTATGACAACTTGTGCTAAATCACCAAACCCAAGTTTTGCAAACAATCCAAATGGTCTAATCTAACAAAAATATCATGTGTTTTATTTTTGGTTCTAACTAACAAATGTGATCAGTGTAACTTCCTGGAAAATAAAATAGTTGCAGTATTTTCAATTTTCCCACAGTTCAAAACAAAGCAGGCATTAACCAATTAGCACGAGACAGTTTTAAAATACAACTTTAATAGAAGTTTAAATACAGATTTTGTCTAGAGAGTTGGCTGTTAAATTAACAACAAATGATTTATGAAAATATTATTATTATGAAATTATTACTGCATTACTTCATGTTAATATTATAAAGGCTTTATGGGCAGTAAAGCAGGGGAGAAAGAGGATTGACCATATGTGTGCTTCTCACTGGTGAGAGCTGGTAGCTGTGCATACATGTCAGAAGGCAAGAGCAGACCACGTCAGACATGTATCAGATCCCGTGTTTCTCGGAGCTTGCAGCATGGCAGAAGGATAAGGCAAAGGCTTGAACAGCAGGTTTTTTTCTTGAAAAGTGACTTTATTTCTTTTTTTCCCATTAAGAATGATTCTATTGACTTGCCTCAGCAGCTCACCCGGGTGGAAGGTTATCCAACTCACCTGTGGGTTCAAGCCCTGGTGCTTGTGCTCTCCATGGAAGTTGTAAGATGCGATGTTGAGCAGTGCTGACATCTGCATGGTTAGCATATGGAACATACGTGATTAATGCAGTGTCAGACACAGACTGAACAGCAGAGGGCAAAGGGGTTAATTGTCTGGTGGCTGTCATTCTCCGAGACACAGCGGGTCAGCATGTGCTAGTGGTTCCTAGGGATGCACAACAGGAACAAGTGAAGGAATAAGCAGAAAGCTGATTTCTGAAACCAGCAATTCCCAGCACAATTTTAACCCTCCCACCAGCTGGAAGAGGTTGCAGAGCGGACTAGGGGGTTGCTGGCTAGCTGGCCTGGCCGCTTGCTGCAGTCCCTAAGTGTCCAGGTGAGTCTGTCTGGAAGCTCACACAGCCCAGCAGCCACAAACCAGGCGTGAATCGTGACTTCTGGATTCCTGTTGTACCAGTCTGGACGTCTTTATGTACCTTCAAGGCTCCTTTTTCCTCCTCTGCACTGTGGATAAATAACTGCTCATCCAATTAACATGGGAAGGGAAATTAGGAACCATCCTGCTTCAAAACACCACTTTCTTTGTTTCCACTCCACCTAGCATTAGCTTAGCCTGCCTCTGTAGGGAGCCGTAATACCTTTCTAACCACAACACTTACTTAAAGTACCTTGTGGTGCTGGTTTAACATCTCAGATGTTCCACGTGCAGTTTGAGATTTCTGTAATGCTGTGTACTGGATTTCTGAGTTATTTGTTACTTGGCAGGTAAAAACTATTTTGCAATTCTATCCTGTAAACATTTTGTACCGTGTATCTCCTGTAAACAGTTATACATCCTGTAAAACTATTTTATATTGTCAGATGTAAAACATCATTTCTGTGTATTGTAGCCCCTGTCTTCACTGACTCTGGCATCCTCAGACCGTTCCCTGAGGTTCAGACTCTGTATGCTATGGCTTATTTCAAACCAGTGCTGTGGGAGTCTGCCTCAAGGCAAGCACTGGGCTATCCTGCCAGAGCAAATTGTCACCGTAACTGGGGGTGAATCTGACTCGCTGAGGTCAGCAACATTTGAGGTGGATCACAATTGGACTAGAAGTACTTTGCTGAAGTTACTGTAAATGAACCTATAGAAGCGTAGAAGTTGTAAATTGTGATATGTATATATGAAATATGGGTAAAAGAGTGGATTTTGTCCCAGAATATCTGTGCTATGTAAAAATGCTCATAAAATATCGGTAACTGGAAACAGTAGCAATTTCTTCCAATGTAAGTAAGTATTTCTGAAAAAAAAACCCAAAAAACAAAACTTGTGTGGTTTTCTGGGAGCACACAAAGAAGACTGAAGAGGCTTGGAGCTTGATGTTACTAATACTAGCAGTCTCAATGATAATACAATGATAATACAATGAAAATGGAAATCATAACAAAATGCATGTAAAGGTTGCCAATTGCAAGAAAACATTTTTAGAGCTGGAGAGCTCTACCAAACCATCCTGCATCTTGCAGGTCAGGCAGGAGACTCAGAGGAGAGTTGACTTTTGAGGTGTGTCCTTTAGCCATCTTTTTTCCTCAAGTACAGACACTGACTTTTCTTATTCTAGGTGGAAAAATGCTTTGATTCATTTTGTTTGTGCACCTCAGCTGTATTAAGCACTTCGCATTGAAAGATAATGAGAGCTAACCAAGGAGTTTATGCATCGCTCTGCAGAGGTGCCCTTTTCCTTCTCCTGTTGAGCCTATGGTCAGCCCACTCCAGCTCTCATCTGTATTAATACCATGGATTAGGCTTTAACGATTATCCAGAGTGAAAAAAAAAGGATTTCATAAAATTACAAAGATTTTCCTAACCTTTAGGGCCAGGACAGGAATCTTTGTTCCCCATAGTTGTGGCAATCCCGTAACTGGAGGGAGTATTCACTTGTCTCCTGTGTAAGGCAAGAACCGACCAAAGGAAAGGCTGTGAAGCAGGTCCTGGTCCCTATAGGCTGCTTTCGTTCGGGCAGCTCCCCAGGGCTGAGAGACGACTGATAGATAATTCAAGGAGAGGCCAGAGGTGAAGTAAAAAAAAACCCACCCCACAACAAATCACCAACAGTTCCCACATGTCACATAATTGTCATGTATCCCAAGAGCTGGCCGGTATAACTGGCTTGAAGAAAGACAGAACAAGACACTGAACAACCATCTTCTGATGGCTATGGCACAGGGCTTCTGGTATACTGCTCCGAAACCCAACAGAGCCCAGAGCTCCTTGTAGGTAATCCTGGAAATGAAATGCAGTTGAGTGGCGTTGGCTCATTTGTGAGCAAAGCCCGGCCCCGCTTTCCCCTCTGTTTGCTGAAGTGTGTAAAATATGGGACTTGTTCTGTATGTTCAAGCAAATGTGTCTTTCCATCGTTTGGTGGCTTCTTGCACTTCTTGTAGTTCAGCTGCAGTCTGTAGGTTAAGGTTGTGTTTGCGAGCTTGGCTTTAAGTAAGGAGAATACATCTTCCAGCTCAGGGTGAGAGAGGTTTCTGGTCCGTGACGGTGAATATGAGCCTTAGACCCACCATGGAGGAGGGCTGAATCCTTCACTGCAGCACTCCAAACTCTGCCCCAAGCCATGGTCGATAGAAGCACTGATTTGCGAAGGAATTATACAGCAACCATAGCTCTCAAAATTGTGTTTGTCTTCTAAAAGGGTCTTGGAAAACCTATCTGTCCGTTTAATTTGCTGCAAAATATTTTTTGTCTCTGTCTCGGGACACAGCACTGCAGATTCAAAAAGTTAAGGTACTGGATAAATGAAATTGTTTGTCTTCATGTACTGCCAGTCACAGTTTGAACTAAGTTTTGATTTTGGAGGAAATTTCACTCCTTATTTACACCTCCATTTCTGCTAAAGCCAGAGGTGAATGTTTTTAAAGACATTCTATCTGGGAAGGATGTAATGAAACAGGTTACATTTGCAGGAGGAGAAAAGAACAAAAGTCAAATACGTGCTCTAGTTGTAAATTGGAAGGACTTGATACAGCACTATTGAGTCTCGGGTGTTTCCAGAATGATATTTTTATTTTAATTATGCTTCAAAGGACAATCAAATATTCTGTTTTTTTAGATTTGAAGGATATGGGGAAGGTGGAAGCATAATGAACCGAAAGTATCCCCTCTTTTTCCAAAACAGGAAATCAAAGCTTTGTATTAATATCTGTTGTCATACAAATGAACTAGTACTGTAATTAGAATTTGTTGTATAATCTAGATACATCAGAAGTTTGTGCGTACTCCTATTTTATTGTCTATTTATGCTATTTTTTTATGTCCCTGCCCATGGCAAGGGGGTTGGAACTAGATGATCTTTAAGGTCCCTTCCAACCTAAATTATTCTATTATTCTATGATTTTCATGGACTATATAAGTTTATGTGGGGGTTTTTGTTTGCTTTACTGTCTTTTTTCAGCAAACCATCTGCAGCTGGTTCTTCCTATTATCAGCAGCTTGAATTGGACTGTAAAAATTCCCATACATAGCAGTTGTATATACATATATATTCAATGCAATATGTAGATTATGTTTATAGGAAGGTGAAAGTATATTCTCTTAAATCACCAGCAAAGAAGCTGTGTGGGTTTCTTCTCATATGTTTTGCAAAAGCTTTTATTTTATAAAACTTGTATGTATGCTGTCTGTACAGTGCCCAAATATTATATGCATGCCTTTTTGAAAATAATCGTAATTTTTCAAATCTAGTGAACTCCTGTGGGTGTATGTATATGAAATACAATTTATGCTAAACCAAGATATAGTTAATAGATCATCGCATTTACCTTAAAGCGTGGCATGCTTAAACCTGAATAACCTCTTTTCAGAGCTAAAGACAATAGATTTTTTTTTGCAGTTATAATTTTATGCCAACACATGATTTGGAAGCATGCATTGACATAATGTTTGCAGGTTATCTGCACAGTTACACCCTTTTTAAAACACACTTTTAAAAAAAAATGGCCTCAAGTGCTATGGCTTGAGTCTCAAAAGCGTGTAGATAAGGATCCTTCCTGGGCTGGGAAGGTAGACACAGCTTCCAGTTTTCTAATATCCTCAGAAAGAGCAAGATAAACTGCTACCCTGGAGACAGGAATCATGTGAAACCAAGGCTTTTTTATGAGAGGCAGGACAGACCCTGGCAGAGAAAAATTCACTTTTCTTCACTGTGAATCAGTCTCTAAAGGCTATTACCCCTTGGGGAAGGTGTGCGAACCTCTCAACAATGTGTTGTCATTAACAGCTTCTTTATTGTCATCTCTTATGTCATTAAATGAGAACTACAGAGGCTGTAAATGCAGATTCCCTTCCCTCATGATTCCCATTCAAAGAACACTGAGCTGCAGTTTCAGGTTTTTTAGGCAAATACACTATCAGATCCAGGGCAAGAGAAAAGTTACATTCAAGATCCATTAATGTGCCCCCAAAGATAACAGTACCACTGGAAAAGAGAGAACTGAATAAAGCCAAATGATTTTTTTTTTCCAATGAGGCCTTTAAAGAGGCACTTGAAGAAATAGGCTTAAGGATTCTGATTCTTTTACAATGTGCCTCTAGAAGTAGAAGGTATAATTTAAAAAATTATTCATACCATTAAAATATCCCACAGGATCATGCCTTGAATAACAATCAGGAGAGACTGATTGATTAGTGCCATAGCTACTATACTTGCAATGTATGTGTAATGTCCACAGGCGTCTGTAGAGAAGATGACCCTAGAGAAAACTATATTAACATATCCAGCTTGCCTGATGGTTTTGTGTTGTATTTTTGTCTTGTGTGCATATGTGTTTTGGGAAGATATGAGCTGTCTCTTTTGTTAGCGTTGCTGCTGAAGTTGTTTCACTGCCTGCTTCTGTTGCACTACACCCTCCTGTAGTCATCCTCCTGTTCAACCACAATGTGTACCAGTGACTTGTCCTGTTTGGCTGGGGACTGGTGCTGCCATCCTTAGGGAGGTGGAGCACTTGTGATCACGATTGCTGCACCGTGGCATACAACAGGAGGAGAACCTGCGTGGGTACCTCCCCACTCCTGCGTCTTTCCATTTTAGGATTACAGAATCATAGAATCATTTAGGTTGGAAAAGACTCTTAAGATCATTGAGTCCAACCGTTAACCTAACACTGCCAAGTTCACCACTGAATCATGTCCCTAAGCACCAAGTCTACATGTCTTTCAAATACCTCCAAGGATGACGACTCAACCACTTCCCTGGACAGCCTGTTCTAGTGCTGGACAACCCTTTCAGTGAAGAATTTTTTCCTAATGTCCATCCTAAACCTTCCCTGGCACAACTTGAGGCCATTTCCTCTTGTCCTATCACCTGTTACTTGGGAGAAAAGACCGACCCCCACCTTGTTACAACCTCCTTTCAGGTAGTTGTAGAGAGCGATAAGGTCTCCCCTCAGCCTCCTTTTCTCCAGGCCAAGCAACCCCAGTTCCCTCAGCTGCTCCTCATAAGACTTGTGCTCTAGATGCCTCACCAGCTTTGTTGCCCTTCTCTGAACACGCTCCAGCACCAAAATATCTTTCTTGTTTTGAGGGCTCCCCCCAAAAAAAATCTTCTGCATGCTGGCCTCCACTGAAAAGAATGATGACAGTAAGATTTTCTGTAACATGTATGGTTTTCAGGCACATCATACCCAGTCACCTACAACATGTCCTCAGATTGTACTGTTTGTGCTTTTAAGGCAGACCTTTCAGTTAACTGTCTTCAATAAGGGAATATGAACAGAAGATGATCTTTAAACAAGATGCAGCACAAGGTACTGCGAGAGACGCTTGCCTACTACCTATGGTACTTGTCACTGTGCTGTAGTTATTGTACCACCAGGTGGTATGAGGGGAATTATACTCTAAGTTCATGACTTCAGTCCTTCCCAGCTCCCCAGATTAGACATGTGCCTCAGCTGCCTTGAACCCACAAGGAAAGCTAAACCTGCACCTTCATTTCAGCTGTGAGCTGAGTGAAGCCTGGGCAGGGAGACCAGAGCAGGCTGAGGCTCCCATAGCCAGAAGCAGGAATCCAGTGCTCAGTGGGATAAAGGCAGCTTTACACAAATCAGATGTCAAAATCCTAAGATCTACCTGGGGAAATTCTCCCAACAGCTAGCTGCACCTTTTTACTCAGCCAGTGCTAATAAGATCTCTACGATTTAACCTTAGGATAGTGATTCAATAGCAGTTAATTTTTTAAAAGTATTAAAAAACCCTGCTGAAGTAAAGCTAACGGCTCCATGGCCGTGCTTGCATGTGTTCATTATGCAAAACCAATTTTACGCGGGGCCAGAAGGACACAGAGCAGGCAGGCACGGGAGCCGTGCTACAGCGAGCTGCCGTGATGAGGCTTCCTGAGCTCCGGGGCAAAGCTGGAGAAGTGGGGAAGCGTTCAGCAACGTCAATTATTTTGCATGTAATGCTGTAATTAGTATTCATGTAATTAGTAAAAGCTTGTGCCAGCAGAGATATTGAAGCGTGGGGTGTGATGAGGGGCGAGCAGTGACAGAGGTCCCCATGTGAAGACTTCGTGCTGCCGGGGCGGCTGGTCCTGCTTCTGGGCTCCTGCTATGAAAGGCAGTGGGGGTTGCTCTTCTGGCACCTCACAGTGGTGCTCCCACCTGGCAAAACGCTCCCGGCACAGGCATAGCATAAGGGAAAGGATGGAAGCAGCTTTCCCAGGCCGGCCCAATGGAAAGCCAGCAGTAGAACAGCTCTCTGGGACCTCTGAACAACAGGCGGACGGCTGGGTAGTGTGGGAACACAGACTTTGGGAGAAAGCTTTCTGAACTTGAACACTTTACTGCTGGTGTCACGGAGTGTAGATCATTTATGTATTACATGTTTACTGGAGGTAAGTTTATTAGAAGTGACACAGTGTGAACACGGGAGTGCAACAACAACGGTGAAGGAAAAGCTGCAAGGGCAGATGGTTCAGGACAACTTTCGTACGCTGATAAGAACCAAAGTCTGTTTTCTCCCTTGTCATCTTTCTGATTTTTATTATTCAGCAGGCAGAGGGCCACGTTCTGCTCTTAGCTGTAACAGAAAAAAAAAATAAATCTCTGAACCAAGTGTGGGCTGAACTGAAGACAGATGATTTGCTCTGGATTCTCCGTGCTGTGGTTAGACCCAGGGTTCGGGTGTAATTCAGCAGAAACTGGCTGTATTCTGTCGTACAAGGGACTTTGTTTCACAGGCAAGGCACTCTTTCAGAGAGAGTTGTGGGGCATTAACCAGATGGGCGCATGTGTGTGTAGGGACACTCCCAGGAAGATAATCGTAGGACACACCAGGATTATCCTCCAAGCTGCAGCCCTGGTCAGGTCCTTAAATCACTGATTTCTAGCCCAATTGTACAACAGCCTTTGCTAAATTCTCCAAATCTAGTCATTTTTCCAGGAAGCCTGGCCAGGAATCTTTGGACCCTGAGCCAAAATCTTGCTAAGAGACACGAGCCCTACAGACATCTTTAGCAGTGCACCGTGCACGGCGATTGCCCTCGTTAACAGGGCTCTCGTGCCCCTCGCAGCACGTCAGCCGCACGCTGTCTCCAGTTGCTCTGCCCCAGGAGAGCCCTCTGCTCGCCTCCTCCAGGGTCCCAGAGGCTCCTCTCCCTGCCACAAACGTCTTTTTCTCAGGCTGTCTGGTAGTTTTAGGGCAGTTTTAGGATTTACGATTGCGGTTTTAGGATTACTTTCGCAGTCTGACAGTGATCTCGCAGCAAAGCATGAAGTTTTAGTGGGAATTAATATCTATTGCAGACTGCCATTGATGGATTATTAAGTATACAATTGATGAGGCCTTATAAAGCATCTCAGGATGTTCAATGGACTGTTTGCCTCCTCTCACATAGTATAGCAAATTTTCCCTGGGCCTGCAGGGGCATGCGACTTTACTACACTTTCCTCTCTGTGTAAATCTGGAGTTTATTTCATCATCTATAATTTACAAGATTCTTATCACCATTAAAAACATGTCTGAATATGGCATAATTTATTTAAAAGTTTCAGTGTGGGATTATATTTGTAGGGTGGAAAATTCCTTCTGTTCCTCTCATAAATTAAGTAGTGACCACTTTCAATTCCTTTTTAACCGCTTACCATCTCCAGGGCAAAGGGGAAGAGGTGTGAAAGAGAAGCCCGTCAGAATCAGCTGGAGCATCACACCTCCAGGTATGCCACAGCCCTCTGTCGCCTTGGGGTGAAACGGCTCGTTGCTGTACACAGCTGCCTAACGCTGTGTAGGATTTGTGGGTGAGGGCATTTAATTTGCTCTCTTCCTTGGAAAGAGGAGTACGAGGTCAAATGATACACGTTAGGTGATGAGCTACACCAGAGTTGGTCCAAAAAGACTACTTTATCTCAAAGGATCTGGGGGATACTTAAGGTATTAGGCATCACTGTTACTGCTTCATATATATCATAGTTAGACTGCTTGAAGTAATTTATTAGTAAACTCAATTGCTTGCACCAGTCAGTTTAGGGGAGGCAAAATTTAAGTACTGGCTAATCTTAAAAACCTGGGTGAGAGATGCTTGTAGCACAGCGAATTGCAGGAAGATGGTTTATAACAGTCTAGTTATCTTTGAAGCCAAATTCTTCTTTACTAGCAGGGAGAAAAAATGCTCACAAAGAAAGTTTAGAAAATAACAGTTCTTAAGCCAGCCTGACATCTGTTGTCCTCCATCTGAGAAAATTGTCTGAAAGAGACTTGGCCTTTAGAGCTGTATGAAAACCGGCTACTGGGGTTACCGTGCAGATGAAATGGATAACTGCTGTTCTTGTTAATGATACACAACAGCTACCGCCATATACACAGGGTAACAAAAAAGCCATCTTAGCCAAGTGAAGAGAAATTAAATTGACCCATTCCATACTCGTCATTATACTGTTAAATATTTAGCAGTTTGGTTAGGTGTCATAACAGGAGAGAACATTAGTCTAGGGAATCATAATGATAGTTTTGAGCTGTTCTTTAGTGTCCTGCAGTTCCAGCTCCAACAACTTAAATCGTTAAAAATGTAAATGGGTTATTGTTGAAATTTAAATGTGTTGTTGATATCATGAAATAAAAGAATTCAAAGCAGGCTGAAAATGGTTATTACATCTATTTATATCCATTATTAGTACTACTAAGTCCTACAAACAGCCATACTGACAGTGACTTCGGTGTTTGTGCTGCCATACCTGCTTTGTAAATCTTCCCCTAACTAAGCAAGGTAAAGCACATGTACCTTTCCTGTCCTTGGAAGTCAACCGAAAGCCAGCGTGAAGCCTTGTAATGGATAATTCTTGCTTGCAGCATATCATTGTGTGACATTTGGTTAGAAAAGAGAGGGAAAGCAAGGTTTGCTGGAGAGCAAGGAAAGCTGTCCTAGCAACATGGAGTTATTCACCTTTAAAGTGTCTTTTGTCAGCACAATGTAAGTGGTGCAGGTTGATAATCTTCAGCATCCCCCATTTACACGCCGATTAACTTGATGTAACTACTGCAGCAGCAAGGTACCAGAAAACAGTGTGGTATCCTGGTCTCCGCTGCACGGTCAGAGCTGGCGCACGTTGGTCTTGCACTGGTGACCAGTACAAGCGTTTCATTTCTTAGCAGAGAGCGGGAGAGGGGCTCACCCTGCAACTTCGTCTGCCTCTGTTTTGTTAGTCTGGCAGCAGTTCCTGAATGCATGATTCTGAACTCAAATGGTTATTTAACAACAAATTTACTCCTCTAATCACAGAGATGCTGCATCTCTCACTATGCCTGATTTCTACCATCAGCATAAAAACCAGGTCGCGTGTACCTATGCTATTCAGTTCCAATTTGGTTTATTTGACCTTCTGCAGTCCAGAGCTTTGGCCCATATTGACATCACACCAGCTGGTGTCCTTGGAAACAATCTGGTGTGAAAATGCAAGATTACAGGGCAGTATTAACAAAACAAGATTTTGCTTTGACAATGAACTGCATTTGGATCTGGTATAAAGATGTAAAAACAAAAATTGGGGTATCCACACTTACTCCGTGCATGGATTTAGACCAATGGCTCAAGTTTTTTCTTATTATAATCTTTTTGTTTTCAATAATATTTTTCTCTTCCATAATAATATCCTGGTCTCTAAATTGGAGAGACATGGATTTGATGGATGGACCACTCGGTGGATAAGGAATTGGCTGGATGGCCGCACTCAAAGAGTTGCAGTCAACTGGTCGATGTCCAAGTGGCGTGCAGTGTCAAGTGGTGCTCTTCAGGGGTCAGTACCAGGACCGGTACTATTTAACATCTTTGTTGGCGACATGGATGTTGGGACTGAGTGCACCCTCAGCAAGTTTGCTGATGACCCAGCTGTGTGGAGTGATTGACAGGCTGAAGGGAAGCGATGCCATCCAAATGGACTTGGACAGGCTTGAGAGGTGGGCCCGTGCAAACTTCATGAAGTTCAACGAGGCCTAGTGCAGGGTCCTGCATGTGGCTTGGGGCAATCCCAAGCACAAATACAGGCTGGGCGGAGAGTGGATTGAGAGCAGCCCTGAGGAGAGGGACTTGGGGGTGTTGGTAGACAAGAAGCTCAACATGAGCCGGCAATGTGTGCTCGCAGCCCAAAAGCCAATCACATCCTGGGCTGCATCAAAAGCAGCGTGGCCAGCAGGTCAAAGGAGGCTATTCTGCCCCTCTACTCCACTCTCGTGAGACACCACCTGGAATACTGCGTCCAGCTCTGGAGCCCCCAATGTAAGAAGGGCATGGGCCTGATGGAGTGGGTCCAGAGGAGGGCCACAAAGATGATCAGGTGATTAGAGCACCTCTTCTATGAGGACAGGCTGAGAGAGTTGGGATTGTTCAGCCTGGAGAAGGCTCCAGGGAGACCTGATAGCAGCCTTCCAGTATCTGAAAGGGGCCTACAAGAAAGCTGGAGAGGGACTTTTGCCAAGGGCATGTAGTGGTAGGACAAGGGGTAATGGTTTCAAACTGGAAGAGGGTAGATTTAGACTAGATCTCAGGAAGAAATTTTTCACTCTGAGGGTGGTGAGACACTAGAATGGGTTGCCCAGAGAAGTTGTGGAGGCCCCATCCCTGGAATTGTTCAAGGCCAGGCTGGATGGGGCTTTGAGCAACCCGGTCTAGTGGGAGGTGTCCCTGCCCGTGGCAGGGGGTTGGAACTAGATGATCTTTAAGGTCCCTTCCAACCTAAACCATTCTTTGGTTCTATGTATTATAATTCAGGATGAATTGGTAAACTGAAACAGATAAAGAGGCTGCACAAATCTCTTAAAGCTAGTACCTACAATGGTTTGCAGCTACAGAAGACTGTAGCTGGGGACATACCAAAGGTTCATATATAGCTGGGGACATACCAAGGAATCCCAAAGAGAAGGCTCAAATGCTTGGGACTGCTGAAGATGATGCTGCCAAAACAGGGGAAAAGATGGGAATAAAAGAAAATCTGAGTAAGGAACCTTTACTGTCAAAGAATTAATGTGTCATAAAATAGTATTCCTAGTTGTAGATGGTCTACCGGTTGCACAGGTATAACCCAGATATTACAGTTGCTTTATGACAGTCATCAATACATAGTTTTTAAAAAAGGAAAAAAAGAGTAAGAATTTGACTCATCCACAGTATATGGATTTAAGCCCATTTGAGCATTAAGACTTTCTAAGTATCTTTCAGCTAGGAAAGGTTGCAAGTCTGTCCAATATACAGAAGCACTTACAATTTCTCAGAACTTTAATCTGGAAATGTGCAATGTGATATAAATCAATTCAAAATAACTGGAGTGTGTCAATTTTTGTGGAAGATAATATCCCAACTGCCACTTCTGAATCAAACTTAAAAAATATATAAAAAGTAGCACTTCAATCCTAAAACAGACCAAAAGATTAAGACTGACAGTCATGAAATCATACCCTCCGAAAGAGGAAAATTGCAAATGACAGTGATCAGTCATTTTGCAGAAGCAACTAGGGCGTATTAATCACTTAATGTTACCGAGAGTTTCTCATAAGTGCTGCCTGCACTTCAAACCCTCTTGGAAGCAGCGAAGAGAAGGGTCCACTCTGATTTCCCACGTAGGAACCTCCTGACTCTGTACAGAGCCTTGTACCGGTGGAAGGTCTCTTTTTTTGCCTTTTTGTGAGCTATAGCTAACTAACGTAGAGTGTGTGTAGCAGCTTGTGTCTTCTCTTGTTATTGGCTAGCGGAAGGATATATGCTCACATGTTTTCAAAAAAGAGCCGAGGAATTCAAACATGACATGGCTGTCCTTGTTGGCCTTTGACGAATACTTCCTAGCTTCGGTCTCTGTGTTTGAGAAAAGCGGGTAATACATACTCTGTTTACCTTTCTTCTTGGGGCAGGCTAGCAATAATTAACCTTTCCAAGTATCTGTTGCTGTAAAAGTACTATTCTGTACAAATCTGTTTGTCTATGGGACAGGAAAACACAAAATTTCAGAAAAACATAGTCCAGAAAAGGAAGCAGGACACGGTACTGTGTCCCTACTCTTTCCTTGAGTGTGATTGGGTTAAAACAGCACTGCTATTTAAAAAATATATTGTTAATAAAGCTTATAAACCTAACAAATGTGTAACCATGATTCCTTTAGAAAGGTTCTTCTTCTTCTCTTAGTTCTTCCCTCAAATGCACACCATTGTCTTCACCTGAAGCCTGTTCCCCGTGCTTGGCCGCTCTTTGTAGGCTGATCCCAACTTTCTTCTGCTTCAGGTAGAGTTTAACGAACTACATCTCCGTTGGAGAGAGAGAAGGAATTAATCTGCAACTTCCCACAAGGGCCCACTACCAGCTTGTAGGGTGGAGGAACAGCAGAGCCTTGCTACCACATTACGGGTGTGTGGGTAGAAGTTTGCAAATGTTTGAGGCATACGGTCCCGTACTGCACCAGTGCACGGGATGGGCGCACAGGAGGCGGGAGACGACTTTCTGCTGTGCATCCTGCTTTGGGGCCTGAACACCAGCCTATGGGTAGACAGCCCTGGATATGCTTCAGCCAGTGCATTAATATTATTTGGGTCTTAACTGTATTTGTAATCTTTTAATTAAAAGATTAGATTTACAAATGAGCAAGAATTTAATGACAACAGAGACTTGTCTGGGCTATTAGACTAGGGAATATTTCTGTGCAGCCTCTGTGGCAATTCACTGATACTTTTGTAGGTGAAAAACAACAATTTGAATTTTAACTTCACAAGTTTAGGTTATTATCATGTTCTATCATTCTGTACACAGTGACGATTGCATAACTAATTGCTGATTTCATAATACAGGGCAGTTCACCCTGTAGCTGTCCTTGCCCTCAGCTATCTGCCCAACACCTTGGTCAGCTTTGAGTCACCTGCTGCAAATTCCAGCCCGAGATGTCAGAGCTGGTGCTGGCCACTAAGCAAAGTCAGCACTGGTGCTCCTTTGCTTTGCTGCACCCGGCTGTACCTGGCTGACATGAGAACCTGAACCATCCCTCTGGTGGAGTGTAAAGCTTTAAAAGACCAGCAGGGC
The DNA here is from genome assembly GCA_008921705.1 of Burhinus oedicnemus. Lineage (NCBI taxonomy): Eukaryota > Metazoa > Chordata > Aves > Charadriiformes > Burhinidae > Burhinus > Burhinus oedicnemus. Next base: position 5,556,881 of record VFFE01008299.1, read on the forward strand.
AGGCTGCTGAGCGTGGAAACCACTTGTCCTGGTTTCAGCTGGGATAGAGTTAATTTTCTTCCTAGTAGCTGCTGTGGTTTGGATTTGGTATGAGAATAATGTTGATAACACACACTGCTTTAGTTGTTGCTAGGTAGTGTTTATATTAGTCAAGGACTTTATCAGCTTCCCATAGAAGCTGAGAGGCAACATAGACAGGACAAGCTGGCCAGAGGGATAGTCCATACTATAGACATCATGCCCAGTATATAAATGGGGGTTGGATGGGGGCCAGGAATCCGCAATCACTGCTTGGGACAGGCTGGGCAACTGATCGTCGGGTGGTGAGAGCGGCTTCTATTGGATCACTTTATTTTGTATCTTGTTTTACCATTACTATTATTGTTACTTTCCTCATCCATTACTGTTCTATTAAACTGTCCTTATCTCAACCCATGAGGTTTTTTTCCCCTTCCCCTCCTTTTCTCCCTCTTCTTCCTACCCTCCTGGGGGAGGAGGGGGAGAGGCAGGGAGGGAAGGAGTGAGTGGCTGCGTGGTCCTAGCTACTGTCTGGGGTTAAACCATGACACCACTGTAGCAACCCTGTTTGATAATCAGGGCAAAAGGGAATTCAGCTCAAAGATTTTTGCAGCTATTTGGGAGGAAGATGGAGAAAAACTCTATATGCAGCATAGAATATTCTGTATGGAATATTCTGCGTACAAAATTCTACAAAAATTCTGTTGTACAAAAAGAATTGCACAAAACCTCTATATGCAGCATAAAATACTGTAAATACACATAGAGAAAAACTTGAATATTGTGTATGCATATAGAGAAAAACTCTATATAGATTATTGTACATAGAGCTCAGCCCTGAGCCACTAGGCATTAAGATTGTCTGGGGCAAAACTTCATCTGGTGTAAATTCAGATAACTCCACTGATACCTCTCCTTAGCATAACTGTGTGGTTCATGCCAACAGAGCACCTGAGCAATTTTTCTTATTTAAATATTTTCAAAAGTCAGAAGCTGCCTCTAGATTCAGAGCGTTCACCACAAGGGACTAACGTCAGGAGCTGTCAGGTCATATATGCCTAGTGAAATGTCTAGTGAAATGTTAGCTTTCCAACCCCGACGTACACTGAAGTGCTAGCTTTAAAATAAAAATTTCCAGAACAGAATATCTTAATGACTGATTGGGCCTCATCATCTGTTGTATCAGTTTAAAGTTAGTGTAGCTCCATTATTTCATTGCTTCACCTGTGTCAAACCGGAGTAACAGAGCAGCAGATGCTCTTTCACCAGGGACTGACTGACTGATAAACTGGTGCACATATCCTATGTCTGTTTTCTTAGAAATTTAACTATTCAGGTGGAAATTGCATTTCCATTAAAAAACCTACTACTGCATTATAGTGAAATAAATATATTTTCATTAATCACAATCCTCAGTCTCTTTCTCTCACTCCTATTCCCTTTTCTTTGGTGACATTTTTTCTTGTCATGGAAAGGTCGTGACATTTCAAGGTGTTCACTTCCTGAGAAGCATGACTCCTCGGAGTAATGAGATTCAGCTGATCTGTCAGTAAAAATCTGCTGCGAGTGAAAACAAGCCCAGCAAAAGCAAAGCTCCAAAGTGTCAACTCGTGGTCACTCCCGATGGGGCTGATGGCTGCCCAGGTTCTCTGTGTTATTAAAGATTGTGCAGAAAGGACAAAAGAAACATGATTATATGCCACTGAGTGCTGTTACTGTTTGAACCTCTGTTTCCAAGCATCCTGTTAATTTGCCTAGTGATTCAAACTCAGACAAACTTTGCTTTGTTTTAACCTTAAGCAATGTTGTGTCAAAAATTGTTGTAAAGACATCTTCGGTTCCCTAGTGAGTATAAATAGATTTCAGACTGCGTATGTTAGGTTGAACTTTCCTGACTGAATTTTTTAGGCCTTTTTCTGGGTGGTTGTTACTCAGGAGAGGACTTTCATCTCAAAGGTAGGTACTTTTTAATGTTGGTATCTGCAGAATGTAAAACCATAGCACAGGAATTTAAAAGTAGATTTGAGCCTGATTCAAAAAGTCGGTTGTTTTCTGTCCCAATTTTCTTACTGAAGAAAAATTACACAGATTTTCCATTTTGATTTAGCGGTGCTTTGCATTCACTTTTTGCCTGGGAAAGGCTGCATCATGTTATTCTGCAAAACTGCGCAGCCCAGGGCAAATTTGAAACTAACCTTTACATCTCCCCTTTGTGCCAATGTACGCAGAAGTGGTAAACTGTCTCCTGGAGAGAGAAGTGAGCTCCAGCCCTTTTAACCCCTACACAGCCTGCTATCTAGTAATATTTGTTAAATAATCCTTGCTGAGAATTTCATTGTGTCTTCTCAAGAAGAGATGCAATTCAACCTCATATATATTATAGCCTACTATATAGTATATTATATAGTATTGTAGGCTGCTTCCCTTTTAGCTGTTGCTCTTTAGGCTGATAGTCTTTCTTTTGATAAGTTCCTGTCAGTTTGCAGCCCATTTAAAAATAAATAAATCTGTATCTTTAAGCATGTACTGCTTGCATTAATTTGTTATTTTGCCTTGGACTTCCCAGTGTCATAGTTTGATTGGAGTCGTTCTGACATCCTTGTTTTCTGCAGTCTTCATTTCTGATATTCACCAACAGAAACAAATAATAAGTTTTTACAAATCTCATGTCACCGCTAAAACTGGTGTTTTACATAGATTGTGTGTGTATTTGAGAAGTTCTTTTGCCTGAGAAGACAGCAATATAAAATCAAAAGTCAAAGAATTTAGGAAGGAAGATCTCACTAATGTGGATTGGATTGATTTTTCTCTGAAGGGCATGACACCTTTATGCTCTTTCTGACAGCTAAAGCTTTTTTGTCCTAAATTCCTAAGTGCAGTTAAAGAAAACAGAAAAAAGCACGCCTTTCTCCGGGCTGTAATTTTTGTAATTTTTAACCTATTAAAATATGTTTATCTGCTTTATGCTGCCTCATTCCTTAGCTTTGCCAGACAGCAGGTCTTGATTTTTAGGTGATAGCATGGTACTCTTTATAACATCAAATCCAGTCCTCTGCTTGGGCAGGGCTGGAGTGGAAGACCACTGCCTGCAGCCTTGATTAACCCGCCACAAGTCTCTCCTCAAGCTTCTGCCCGTCCCAGATTCAGTTGTCAATAAACTAACCAGCAGCACCTTCTCCCATTTATTTAAATAAAAAGCAGGGTGACTTAAGTGCAGAATGTATGCAATATCCACTGGTGGAGCACAGAGAGATGTGATTTTCATGAGGTGGTTACACATCTGAGAAGTAAAGCCAGTGGCAGACAGCATCTTGCTAAATTTGACTCAGCCTGACAAACTAACAGCTGGAAAAAGCTGGCATCTGAGTGGCCCTCCTCAGGGGTCGGGGTTGGGACTGGGACTGGGCATGTAGAGATAGGACAAGGGGTAACAGTTTTAAACTGGAAGAGGGTAGCTTTAGATTAGACATTAGGAAGAAATTCTTTACTGTGAGGGTGGTGAGGCACTGGCACAGGTTGCCCAGGGAAGTTGTGGATGCCCCATCCCTGGAAGTGTTCAAGGCCAGGCTGGATGGGGCTTTGAGCAACCTGGTCTAGTGGGAGGTGTCCCTGCCCATGGCAGGGGGGTGGAACTAGATGATCTTTAAGGTCCCTTCCAGCCCAAAGTGTTCTATAATTCTGTGATGCATCACATCACTCTCACTTGCCTGAACACATGCTTTCTGATGTTAATTGTTTGACTGTGACACACCTGCACGGGAAGCAGAAGGCACAAATGCAAACTGGATGGTGTGTTACTGACACGGCTCCTCTGCTGTAGTGTGACTCCTGCAAGCACGTGGACATTCTCTACCGGAAAAGTATACACAACTCTCATTTTATTTGGTGAGCTGAAAAGGAAACAATGAAATCATTATTAATTTTTCTACTGTGTTTATAGAATATATTTAAACTGGGTAGGCTTCTGTTAAGCTTCTTAAATTGGAAAAAATAATGGAAGATATGAGACTATGAAAGGCCTGTTAAAGGATTTCCTTCTCTTTGTGTGCGTGTCTCTGTGTACTACATACACATGCAGACAGATGTATTATGTTTGCATAAACCAAACCACTAAGCCATTTTTTGTACTTTTACTCTCAGTTGCTCATAGAAAATATCTCTAGAAGTCTGCAAATAAAAATTGCCTCCAAAGAGTTTTGGCTTTTTCCATCTGCCTATTATTGATTTTGTTTCTTTTTGGCAAGGTATGAAGTAAACAATACCCGCTTTTCTTTGATTTTCTTAGCACTCTTGTCAAAATACATTTGTTTCTGTACCAGAATAATCAATTTTGCCATAGCTTTAGGAATGGAAAGTTTTAACTTTTATTCCAAATCCAGCCAGCAGTCTTCAGTGCAAGTATGTTCCACTAATACATCCCTTATTTAAAGCAATGATCTTGATAAAACATTTTATTTGAAGGAAAACTACATCATCTATCTACACATTCCTGCAAAAACATAGTTCTGTGCTCCTAACTCAAACTGCTTGTAAAATCTTCTAGGCAAGAATAATTTTTTTTAAACTGAGTATTTTTATGAAAATTGGTCCCTTTAAGTTTTAGAACCCTTTTTATAGCCCTTACGGGCTCAATTCCATAATAAGAATAATAAATAATAATCCAGGACTGTCACTTGAGATGTCAAATGCAACAGTGGTGCAGACAGTTTAGTTTTATGTGCTGTTTTGGGGAGAACTGGCACTCATAGTAGTAGTAGTAGTAAGAGCCTGTATTATTCAGCACCTGGAAATGTTTCTTCCTGCTAAGTAGCATTTTTCATAAGGAAAGTCGCCTTCTGTTTTCCCAGGAGGAACCCGTGTGACCCACCACGCATTACGAGCAGATGGATTTTTAACGAGAGGATTTTTAACATGCGGCTCATGTAGCTTTCATTTGGACATTTGCTCTGCGGAGTCATTCTTACTCATACACTGTAAGCAGATATGTGTATATCTGCGTGTATATTCATGCAGATGCCAAAGTATCAGCTAATTATACAGAGAAAATGTCACTTATTTCTTCCAAAATGTGAGAACTTCCGTAAGGAGTTAGTCTAGCAGCTCTGCTAGTCCAGCCAGTCACAGTGGGCAGATCTGCCGAAGGCCAGGAATATGGCTACAGCTTCTCAGTGTCAACCAGTGTGGGGTGTCTCCAGTTGGCTGGGATTTTGTTCTCCTGAATGGAAGAAGAACGAATCCATTTAAAGTTTATTACTACATCTTCCCGGTCTGTGCCATGTGTGATAAAGAAATACTAAAAATTAGCATTGTAGTACAGCAAAGAAAGCAGTAACTAAGGATGGGGTTGCTACTATGCTGTACTTGACAGACATATATATATAATGAAAGAATGATACCTGACCCAAGAATCTTCTCTTCCCATACATTAAAGCAGTTTTGAACTCAAATAGGGTAGTTTTACCTCAAATGCCAAGTCCAGGGCACAAAGTTAGTGAACAAATCTGCTCAGAGGGCTGCCTCAGACTCTCCCAGGTCAATCTTGCTCTACTCCATGGAGCTTCTCTTTCTATTCAAAGACTACTCATCAATTTTGGACTCCCTGTTAATTCATGGCTCCGCAGTGCACCATGGCTCTGGATAACGCTGGGGTCTGAGCGCTAAGCTCACAAGGTATTCAGCATGGGATTAAGGTCCAAGTCTTGAGGCTTTAAAGACAAGCGCATGTTCCTGGTGGGTGGACACCAGAAGCATATAGGGCTGGAAGGAACCACTGGGATCAGCGTGTTCAATTTGCAAGCAATCATGAATACGCAGCATTTTGCAGAATTTAAGTGGATCTGAAATGAAGCTAGTGACAGCCTGAAAGTCAAAATCTGGCAAAAGGTAGGCAAGGGATGGTGAGCTGATCATCGGTGATATATTCGAACAGTCTCTACAGAAAGAGATAATTTAAGATTAAAATAATAAAAAATTCAGTGTGTATAAAGATTTTAGTCATTTCTAAGTTGCTGGCTGTCATTATAAAATCAGTGAAAAGTTCATGTGGCAGATCATGCTGCCTGGGATTAGATAGGTAAGACACATTACAAAACTCTGCTTATGATACATAATTTTCAACACATTGTCATGTAGGCTTGTGACTGCAGTGCAGTTGATCTCCAGAGAAGTCAATAGAAGCATTTGCCTTCCCAAGTCCAACTTTGCAGAAGAAAATGTATTACCTAATAAACTTCAGACTTGGCATTAGTAATCTTATAGACTCCAAAACTCTAAAACTAAGCAAAGGGAAATTTCTTGAATTTTGAGATTTGGAGGGCAGGGCTAAAGACTCTACTGATGATTTTTGGTATTATTCTGCATTTGGTGGTTGGTATAATAAAAAAATGGTAGCAGGCTGTGTCCAGAAATAACATCTTGTCAGGCAAGCTGCATCGCTGATTAACACACAGTAAGAGCACCTTTGTGGTGGTGGGAGAAAAATTAAGGGATTGCTAGAACTGATTTTTGTTTACCATTATTTTGACATGGGAAAATCTATTAATAATTAATTCATCTGCTGTCTACTCTGTTAATAAATATAATTTCTAAGTAAAATTGACATGTAGTGAGCGCTCTGGTCTTAGGAGGATAGTGAACAGATAAGCGGGCCAACACTTCGGACACAGAACCTCTGAATGATTCCAGCTGGAAGACACTCAGGGGGTTTTAGTCCATTTTTCCAAATTATTTCCTTACAGTCTTTCCCTTCAAGCTACCAAGCAAAAGCTTACATGTTGTGTCTATGCAAAGAAATTTCCTGTGGTCAGCAATAGTTGTACCTCACTAGCAAGCTGGGAGGAAACCTACGGTGATTTTGAGAATGTTCTCAGCTAAGGTTAAAAAATAAAGGGAAACATTCAAAAGTGTTTACATCACTTCATCTTGGTTTGGTTTTTTTTTCCCCAGAGAAATATCAGAATTTAGACAATATATCGAATTCAGCCCTGGACTGTAATTTTACTGAAGCCAATGGTATTTCACAACTTTTGGAAAAACATATTGGAGTTTTAGAAGCAAAATTTCCAGGATACCTTCCTTCCTACTGCATTTATGTACATGTTGTGAATAAATTCAACTAAACCTTTGCTAGGTCATGGCATTAATTTGTCTCTTTTTAAAAGAGAAACGATCCCATTGTAAAATCCGGGCAGCTCACAGCCATGTGGAAGGCAGGATGACATTTTCTAAGTGTCAGTAGTCATCCACCTTCACTTCTTTTGTTTCTTGCTTAAGGTCTTTTTAGTTATAAAACCTGTAGACTGAAAGCAATATTGAGTTTTTTATTATTTTATTAATTACGTGTCAACAATCAACAGGGTGATCAAAATCCTGTTTCCCCAGGTACATCTAATCATGCCGTTTTTAAAAAAAGCATCACAGCTGTTGATGTGCTTTGGTACGTGTTAGAGAAAAGTGAGATGGAAGTACCATGAAAATCAACCTTTTTTCAAACAATTTATGTGAACATACCTCTTACATAGTAATGATCGTAAGTGACTAATGCTTTTCTTTGAATTATTATTCAATTGAATAATATTGAGGTCAACTGAATAATATGGAATAATAATAATAATTATTATTATTATTATCATTATTTTATGAAAACTGATCCCTTTAAGTTTTAGAACCCTTTTTATAGCCCTTACGGGCTCAATTCCATAATAAGAATAATAAATAATAATCCAGGACTGTCACTTGAGATGTCAAATGCAACAGTGGTGCAGACAGTTTAGTTTTATGTGCTGTTTTGGGGAGAACTGGCACTCATAGTAGTAGTAGTAAGAGCCTGTATTATTCAGCACCTGGAAATGTTTCTTCCTGCTAAGTAGGATTATTATTATTATTTTATTATTATTATTACTATTATTATTATGGATTATTGATTTTCTTTAGCTTTTTTTGTACAAACATCAGGACTTCATAAAACAAAGAAACCATTTTGTTCCAAGACTCATTTGTTTTACAGAATTAATGAGGAATGTTGGTGGAAAAATAGTAAAATGGCGTAAATGAGGTGGGAAATATTTATCACCTCTGACCAGTTCCACCACTAAAACACATGCAAGTCCATGAAAATTACACACTTCTGTTGAGTGTATTTCTTATGAAATCTGCTTACTCTAAAGATGGAGATTAAATACCATGGACTAGGCAAGGGATGTCTGGTGGAACACAGAGCTTTTTATTTCCATGGGACTGATTCAGAAACGTCTCAGGATATAATAAATGAGATATGGAGTCATGGCTTCCAGCTCTTATTCTAAGAATTATTTAAAAGTAATTCTTCAACTTTTTTCACAATGTTCTTACCTGCATATATGTTTATAGACCTATATTGTATCCCTTTCTAAGTTTTAGCTTTTCACACTGAAGAGTCCCACTCTCATCAAACTTACCTTGCACTGAACTTACTACAATTCCCTGCATTTTCATCTGGAAGGAACGATGCGATCATAATTGAAGTAATCCACAGGTGGAAGCACTAGGAGCTCGTCCAAAGGCTGAGTAATGGTTTTCATCTTGAGGTTTTTCTCTTTTTTTTTTTTTTTTTTTTTTTTTTGCCATGTCTTTGTAATTATAATAATAGTAATAGCACTTCTTTCCTACTGGTTCAAAACATCCTATTTCACTTTTAATAACTTCCCTGGGAAGGGAGCTGGTGTCCATGTAGAAACATCCTTGGTGATTCTGATACCTCTTGTCTACATGATGGTAGCCAGTATACTGCCTATTGCTGCATAGGTACAATAAGGGTTATTGTTCTCCACGTGCATTACTTTTCACATAGGAACATGAATCTTTCCACTGAGACCACAAACAATGCAGAGATGAAGTTCAGAGATCTCCTATTCTACCTCTAAGGTTTCCTTGCAAGCTAAAGGAATGAGGAATTACGCAGTTTGCACCCACTCTACACAATGAGCCAAATTCAGCCCTAATTTAAACAGGTACCTGCTATTTTGGAGAGATTATGTTTTTGCTGAATTTGGTCACTGTTGTCTGTTAAGCATATTTTCGTTAAAGAGCTCAGCCATCTCTCTTTTTCACAAGGACCTTCTACACAAAACATTGTGGGACTTCCGAAGAGAGCCCTGAACATTTGCTGCAATCAGTCCCGTCACTGTTCCCCAGGGCAGCCTCTCTCAGCCCAGGGGCTGGAGTTTCTGTCCTCATTTCCAGTAGTTCAGCCAAATTCCCCTCACTCGTTCATTAGAGGCTCCTAAGGTCATTTAAATTTTACTTATTCATGAAGGAAGAGCTGAGGCATTGTCTTGGATAAAATAAGAAAAGAATATTCTGAGAAAATGCAAGGCTTATCATGCCTCATATGGTTCGGGGTTTGTTGTTGTTGGTTGTTTCCTATTTATAGGGAGATATCCCTGAAGACTTCTACTAAGTGAATCTCTTTTTCGGTTAAGTCAACAGCGATAAAAGCCTGTTTGAAGATGCTGATTCTTGAATTGAGTCTCCAGTGACTTTTTTTCATGGATCTTTTCCTGTTCTGATACAAGCTTCCTGTGCATTATTTGTCGGTAACACATAGGGAGAATACCTTGAAGAAGTGCAATATCTGAGCAGGCATTAACTGATTATTGCAATTTGCCTTTCCAAACTTTAATTCTCTAGAACATAAACAAGTAAGAAGAAAATCCATGTATGCAACTTGTTTATTCCACAGAAGGAGGAACAACATTAACGGACCGATCTGCAGTTGTGAGAGACGTTAGTATGCTTGCACACACTTACCCATCTCCAGCACTCCTTAGTAAATTTGGAATTGTCCTGGTTTGAGGAATATTTTGGTGAAGAAAGTGCAGTATGGATAAAGAACTCTCTTAGTGCTTAAGTTCAGACGTAGGTGGAATGATTTCTCATCATTTTTATCAAAGTCATAGAAAAAACATTATGCATTGACCTCCTCACAGGCTGTGTGTGCGTGTACGCAGCGAGTGAGTGGATTCAGTGACGTACCTCCCGACCTCGCCTTCTCCGACGACGCAGAAGATGATGGTTTCACATACTCAGCTGTTTGATTTCCTTTCCACTAGCCATAATTAACATTTATTCAAGCTACATTAGGAAGAACATAAATATTTCAAAGAAGCTAATTACAGCATCCAAAACATCCTCCAAGCTATTCGTTTAATGAGGATGTGCTTTGTTCCTGCAATAGTGTAACATTAATTTCATCAAGCAATTAAAAAAACAAAACCAGACACGATAGAGAAAGATGTATTTTTTCCCCTGTTTACAAGAACATTCACTTGTGTTTCAGTGAGTTCCTTGTGTAAAGTCATAAGCTATGTAAACCTCCTATAAACTGAGATTCAAGCTTGGAGAACTTGATCTGTCAAAACTTGCAGAGATTTCAGTAGAAATACTGGCTTTGCATAAGCTTGAGTTTGGGCTTAACGCAAATATACACTTTTGCTAAAAGTTTTATTGTTTTTTCTAGTATACGATTAGGAGGATTACAGTCATGCCCAAATAAGTTTACCTTACCCATATGTCAGGAAATGCAAAATTATATTGCTGCTCTTAGTAAAAAGGCACAGTCTAAAATGAAATGTAGTTCACACTGGGTTGGAAGTGCTGGAAGACTGTAAGCTGCTAGGATTCGGACAGTGTAACTCAGCGTGCCAACAGGATTGCATGGGTACTGGGTACTGCTTTTGCTGCTGAAAGATTGTGGAGCGATACAAATCCAAGCATAGAAAGAAGTATTATAGTTTTTTTCTGGTTAATGGAAGACCAGAATTTTTCCATGTGGAAATTTTTGTCACCATCTTCAAAATCTCTTTTAATATGTTTTTGTGCAAGTGGACTCAATCTGCAGTATTAAAACAGATATCACAAAAAAACAATTTCTGGGCTAATCAGGGCTCTTTCAGCTGAAAATAAAGTTTATTTCAAGATGTAGCTTTTTTTCACCATTCTTAAAACCGTCTGCCCCATTCAATGGGGGTAGAATGTTTGCAAGTATTTAACTCTCTAACTATAAAATACTGTATTTTATTTCACAATTTATTAAATATTTAACAAGAATGTATTAATTAAAATGCATAACAAATTAAATCCTTCCTCAGGCCAAGGCTCAGGGCACTGATTCATGTATTTGAATCAAGATAGATTAGGAAGATACTTTTCAGTGCTGATGACTTCCCGTTTATTATAATGTCTTCTGAGTAAATGTCTTCTGGTTTTATTAACAGAAGCCAGAACCAAATGCAATTCCTTGATTTGGATTGTTTTAAAACAACTCTTTTAATTAGGTAGTGTCCTGGTTTGAGGTAAAACAGAACCAATTTTCTGTTCAGTAATTTTACTTTTTAGTTAGGCCTCTTCTAACTGCTGAAATTACCAGCATGTTGTGCAGAAACTGTTGGCTCTCAGAGTGATGAGACCCGTGTTTATAGTTGATGCCAAGGAATGGGATGCAGAGAGGCTCCTGCTGATACTTATTGCTATAACAAGCAAGCCTAGCCAATTTTGGTACTTGACCCGTTAGAGGGTGGGAAGTGGAAATGCGTAGAGGGGTCACACCTGCGGGGAGGCACAGACAGGACAGGTGACCCAAAACTGACCAACAGGGTATTCCATCCCATCTGCCTCATGCTCAGTATAAAAGCTGAGGGATCAAAGGGTCAGCCCTCTTCCTTCAATGGCCGGCATCTGAGGAGGACTCTGTCTGTTCGTCTGCCTTTGATCCCAATCTGTGCCTTCCTGAATCCAGATCCAGAATCCAGTTCCCATCCGTTGCTGAGCCCAGTCTGGGACTTCCCCAGTGCCCACTGGTGATGTGATTGTCATCCTGGGAGCTTGATACAATTTTGTATATATTTCATTATTTTCTTTTTATTTTATTATTAATATTTCATTAACCTAGTTTAGTTGCTTCTGAACTCGTAAGCCTCTTCCTCTCTCTCCCTCCTCTCCTTGTAGAGAGAGGTGGGGGGCAGCATCTGCCAGTCCGGCCCAAACCACGACAGATTTATCGGTGCCTGACATGGGGCTTGAGCAGGACTTGACCAGGGCTCTGATAGATTGCCTGAATAGTTTGAATTCCAGCTTGCTCAGAGATTAAAACGGATAGCTGACATCATGTCATTCTGAAGTGAAATGTTATATCATGCCTTTAGAGGGCTTTGTTTGAAGTTAATTGATGCAGCTCTGCTTAACCTGCCGAATGTGTTGCATGGTTTGTTTGCTCTTTATGTTTGTATGCGGTGGTTTAAACGTGCTATTTTGGTGTGGTTCGGAATTCAGATGTAGAATACGGTTACTTGGATAACAGTTCTACCTGCATATCTCAGGCATCACGTGATGGATTCTATTAGTAATTACACTTTTGATTTTACCTGGAGAAGGTTTACTTCATCCTTTAATGATTATGCCAAAGTGACACCATCAGAGCGAGCGGATGGAAGCCTTTTGGGCTGTTTTGAAAAGGAATGTTTCAATAAAACGTACAAAATACAGGCTTCTTTAATTTATGTACTGGCTTTCCGTTGGCACAAAGATTAATTGTGTCCCCAGTCCTATTAAGGGAAGCTTCACTACTGGATCTGATAGAGAAGATACTTCTATTACTATGAGAATTTTATAGCATCTTGGCATGCTGCTTGGCAAAGCTTTTGAAATTTTGATGGCTTGTCAAAGTGTTCACGGTCGCAGAGCACAATTTGTAGCACATATGACTGATAAGGGTAAGGGAAAAGAGCAGACAGCAATGCTATGATTATAAATTAAATTATCTTTTATTTCACAGTAGCAGCTACAGCTCTTGTCAAGCATCTTTACTCCACCACCCACCATTCACCTCACAGTCAAAACCCACTGAAATGGTCAAAAAGAACTGCACGTTATTTTGGAAAAGAACAATCTCTAATATTGTACCACTGTCTCATTGTTGGACCGTCATGCAGTATTTCCTTTAAACGACAGCAAAAAGCAACCAAGCAAAACAATAGGAGTGAATGGAAAAAGAAGTGGAAACAAATCCTAAGCACAGACTGTAAATTGGGAGATGCTGCCCAGAAACATTCTCCGTAGCATCTCAGTGTTGGAGCGGCACCTCAGCTGGGCAGGATCTTCCCGCAGCAAATCCTGAGGGAGCAGAGACAGTTAGGCACGTGCCTTTGGAGAAAGCCGGGCTCTGCTGCTGCTGGGCTGGGCACCAGGAGCAGGTCAGCACCAGCCCGAGCATCCCGCTGGGACTGGGCGTGATCCGGCCGTTCAGGCTCCCGCAGACTTGGGTACAGTTCTGGTAACCTGGGGCTTGCAGTGTTTCAGGGGTGGCCGGACTAAGCTGCCTAACTGTCTCGCAGATTTGGGGTCTGTGTGCTTTTGAATATCTTATAACGTAGTTGCTTTGGCTATCTACAGGCGTAAGTAACTCCAGGAACTACGTCTGCTGCTGTATTTTAAGTAAAATGCCTTGCTAAGCGCAATATTAGCATTTTAATCCCCAAATATCACCACGTTACTGAGTTCTGTTCCACGGTGTGGCATTTTGTGTGTATTTAAGGCATGGGGAAAGTCAGGAACTGGTCACAGGGTTCTCCAGAAAAGCCAGCAATCGGCAGCTCCCGGGTCAGATGGGCGCGCATCCTCAGAGTCCCGCATCCCAGCCACCGACGTCCTCTCCCGCATGGAAGCTCGATGGGTTTTGGCTTCCCAGACTGGTCTATCGGGGGCAGGGTGGGCAGGGCGGCCGAGCGCCCTCCCCGAGTCAGCCTGATGCTCGTCCACGTGTCCGGGAGATTTAAAAAGTTTGGGGAGGGAGGGAGGGAGGGCATGCCCAGAAGAGCGGCTGGCAGGGAGGCAGCGCAGGGGACACCGCGGCCATGGGACATCTCTGCCACCAGCAGCATCCCCCAGCCACCCCCCAGCGCTGCCGGAGGAAGGCAGGGGCCGGCGCGGCGCCACCGGGGTCCCCGCTCCTCCTCCTCCTCCTCCTCCTCGCCTCCTCCATGTCTGCTTGCAAAGGTGAGGAGCATCCCTCTCGCAAAGCCCTGCAATATTTTATTTTGGGGGGGGGGTGTGGGGAGGTGTGTGAGACCCCAGCAGCTTGCCAGCCTGGCGAGGGGGCTGCAAAGGGAGGCGCTGCCTGCCTGCCGCCGCCTCGCCGGGCTGGCGTGGGATGCGGGGCCGGGGGGGATGCAGGGATGCGCAGGAGGTTGGAGCTGCTGGGCAGGGTTTCAGCGGTTGGGTTTGGGGGGGGCTTCCTCGTGTATCCCGGCAGGATTACTCTGTCCTGGCAAAACTACACTCCAGCAATTGCTTTTGTTAAAAGCAATTTCATTTTAAATATAATTGACTCTGATTCAAAAGCTAAGAAAAGAGAAACGAGGTGTAACACAGAATTGTAGGAAAAATTAGGACCCTCTGGAAGTCACTTAGCCCAACCCGAAGCAATATTTATTGCATGAGGAATCTCTGGGGGTAGGGTTAAGTAGGAAAGGATAGGGCTGCTTTAAGTATAGAGCTTGGTTATCTTGATTTAATTTGAAATGCCGTCTTATATCTGAAAGTTGCTATTTTTTGTAACAGGGAGAGCTTGTCAAACAAGCACAGATAATGGGCTTTTTAACAAAGTGTACTCTTTTTTCTATTCTATTTTCCCACTCCAGATAGATTAACTATTTATACCTTGTGGAGTAACGTTACAAAATAAGTTGCTGTGCAAGGAATAGTTCTGTTTTGTTTGTATTATATGTGTGTGAGTTACTTTCACCAGGAAAGTTCTGATTTGATGTTTTTTTTTAATGTCAAGAATCAAAGGAATCTGAGTACAGTATACTGAATATTCTGTTAAAAATAAATTCTGGAGGCATGGAAGAAGGGAGGGAAGGAAAAGGAGGGCAAGGAAGGGCAATGGCACACAGTGTTTACTCATTGTTCTTACAGAAATGATTGCCAGGGTCTTGTGTAGGGAGAGCAGTGGAGGGAAGAGAAGACGAAAGAAATGAATCCCAGGTTGAAAAGTGACTGAATATGCAGCTGGCATTCTGCTGCCTTGGAAGAAGTTGAGTTTTTAGAAGCTGGCAGAATTGAAGGTTAAGAGAACAAATACATCATGGACAGCATCAGTTTTGTAGGATTTTCTCTTGTTCCTTTTAAATAGGATTGCTTTCCTCAATAGCACTCTTTTTTTTTTTTTTCTTTTTTTCCCCCTATGGTTATTTTGTGTACATTACAAAATAACTTATTTTTTCCCTGTGCGTGCCATTGTGTATGTATGTAAATGAATGAAGTCCTGTAGGGACTGCAGCACTGTTCTGGATGGGGTGATGGAGGGACACTGCCTGGCACTGGGGGGCACGTAGTCCTGGGCGTGAGCACAAAACAGACAGGACTGCACAGGAAGTAAGAGTTTTGTGAATATGTGGAGAAGGGTTAAGGAAACTTCGGAGCTGGTGAAATAATTGCATCTCCTCTGTCTAAAAGTTTATGCTCCAGGCAAAACCAACAACAACAACAAAAAGCAAGCTGTAATATTCAGGCTTTCTTGCCTGCTGCCCTAAGCTTTACAGGCTATTGGATTTCTTCTGCTCTCCCTGGAAAGCCTTGGGAACCAGGCAGTGGCAGAAGCTGTGTTCAGTGACAGGCAGGCAAAGGTCTAGCGGGGAAAGTATGTTGATCTGAGGTGTTGCCCAGTTCCACTCTTTGCAACCAGGACACCAGTCCCAGGCAATACTCCAACTGGAATATAGTAATTTATGAACAGAAAACAAAGTAAGAGAATTGTAGCACTTTTCATTTATTTGGAGTTTTTCCTTGAACTGAAACAAACATCAAAAAAGCACAAATTTTCATTGGAAAGCAGTTTTCTTATTGTGTGAACGTCTTAGAGATTTCAGAAATATCCCACTTCTACATAAGGTGAAATTAAGACCTCTTCTCATTCTCCAGCCCCGATTTCCCCAGAAAACAAACATCAAGAATAATTAGCCACCTTAAGTCTGTACCAGTACCAAATTATGAAATCTACCCTTTAATGCCTGGAACTAACCACTGTTGTAATTATTGTTATTAGTGGTACTTGTAAAACATATGGAGGTGATGTGCATTCATACCCTGCTCACCTGGCCATTCTAGCTAAGTCTAACATCACCTCTTTTTTGTTTAATTTGGTTCAATTATTCAGAAAAAACAATGTGACCACAGTTAATTATAGACTGTTTGGGAGGCTATACAATCTCTATTAATCTGAAGACTTTAAGAACAGTGTATAAACTGCTTGGGCACGGCTCATGGGCAGCAGCTTTGGGCAGGGGGATAAATTAGATGTCTTTGTAGGGTTTCCTGCAGTCCTAGGACTGTACAGATAAAGCACCACCCTCTCCAACACTAATCTCCCTTCCAGGTGAGTTACAACACACCCCCACATCGGTATGTTTGCGTGGTCTTTAGTGCGCTCGCAATTCAGTGTTGCTCATTTCTATTATTTACAGAGACTCTGATAATACATTATTATCAGAAATATACTGCCAGATAAAAAAAGTCTGGAAAGGTGGATATTCTGGGTGCTGGGTCAGGAAGAACCTAGAGACAGTGAATTCCGGGTTTGTAGCCTGGATGGGCAGAGATGGAGAAAGGAGCTGCCCCCAAGCCAAGCACAGCACCGCTGCGGCGTTCGGCAATTAATAACACATTCAGTCTTCTAAGGGACTGAGCTTTTCCTTGTCACATACAGCAGATAGAGGAAACAAAGCTAGTTACACGCGTACTGTCTATCACCTCAAAGATGCCATGTTCATGTCACGGGTGTTAGTCATATGCAAGTGTACATTACATAGCACATGTTTAATGGTTTAACTGTGACATACAACAAAGCAAGAGGTAGAATCCAGATTCTCAACTTGCAATGTGTGTGCTGGAGGGGAGACGAGTTCTCAGAAAACTCAAGGTGCTGGAATGTGTTTTCCTGAGCAGGTCTTGGCATTCAAGAGCTGCCACGCAAACCGTCTTGCCTGCTACTTATTGCTGAGAATGGACTAATGCTAGCCTGATCCCTGGCAAAAGCTGAGTAACTTCCATGCTGTTTATTGTTAGAGATGTGAGTGTCCGTATCTGCTGTGAACTTGTGAAGAAGCCACCTTCCGTGTTGCTGACAGAGAGCAGGCAGAAGCTACAGGACAATGATAAGTGCTCTAGGTGTCATATAGCGTTCAGAGTTTTTATTTAAATCACTGGCACGGGATACTTATACAAATGACCTTTGCTGTACAGCATTGCTAAGCACGGTTTGTGCTTCCAGGTGCACCGATGCCATCCCAAGCACTCGAGGTGGATCAGGATTTGCAGCTGTGGAAAGAGGTAAGCATCACCTGCACACTGCCGTAGGGTACACTCCATTTCTTCTGTGCCCATCCTTGCTACAGTCACACCTCACTCTTCAGGGTTTCTCTTGCATGGAGTTCAGGTGCTTCTTCCAGTCCTGCTTCTCTTGTGCATCTCTTATTCTGACATCAATGAAGAGGTGAAACATCTTATTTTTCAGATTTTCTGAACAGTTGCTCCAGGAGGATGTTGAGGCTGGGTATCGAGAAGGGGAAAACGACTTTTTGGCTCAATGGAGAGCCACATTTGATAACAGTTGTCATTTCACTGTCAATGACCAGGCAGTCACTGTCCCTGGAAGAAACACAGTGTCCCATCTGGTATTTTCATAGTCTGTACATGATACACAGTAATTGTTTCAACTCACCCAATCTCACCGCTTACTTCTTCTGTTCCGCACACAGAGCTGGGACACTATTTAATCCTGTCCGAGCCTCTCAATTTTCTAGGTAAATGATAATGTACTGTGTCAATTAGACCCTCTAATATTTTGCTACTGATTGCTATCATAACTTCCACTCTTATCTTTAAAATTAACATTCATTTTGGCTCTAGGATGGGACACGTGTGTTAACACAGGCTCTTCCCTGCCCTTTTGGAACAGATGGAGTGACAGGGCATAACACGCAGAGAGGATTTAGCCTGCAACTCGCATGCCCTGATGTTGCTGTAACCTACAAGTACTCCGTTGCCTTTTAATTTTGTAGCTTCTGATAACATTAAAAAGTAAATGACTCACCAAGGGTACAGATGCAGAGAGTAAATTTCTTCCTATTGCGGGCATTACAGGAGATAGCTCCCCTTAGATCATTTCGGAAGCGTTGACTCAAACACCAACATACTCCTAGACTGGCACTTGAACACGCCCTGGTGATACTTATCTCCTGGGAAAAAGTGTTCTCTTGGGAAGTAAGGTCCTGATAGCTATTAGGAGTTTATGAAAATGAGACATTCTGGATTAAAACTGCTGCTTTGTACATTTCTGCATTTATTGCTAAGATTTGCTATTTGTAACACGGTATTTGACCCTACACCAACTGGAGGCGAAGGCAAAGTTTCCATTGATTTCAGCAGACAAAAACGTATGTATAAGATCCTAAATTCTAGGTAAAATTATGTAACATAACTGATATAAAACTTACTGTTACAACAAGAATAATGCAGGACTGGAGAGGGTCTAAGGAAAGAGAATTAGATGCATAGGTATAGACCCTAAATCAACATGATTACAGATTCATACTAGTTCACTAGAGTTTCTTGGAGTGAAGATAATCAGTTCCTCCCTGTTTGTTACTTTATTAGCGGCTCATTCAGGAGAAGGCCTACCTCTAAATTAACTTAGTGTTTTCCCGGAATGACTCCCAGTTTATGAATATGGGAACTTTGCAACTAAGTATTGTGTTCCTTTACTGTTCTCTCACATCCTTTTTTTTCTTTATGTTATTTAACCAACCCCAATACATCAATGATGATAGGAACTTTTTTTTTTTAAAAGGAATTAACAGAAACTGTGGCATTTCCTCAGCCTTTGTTTTGTCAATGCAGGTTTTGGCTGAGAGATACTGCTTTGTGTTTGACACAGTGCAAGGCAAGATATCTTGTCCTGCAATGGCTTTGTGGTAGTTCTCTAACAGTCGCCTCCAACTACAAAACGAGCAAATAAATCAATAAAAAATAACAACAAAATCCCTCACCAGGAAGAAACCAGCAAATTTTTAATGTAGGCTTCCAAAATGTCTTCAGCTTAGTTTATCCTGTTCGCTGTTGATTTCTCCCTCTACATTTTCTTACTCTGAAAGTAGTGAAGCTGAACTAATATACCCAGAGACAAATAGATACACAATGAAGGGAAAAGAGAAGGGGGAGGATGTGTTACCAACAAAAACTATTTGAAAGGGGAATTCTGTGAGCTATTAGCTTTCCACTATCTCTGCTAATGCTTTCTCGTAGATTGTCTCTAGAGAAGTGAATCATCTCTTGTCTTGAAGTACTCAGATGTGCATTATTTGTTTATTGCTTTTTTTTCATTCAATGTTTTCATTGCTAAAGACTGTTGTTTAGGGCTTTTTACCTTTAATAAAAACATAAGACCCATTGCATTACCTACTCTTTATTTAAAAAAAATAAATTAATGCAGTCTATGAACTAGATGATTGGCAAAGCTTTTTGGCATCTAGACAAACAGTATCAAATATTCAATGCAAGAAATGTTGCATAACAATTTCTATTGATGCAATTTTAAGAGTTATATACTGAAAGGTTGAACATCTTTTTTCATTATTATTAAATTATGCAGCTTCAGCACTCAAGATTTTTTCTTTTCTTTACAGAGGACTTTGAGCTTTCAGCACTGGTAATATTATTTCCATGAATGCCAATGTCCTTTATTCTATTTTTCCTCCCTCCCCGATTGATAACTCTGCTAAAATTGATTCAGTAGTATGGTATTCTTTTGTCTTGGAAGAGACAACAGAAAGAGGATGTGATTAATTGTCTACACAAGGCCATGAACAGTAGGGAGACGATGGGTAGGGATCACTTATTCATTACTTCTTCCAGGACAAGATCATGATAGCACTGAATAAAAAGACTGATCAAGACAAACGGAAGTGCAGTGTTTACGAAACCCTTACCACAGGACAGTGGGGATGCTAAAAATTTACAGTGGTTCAGAGAGAGATTGGTCAAATTCACAGCACAGAAATCCACTGTGGTTGGAGAGCATGGGTTTTACTAGACCCCTGGTCTCTTCCCTGGTTACCAATACATGGCCATTTTGGGAGTTTTTTAAGACGCGTTAAGACGCAGAGCTAAATAGACATTTATTTTGATCCAGATGAAATGCCTCTTCTCAGCCTGGAAAAGAGAAGGCTCCGGGGAGACCTTATAGCAGCCTTCCAGTATCTGAAAGGGGCCTACAAGAAATCTGGAGAGGGACTTTTTCCAAGAGCATGTAGTGATAGGATGAGGGGTAATGGCTTCAGACTGGTAGATTTAGATTAGATCTCAGGAAGAAATTCTTTACTGTGAGGGTTGCCCAGAGAAGCAGTGGAGGCCCCATTCCTGGAAGTGTTCAAGGCCTGATTGGATGAGGCTTTAAGCAATCTGGTCTAGTAGGAGATGTCCTTGCAAGGGGGTTGGAACTAGATGATCTTTAAGGTCCCTTCCAACCTAAACCATTCTATGATTCTGTGAAATGGCTGGTGGGAGTTGTGGCTTCTTGGTTTGGTTTGTGAATTTATTTTGGGTTGGGTCTATGTGTGTGACATTCCATTCTGTGCTGATGTGTCTTAGTTCAACAGCAATGACTTCTTCCACAGTGTTCTTTGAGTTTAGATCCTGTGAAATATATTGAATGTATCTCTTACTAGCACTGTGATTTGAGAACCACTTCCTTTATAAAAAAATCTTATAAGACTCCTCATTTATCAAAGAAATCAGTACAAACCTAGGATATTTGCTGCTTGGTCACTCACACAAATTGACTGGCGTGCATAAGATATGCTGGTACCTGTCATAACCACTCAAGACATACATGTGTCATATACATGCAGGGATGCTGGAATCCAATTGGAAGAGTGGTGTTTGAGGACTGCTCTTTGAATCATTTGCTTTGTCATTTTCTTTGCAGTTTTGTATAACCCAAAGACATCACAGAAAAGATGTAAGTTCATAGTCCATACCCCAGATGCTTAAAATCATAATTTAATATATGTCTGAGAAGGCTACAAATGGGAGGGATGTGAATGGTGTAAGAGAATAAAGGACCCAGATATGTATGTGTTAGTTGTGATCAAATAAGTACAAATTTGTTTATTTGGTCAAGGGCTTTTTTTTTCCGTTGAACACAAAATATTTAATGAATGTACCTATAAGAATTCTTTATGGTGGACAAGCTTGCCATACCTTTGGCTGCACTGAACTGTTTTTGAAAACACAAGTATTTCACTTGTTTTTATTAATCCGACTTCTTAAAAAAGGACTGTGTGAACTTTTACAGATAGATGATGCATGTTCTGCCTACCTGTCCAGAGATTCTCAGCCTCAGGTGAGTCAGATAGAGGTTACTTTGTTATTTTGATGCTGTTTGTTATATGCAGTAGGATTTGAAGTCTGATACCTGAGTTCATGTTTTCTTTACATTAGGCGTCCAGTGCACTGGAAGAACTTTGTTTTCTGGTCGTGAGTTTTCTCCAGAAACCACAGGTAACACACACAAAAGACTACTTAGCATTTCTGAACCCGGATCTCTCAGTGTGCCAGTGTCTACAATGAATTCTGAGGACCCAGTATCCAAAGTGTTACTCAGTGCTGGAAGTAATAAAAAAAAAAAAAAAAAAAAATCAGTTCTTACTCTGAAATGCTACGTGTCTTAACTCAACACCTATTAAAGATAACAGGGAGACTCCAATGTTTGGAAAATAATCTCCAGGTTAAATACAGTATTTCAGATGTTTTTATTGCTCTAGATTAGAAAAATTATGAGTTCTCAATGGAGAAAGAAATTTACTTATGAGAGCCTAGGGATATATAAAGGAGCATTCGCTAAACACATCTACTCTAATACTGGAGAGTAATCAATGCTGTCTACAGAGTTTGAAAAGAGTGGTTACATTGATAAACAAAGACATGTAATATATCTGTCAAGGAAGGATGATATTCCAATCCAGTATTGAAAAGTTTATAATGTAATTAAAATTGCCCATTGCACTGCTTTTTTTTTTTTTAACAAATAAAAGCTTCTCTACCAATTACTATTCCTACAGGATGTAGATGAAAAAGACAACACCAAAAGGGTAAGATTTCTATGTATGTTTTATGATCACACTAAAATTGTCAAGAAAATCATAACACCCTTGCTCTGTTTTGTAGTAAAACCCCACTTTTAATTTTTTTGAACAGTTCTTATTTCATTATTCTAAGACTCATGACTCAGGCAACTCAGACATCACGGTAAGTGACATAGCGCCTCCTTGTGAGTGCATGCGTGCTTCTACATAAAAACAAGGTAATGTTCCTTTTTGCAGTAGTCTCTCCCACTGTATAGCAAGCTCAGAACTGGGAGCTTTATGTTTAAGAGACAGAATGTGTTTTAATAACATGGAGGAGGATCATCGATCCTGTCCAAGTGTGCAAAAAACCAACCAAACAGTCACAGAATCCCAACTGCATCTTAATCTTGTAGCTACAACATTTAAGAATAAATAATGCTTGGTTCTGGTACTGGAACATAAAATATGCAATGAAACAATTTACAGAAGCTGAGAACATGACCATAAATATTAAGAACTCTTTTTATTAATTATTAATTAAATTGTATGTATTTATTTATGCATGTCATAAATATGTAACAGGCAAGATAGTATTTAAATCTCACTCAGACTTTGGATTCCATTTTAAGTGAAAAATATGGTTTTAAAAATAGCCTAGTATTGGTGATATAAAAATATTCTCATAAGCCAACAATATAAGCCAAACTACATGTGATCCATTCTTGCTTTTAAAGTGCAAACATAATCTGTTATTTCTGTCCATCTATGTGTTTTTTCTGTAGACAATAGGATTCTGAGAAAGTTAAACTTTCCTTTTTTTCTCATTTCTAAACAATCATCTTACATGTTAATGTCCATTTTTGCCTTGTTCTTCACATTTCTTCAGAACTATGTGGTATATTTCCTAGAAAGTGATATTGCTGACATTGGGGCCAGTGTTTTCACGACAGAACTGCTCTGGAGGTTTAAGGGTAATCAGGGCACAGCGAAATGAGCTATTTCTGCTGCTGCTCCTGCTTAAGAGGTTACTGCATCCCCCTTCGTCCCCATCCTGAATACCTTTGCCCCTGCCCACCCCCAGAGATTACTACTCTTTTCACTTTCTTCAGGTTTAGCTGTTCAGGTGACTCTTTTCTAGCCCAGTTCTCAGACATACTGACTTAGGTGAGATCCATCATTCTTTGGCTTTACTAACTTCTCTCCACTGACTGCAAGTGGCCGGCTGGGATGCCTTTTTAACTCTGCCGCTACATGTTAGACCCCTACTAGTTTAGCTATTATGATGCCACATAGCCTACATTAGGCAGACGGGGCAAAATTGGCTCCAAGCAGGCTCCAATTGGAGCAAAAATTGGCTCCAAGCAGGCAAGTTCATTTTACCTATTAAATACCTTATCGCTTTGGTAACTCCAGTTATTCCATAAATTATATTTCTCTTTGCTGCATCACTTTTCTAAGAAGCATTGTATAAAAAATGCATTATTTTTTAAATTATATTTACATGAGTTGAAGGTTGAAATCAGTTGACAGAACGTGGGGTTTCTGCTTTATTTCTTACGTGGACCTCTCTCCACAAGTCCACGTGGTTGTGGTTTGCCAGGCGGGCACTTACACTGCACACAATGCCACTGCGTTTAACCAGACTCTCTGCAAGCATAAAGTCTTGTTGAACACAAGGAATTTCACGATTGAAGCTTGTCTCTTAGGTACAGTGACCAGTGCCATGGTTACAAATTTTTCTTGAGAATGGATCCCTCCTGAACACTGTTTTCTAGCAAAAAAAATATTTTTTCTTGCTGTGATTTAATTTGCTTTGAAATAAAATGAACTTTTCAGTACAACAGAGATTGAAGCTGCTAACTTCCATAGCAGATAATGGTAGAAATGTTAGGAGAAGTGGTGTATGGAAATGCTCTTTGCAGCACTCACAGAGGCTGATCAAAGTCTGAATAATTGCAATTGTCTGGGCAAGAAGTCTGTAAATAGTTATGAATTTTCAATGAGTAAAGGTGAGGACGCATAGCTTTTCCCTCCATGGCTGTCTGAGTCACATTCCTAGTGTAAATATAAATGTTGGTACCTGTTTGTTGTCAAGTCAGAATGTTCAAAAAATTAGTTTCTCAATTAACATCTTCAGTCCTTTTTTGGTGCATGTTTAGTCCATAAGCCAATACTGCAGGAAGAGACTTTTTTTGCATCACAAGGTCCGAATTTCATTGTTGCTCATGTGTCTGTGTTCGTGTCCTCTCAGTCGTCTGTCCTGCATCCCTTGCTGCAACTCGTTCCCCAGCTTAATGAGAGAAGACTGAAGAGATACAAAGCGGACGTATGTAACCTTGAACTCTGCATGCTTGCATTCTCACACTTTGTGATTCATTAGCTATTCTAAAAATGTCCTCGCAGACCTTTCTGCTCATAACATTTTTATTTTCATGATTTAATATCCCACTAGTGTATTTTCATCAGAAACGTGAGGTTTTTCTATTCTTTAATTAGTGAAAAATAATCCTGCTGATATTTAACATTTAAACCAAAAACCACTGAATGCTTAACACAGAATAGTGGTAGAACACAGAGCCTATGTATCAAAACAAATTTTTAGTTCTTTTATAAAATGAAAAATACTTTCAAATTTATCCATACCATCATATTGCAGTTGAGTTATATTTTCTAGGGGGATTCTTTTTTTTCCCTCTTTGGAATTCAAACTCCTTAAACATATATTATTTATGACTTATAACACTAAGAATTTCCAAGTAATTTACAGATGATTTTACTGTTTAGCTTAAGGTGCAGATAAGAAGGTTCTCTATGGAACTAATTTTCCATAGAAAAATAGTGTGTTTTGGAACAAAAGTTTCACTTAGAGAGAAATAGGCCCATTTTTTCCAAAATATCATAAAGTTTGGGTATATTTGCTGCAAATGCAATTTCAAAAATCAAAAGGCAGATGGCTATTAATGTCTACTTCTTTAATGTGGCTATGGAGAGAACAGAAAAATATAGGTTGTATATAAGGATCTTTATAAGAATACTGAAGATTCCTCTATAATAAAGTATACCAGAACCTAAGACCCAGATTCTTCCTGTTTTACATTGATTTCAGCTTGTTCATTCCTTAGATTCACTGACACACAAGCTAAAATAGGTGTACGAATGTGATATTTAAAACTCAAGATAGTGGCATCCCCATACGTAGGACTTTTCCTTTATTAATCCAGATAAAGGCTGTGTTGCTAACTCCCAAATTTTCAATGAACTCTTAATCCCATGATTATGTATGGCAGCTTTCATCTAGTCATGGTTGTGGTTGTCAATACTATCTACCCCTTTCTTCAGATCACTGCACAGTCCCAACTATATGCCCTGAATCGCATTTTTCTTATCCAGTGACAGAACCTGGCCACATATAAGAACTTAAAGAGATGATACATCTTCTCATGGACTCAAATTTTTATGAAAATTTTAACCTACTACACATGTGAAAGGAAAATACAGGGTAAAATTTACCTTCTGTGATGACATTGACGTGAACTGTATTTATGCTATTGGATGTATATACTGGCAAAGAATATTCTTGGAATTGCTCTTTGTGCTTTTAAATGAACATACATGTCAAATAAGACAAAGAATGGGAAAGAAAGCATAAATGCAAGAACACAAAATTACTGTAGGTGAAAACGAACTACATTTTAAATTCAATAAAGTCCTTTTGCTAGAATACTTTAATATCCTGAATTTACTTCCACTGAGGTTGGTGGCATAATTAATGGAAATAGAATACATCAATTAACAGACAATAACCTGAAATTTGTAGCATATTTGGCATATTCCAACATATTTCAGCCTCTTCATGGCAGTTTTATTTTTAATGGGCTCAAAAAAGAAACTACAAGGATATTTTTCCAAGTAATAATAATACCAAACTCTACAGAGTTTATCAGTCAGATCACGTCTTTATATAAATTTGAGAGTCACTATACTTATAAAAACTCACAAATGAAATTTAATAAATTGTTTCTGATTAAGACCTGTCAAGCCATCATGTGACAAACAATTTGAAGTCTTATTGTTTACATCAAAGAAACATCGAATTCCATACCCTACAAATCCTTAAAAAAAAGAAAATTAAAAGTATGCTAGCTATCTGATATAAAGCTTAAACATATACTGATATAGAAAGTCCTTTTTTTAGGATAGTGTTTTGAAATATTTCTTCCAAAGGAAATTAAAAAAAACAGACCAAAAAAAACCTGTAGTGTTTCAGGATGAGCCCAGAACAGGCAGATAAAACTTTGTGGCAAAAGGCAAACATTTTATCAAGCTTCTTTTTGTAAGGTATCTTACTTTCATAAATTTTTAAAGTAGAAATGAATGAATGATGATGAGCATTATGTTTCCTTAGTCATCTCTTCAAGTGGCTAATTTTTCAAAGACCTGTCTCCTACTATCTGTATTATTGTACTCATAACTAGTGGTACATGGAAGTAGCAACAGTTAGAATTCCAGCCATTCTGCACTGTGATAACCAGCAGTCTTTAATTTGCAATCATGATGTTACACTTATGTTTACATGTTAACCCAGCTAAATGCATAGGCAGATGCATAACTAAGGTCATTATTTCCGTGGGACCGTACACATGCTCAGCGCAGGGCTCTTTCCTACCTAAGAATTGTAGTTTCAGCTAAAAGTTTGAACGCAAAATTTGTGACACTTTCAAATCCCATGTTGAGTAACAGTAACCCATATTTTGTGAACTACAGGTACAGGAATCTTCTAGATTAGGCAGTGCTATCATGGATAATTGGATTAGATTAAAGTAGATGGTGCAATAACTTCATCAGTCCTTAAGCAGAATAAGAGTGGTAGTCATAACTAGGATTTGTTCAAAGAGGAATGGAATACAGAACTAGTCATATCACAGTAAAAATTTTTAAGAAAGAAGGCGTAATAACAAAAGCCACACTAGTTCAGGCTATATTGTCACCAGTCCAGTATCCTGGGTCTAACAGTGTCTTGCTGTGCATAGACAGGAAGAAGGTGGAAGGACGAGGGAAAGTGTGGAGCATCAGTCCTCTGGTATACTCTCTAGCTTCTGGCAGGCACATCCCAGAGACCTTCTGAGCTGAAGGCTTCATCTGGAACATTATGTAAAATAGTCATTAATGGATTTAACCACCTCTGATTTGACCCTATCTGTTTTAAATGATTATTTATTTTGGAATGTTTTATCATTTGGTATTTAGGCCTACAAATTGAAGAGCCCATTAAATCCCAAGGAAAATGTGTAATATTAAATATGCACTTGAATACATTTTCTTCTGTAAAGCTGAGGCCAAGAGAAGTAGTGACATGACCAACACTGACAGAATATAGCCATTTTAAAATATTCATAAACCCAATACAAAATCTAAGGAAGTAATGAAAACAGCTCTAAATTGAATTGCATTTTATAGAAAGCAACTTTTTTCATTTCCTCTTGTCAATTCCTGCTGTGAATACCAGTCTCCTTGTTAAAGGTATTATTTATCAGTGTACAGTGCGTAAACACCAGACATTTACAAAATGCTATCGTCTTCTGGAATCAATTTTGTTAGCGGACTCTTTGGGTTTTGGTATTTTTGCATGTACCTTATCTATTTTAAGGTCATAATAAATCTTTGAAATTCATCCATATTATGCTTATCATATTTGTTTATATGGCAGATTTCAGTGTATTTTAG
The DNA here is from genome assembly GCA_008921705.1 of Burhinus oedicnemus. Taxonomy (NCBI): domain Eukaryota; kingdom Metazoa; phylum Chordata; class Aves; order Charadriiformes; family Burhinidae; genus Burhinus; species Burhinus oedicnemus. The sequence goes on from VFFE01008299.1 coordinate 5,584,780, forward strand.
TAGAAGAGTTTAAAATCGTGTCTAAATGTCATTGCTGAGGGCCATAGCAGTTTATAAGAAAATTAAGAAAACACTGAAATAATCTGCCATCAATAATAAAAGTAGGGCAAATATTCCCTGACTATGAGAAATCTAGAAGTCTGTCTTTCCAAGAGACTTTACCAGGTGGGGAAATGACATCAGTAAACTTCAAAATCAGTAGAGAATCAAAGCAACTCTGCCTAAGATGTGCAGAGGAACTCCGATCCCCCATGGAGCAGGAAGCCCCCACATTCCTGCAGGCTGCCCACCTTTGGTTGGACTATGTGACTCTGGTGTCACAGGCTGTGCTTCAGGAAGGGTTAGCTTGCTGCTGGGGTTTTTTCCTCCATGTGCCAGGAAGAAAACCAGAACCTGCTGTACATAAACACACTCACGTCTCTCCCCAACCAGACAAGAAATTGAAAAGGTGGATGGGTGAAGCAGAAAATATGCTTCATTAAATTTATTTTTTCTTCCCAGTTTGGACTGTCACCAGATTTTGTCATGAGTTTGATTCCTTTTGAGCTCCATCTTGACTAACATAATATGTTGTAATACAGAAGATACAAGACAATTTTTTTCACAAGTCAACCTAAAAGATTGAACAAGATAACTTTCAGAGGGCAGGCATTAAACTCTAAATAAACATACTTCTTCCTGAATACATATGTTTCCGTATACATGTATACATGCAGGTTTGTGAATATACATGCATGTACACTACAGAATGTATTAGGATTTTTTTTTTTACATCTCCAAACCCTTGGTAGTTACAAAACAACTGTTATAATGAAGACAGATTTTAGCTTTGCTTGTTTGCTAGTACCAGCCTCCTGACATGAAAACAAACCAGGAAACTATGTAATGTTCTTTAAGAAGTGTCTGATTCTAAGTAGAGAATGACATATTAATATGTTACATGTCCATAAAACAAATCGTAATTCCATATTAGTAATTGTACTCTTGACTCCTCAATTTCCTTAACTTGCAACAGCTGCCTATTTTGTTTCTGTTTTCATGTTTGTTCACACATTGAATAGAAAAAGTAGAAAAGCAATTAAATATAAATACCATTAGATACTTCAATGGCAATGTACAAAACTTTACTAACAGGCAAATTTTTAGCCTTCTCAAATTAAAAACCCCTATAGTATTGAATGGATGATAGATCTGAGATGAGTATTTCAAATCCAGGTAATGTTAAAATGAGATGGACAATAGGAATAAAAATCACACATGTTTTACCTACAGCAAAGAAACTGGGTATCATGGTATACCTGATGAACTGAAGTTGAAATTAAAAGCAAGACTCAAAAAGTAATGTATAGCTTAAACTCTACTTCATTTGAAAGCTTCCTTGGATTGCAGCTACTCCTGTGTTAGGAAATGATAGGAGCCATCCTGTTTTACACAATTCTTACAGCATTAGTGATCATAGCCCAAGAGATTACAGGACCTCAGTTTTTAATTGAGAAATACCATCATTGCTAAATAAATTCCATCTAAACTTTACATTCTGCTAAGCACAAGACTTGAACTATTTTGTTTCTGCCTCTCCCCCTACAGGACAGACACCTCACTCATATATCTGGTATTAACACAAACAATGGAAATTTTGTCATTAAGCTTATGTGTTCTCTAATCATGAAGGTCTCATTAAAATAACTGAATACTTCATGGTTTGTGCTTGTTGCATTTAAATGGAATTTCTATCTTCTTCATCGTCAGTTTCCCGTCCTTTGCTGTACGGACAGCTGTTTCTCAATGAGTGCAGCACTGACAGGGTAGAATATCGCGAGCACTGGTCTTTTCTTTGGGAGTTAATCTGAGAGGGGTGATCATGATACACCTCTGTAAACAGCCTGCGATCTCATTCCTGGGCTGGAGCCCAAGTATTTGTGGTTTTTAAGCTTTGCATTATTGTCCTTCTGCAAGATGCAAAGACCAACTCTATTTTGTCCACAGAGACTCCGCTACCGTGAAGACACTGGTTGTGTCTGGGTAATGAAACCTGGAAAGTCAAAGGCAAAGGCTGCTCATCATTACCAGTACCATTTTAAAGCAAACTGAACTGAGCCCAAACTTGAGGTGGAATTTGGCCTTCATTCGTGTGTTTTCTGCTATTTCTATATGACAACATGAACTTCATGTTACTGACATGGAGAAATCTATAAAAAGCATGCCTTAAGGGGCAACACTGTATAGTAGTACTGAAGAAATACTTTTAATATGTACATAAACAATCTCTCTATATAGATTCACTTACAAGAGTAGATATGATTTAAAATATTTTTTTTCAGGAAGAACTTCAAAGATCTGGAGGGATTCAAAGTAGAGGCTACTTTTTCTACAGGGTATGGTTTGTTTGACTTTTTTTCTTTTCATTTTGTGGTGTACCGAAACAGACACTGGGCCTGACCTTCCCATTTTCCTTGTGTTTTGACCAGTAAGATTACAAACTAGATACAGAAGTTCTCACGAGAATGAAACTATTCCATTTATCTTTGATGCCATAGAGGCTTTTTACTCCATTTGTGTAAAATTGAGCAAGTTAAAGATGGCAAGTCAAACTTAATAATAATTCTCTTGATTTTGGTTAATATTTTTTTCTATTTAAATAACAAAGTGGCTAATGAAAAGAAGGCAAGTTTGTATAGTTTTATTGTATAGTTTTATTTCTCATGTATCAAGATTGGATCTTTAGAGTTCTTATGACAGGCCAAAGTTACGGGTAATATTAACATCGATATTAACATGACACCAGAGTGAAAAGCCAATTCTTATTAAGCTCAGCAAGAGATTTTTTATCAGCTTTAGTAGGCATTGCATCAAGTTCCTTTGCAGTGCAAAATATTTCTGAAATTACCATGGTGAAAAGGGAGAAACTCTTTGCCTATGTTAAAGAATACAGTCTAAAAATAAAATCACTGAGTGACATAGATTTCTTTGTTAATTACAACAAACACTTATAATGCAATAATAACAATAATCTGGAAGGACATCTTAAGAAAACGCAAAAAGAATGAGGAATAATGGCCTCTTAGAGTGACTTCTTGAGGCTTTCTTCCCCTTATAAAATCATACAAAATGAGTATAATTCTTTCTTCACTCTGTGTACAGTAATTTTTACTGTATAATTCTCCTCCAGAGTGGATATACATTAAACAATAACTGGACTCAGGTTTATCTTTAATGATGATCATGTCGACAGAACTGAGAAATTTCCCAGTTTCTATACATATCAACTTGGGTGGGGCTTTGTTACTGAAACCAGTCAGTTTTATAGATCGTTTATTGGATATTTGTCTTTCAGCCACGCAATGGAAGGAGATCAGTGGATTTTCGCCAAGAAGGTATTTATTTAATGCTTTTAATCACAATCTATATTTAGATTAGTTTATTTTTATACAAAGAGGGCACCATATTTATGTTGATGGGTAGTCTCAGAAAGCCTTTAACTGTTTTGTCAACTTAGATTTCTGCAAACGAGCTTCTCCAAGATGTGCTAAATTCACATATCTTCAGGTGAAGTGAATAGAAGCTGTGGGCACTGAGTTCCTAGAACTGAGAACACAGAGCTGTTTCAGATAGCAAGAAATGGAAAATATCCCAGATCTGCAAAGAGTTTGGAAAGTTAACAATGATGATAAGTGTATGTCAGGAAGAACTGATTCAACTACCTATCAAACATATACTGACATCCTGGGGGTAATCCCCCGGTCTTACACAGCAAAAAACCTCACACTGAAACTAAGTACAGACTTCAGGATTTAATTTCAAATCATTCAGCTCTTTGGAGTGATATAAAAAAGTTTCCCTATGCCAATATTATAATGCTCTGTTTTCTAATATATCTTACATCTCTATCATATTTTAAGTATTTAGTGTTATATCATGCCAACAGCTAAAGCTTTTTCTTATTTTTCAGGATTTTAGATTCCTGACCTAGAACTAACGCTGCAGGAATGCTGAGTACATGGACATACTGTTTTCCTTACAAAAATTATTCGTTACTAATGTACAATTAAAAATCACTAGAATGTAAATGTTCTTAAATTAGATTCCGTTAGGATCCAAATGTTTCTTTACTTTGTTGATTATATTAAAAGCATATTCAAATTATTTGTTTCCTAGTGTTATGATGTTTGCAGCTGTGTGTAATGGAACTGTAAAAAAGTCACAGTGTATGCATGCAACAGACATTGCCTCTAACTACACTGTTATGTACATTCATTTTCCCTTATAAATAAAAGCACTCAGTTAGAGGGTTGTTTTAATGAGAACGTTTGTGATGTAGACTACTGGATTTTTTCAGAAGATACTGTAAGTGATTTGCGCAGTCTTTGAAATCACAGCTTGCCTCAGCAGGCCAGAAAAAATGTGTGGTTTGTTTTTCAAGATGATGTTCTCTACCCCTGTACTTGCTTCACTGTAGGCTGTGGACTTCTGGCAGCCTGCAGGGTCAAGGTAAGTGCTCTGCAGGTGATCTACAGAACTATATTGGTGATAAAGGAGTTGGCAGTCCTCAATGAGCCTTAAGGTTAATAGTGTTTCGTTGGCTGAAAAAAAAAAATAGAATCTCTATTCCCTTAATTAAAGGAAATTGAATAAGTTGCAAGTTTTGAAGAAATATCTTTACTTCATTCAACTAAAATAAGATGACATCATTTTTTTAGCTAAGTCTTTTTTTCAGCTATTAAGAGCACAGTTGCAGTATGGTTTTCATTTAGAAGACGACTTAAATGCGTTATTTACATTCTTCCAGAATTAGGATCCATTTGAAAACTCAAGTGGTTTTGATGAAGAATTGAAGAAATTCCACTCAAAAGAACAAGTTAGCCTCACAATCTTCCTAGCTTCTCTCTCTGAGTTTATTTTCACACCAGGGAGTGTTAAAATATGGTGTCAAGGCTGTAATTATGTTGAAAGTGACTAATCATTCAGTGTAGAAGCAGATTATTGTTCTTTGGCTGGTCACGGTTTGAACTGGCCGCAGCGTTATTACTCCTGCTTCTGCAACCTTGGGTGTGTTGCTGGACTTCAGAAGGTAGCTGGGAAAACGGATGGCCTCGGAGGTGGAAACCGGCATAAGAATTCTTTTTCCTCTTCTTACCCACTTGTTTTCACGCTGCAGTTTGCTGTGTCTGCAGTCGAACTGGTGCCGTTGTTTGTGAACTGAGGATCCCGTTTTATACAACCCCTGGTCGGAACGAGCATGTGATCTTCTGCCACAAAATGCTCATTATATTGCATTGCATTAAATTAGGTTATTTGTTTAAGTTTTTCCCCCCACTGCCTTACACCACACGACCGACAGCTTCCACCGCAGCAGGCCATGGCCAGAGCAGGCCTCGGCCAAAGGGCAGGCAGGGAAGCAGGGCTGCCTCCTTCAGTCACACCCACCGCCTAAAGTGGCCCAGACTGAAAGTGCCCCCCATTTGATGCTTTGTTTGTCGGGATTTAGTTTATTTTTACTTGTTTTCTATTTATTTTTTTCTTCTGAAACTGTTTTAAACAGGATTGGTTTTGTCAGCAGTAACCGAGGACTGATGGGCCAAATGGCCGGGGCCTGCCGCTGCCTTGCTGCCCACCCGCCTCAGGCCGCCACCGTTAGAGCCGCTGAGGGCAGGGCAGGCCTGCCCCAACGGCCGCCGCCGTGCTGCCACCATCGGCTCAGTGGCCCCTCGCGGGAAGCCATGCAGGTGGGCACAGAGGGTGACCCCCAGCCCCGAGCTGTCCTGGTGGGATGGCAGCTGAGATGGAGGGCGATGAGGGAGTTGGGGCCGGGACGCCAAGGAAATGGGGGAGGCTGCAGGTGGGCAGTGGTTGGGGCCGAGAGGAATGAAGTAATCCAGCCTTTGGGTTCCCAAACTTGATATATGCATCAACCCAGGCAAAGCTGGTGGTAATTAAGATTAACATTGGCAGCAGTGAGAAGTGTAATGAGAAGATTTTCACTTGGGATTGTGGCCCGCTAGTAAAGTAATACTGCTTCAGTAGTCTAGCTTCATACTCCAAAACCAATTTATATTGGATCACTTTTGCCATTTCTTGGCTCCTTTGCACTCTTATCATCAAATATCTTCTCAGGTTTTTGACACGCACTTAAATTTATTTAATCTGTACCTATTACTGCAATCTTGAACTAATCGCTTAACACTAACTTTTAAAACATTGATTTAACTCAATTTGTTAAGAAATTGTTAAAGGTCTGCTAGCTTCTGATCTTCTCTTCCTTGAGACTGGAGTTCAGATTGATCAGAGACACCGGTTTCTGTTATGCTTAATGTGATCTAGGATTCTTGATCCAATTTTTTTTTGCTTCTACATTTTGTAGATGTAACAGCATCTAGAAAATGTCCAATGTACAACTGGCTACACAAACATATTGAACATTACAAACATTAAATAGAAATATTATAAAATACACCATTTAAGTAAAATACTACGGAAAGATTTTGTGTAGGACCTAAACTTACAGAAAAACATAAAATGTCAAAAACTTTCCTGGCAAAAACTGGCCAGAGCTTATCTTCTAAGTTACCTACATCCAATCATTCCAATTCTGTTTCAACAGTCCTTTTTGTTGTGTGGTTTTGAAATTTTTTGTCTAGTTATGATGATGATTTTTATTATTGTTTTTAATGCCTCATGATTCTTCATAATCCTTCTGGTACGGAGAAGAATTTGCATCCTGTGAAGTGAGGAAAACTGATCCTGACTTAAGTCAGGAAATCTTACACTAAGGCACTTGTGTGGATGCCGAAGTGCATGTGTATCACTCGTGTTTCTTCAGTGGCTCCCTTGGACGAGTCGTCCTCTTAGTTCTGTGGATTTTTTGACACCCTAGCTGTACGTAAGTCAAAATTCTGCTTTGGTGAAGGGTTGAAAACTTGCAGTAAGACTGACAGAAAGACTTTTTTATGTAAGTAAACCCCAGGGAATTACACTACAGCAAAATCTTAATTTGGGTTTTTCCTATTCCAGACCCATTAGTGACTGTCTAATTCATTAGATTGTATATGGACCTTCTCTTTTATTTTTTCCAATGGATTATATCAATTATTGTTCAATCAAAGAAGGAGAAAACATCACTTATTCTGAATTCTTTATCTATGTTTTCATATGTGGATAAAGTTAAAGTAAGTTTTCCAGTATATTTGAAAGACATGGTGATGAAACAACCATGTTCTTAGAGGCAAAATGTTACAGAAAATAATTTTCCAAATATTATAACTAACTACAATGGAGTTGCCATTTCTAGTCCAAAATCTGAATATAGGAGCTTTGCAGAAGGAATCAGTTAAAGTATTCAGCTATGAAATCTCCTCTTTATCTTAGCAAAAAGGCACTAGCTCTTTGCAAAGCCAGAATGCTGCACTAGTAGTGAGTATCGCTAGCAGTACCCTTGCCTGCAGTTTGCTGAGCCCATGCAATAGGAGCACTGGAGGAACTGTCATGAACTTACTGCCACTTGCTTTCCACTCCAAACCCTCCAAAGTCTTGCTTCCTCGTGCATGCCAGAAGAAACTGGCAGAGGTAAGAAGTCTTCTTGCAAACTCACTGTACTTACCTTCCTTGTGAGCAATAGCATAATTCTGTTTACTCTCTCTGTGGATTTCTCAAGTATGTTTTCATCTAAAATGCAAAGCAATTCTTTTACCTTCAGGAAATTCCTTGAGGCTTGTGCAGCATTTGATCTTCATTAGAATTTATTTAGTTATACTAACTCTAAACTCTGTACAAGACATTAATTGAATAACAATAAGGCAGCTGTCAGCTGGAAAGGCCAATGTAGTACTCATGGGCATGGTAGCAATCCAATGGAAAACCTGGATGTTTCCTCAGGTAAAATTGTTCATTTGATACTGCATTATTAATGAATTATGAATATCACTAGATATTTCTGATATACACATATTTATACAGAGATTTCTTTATGGAGGTTTTCATACAAGTTGTTATTTCAGGGCCAAAAATACCACACTTTTTGATTAAAAACCTGTTTTAAAATCTGTCTTACTCCTTCTTGTCCATATTTGAGGCCTCCTAATGTGTTGCTATTCCAACAGCAGTCCAGTTACAATAAACAGATTCTTTTAATGTGATAATTTCAGTAGAAATGCAGTCTTATATTTAGCGTACAGTTCCTTTATCTTAACCGTTTAATTAAAATTACCACGAATGTAGACTTAACACCTACAGAAGTCCTGTGTTATTAACATAGTCTATGAAATAGCTTATGTTGACACATTAATATTAATCATTCACTTAAAATAAAAAGGTCTTTTTCTTCTGATTCTAGGCATGCTTTTACATGTTTATTCACAGTGTCAATACTTTGTTCTTAGTAGTAACATAAAAATACTGATACAAATGTCTTGCCTGTACAAAGCTCTGTTTCTTTAAGTGTGTTTAAGAAAGCGGTGTATCACTTTTTGTACGGTTTGTGTAGTTTTGTGTATGTGTATGTATATGGTTTCCTTTTGTTACATCCTTAATATATGCCAAAGTGAAAAAGGGCTGGTTTTGGTTTAAAAAAAGGCACACAAGACTGATTTGTTGATTTAATGTTGTTTCATAATATTAAAACAGGATCCAAATGAAGATACTGAATGGAATGCCATACTGAGAGATTTTGGAATTCTTCCTCCAAAAGAAAAAACAAAAGATGAAATTGAAGAAATGGTTTTATACTTGCAGAAAGAAGCAGAAGGCAAGTAAAATTAAAAATATGTCGTTAGTATAACAAAATTTGAAAAGCAGAGATATTTTCAATGATGCTTTTTGTAACTTAAACATTGTACAATAATTATATTTTTATTTTATTTACTTTCACTTGGTTATTTTAAAAAGGATTCCGAATTAAACATACAACATAATTAGTGACAAACATTATGGCATGTAACATGTATGGATAACTAATTTGCATAATTACATAAAGAAACCAGTCAGTATAAGGAAGATTCACATTCTGAGAAACTGGTACTCATCCACTCCTGTATTTCTGTATTTTCCTCTATAGTTACAGTTAAATAAATTCCTTTTTTTTCCTCTCTCTTAGCCAGAGTTATGCCAAAGTTGACTAATTTCTGAAATAGTACATCTTTTTCTTTCATTAGTTCCATGTCTGTGTAATACTTTTCATACATTTAAAATGTTTGCAGACACTTTGGAGAACAAAAGGTGACTAATTTTTTGTTTGCTGTTTCTAGTGAAACCGTGTGAAAGAATGAATCCTGAAGAACTGGAGGAAGCTGAAGATGACTTTGATGAGGCTGACAGGAAAGCTATGGAAGCGCACAGGTAAAGTAAGGTATACCTATCCAGATTAACAGTGTACATGTCACTATTGTACATGTACGTGCCCCTGAAAAATACACTCAGAATCTTTTGAACAGTAATGTCTGCTGACCGACACAACTGGCCTTTTTCACCTTCCACTCCTTTGCCCCCAGATAGACAGCATTCACGTTACTGTGCTACTTCTTCCTAATTGCCAGTGGCAAAAAGAAGCAGTTTACACCATATTTTACTGCAATGTTCTGTCGAACAAAATTATCCCCCTTTTAAAATACTTAATTTAGACTCAAAGCTGGATATTTAGAAGAAAAAGAATAGAAGGGGCCACAGTGGAAACCACTGTTATACATGCCCAGTTCAGCTGAAGAAATACCATGCTGCTCTGTGTAGAGAGGCGTTGTACGTTTGAAGTGTTGTATACTCAACGTTTACCTAAGTTACACAAGCAGGGTTCATTCTCTGCCTGGTTAAACTGTACCCCTTACTCTGCCACTCTGAAGATACTTTCTGCCAGTCTTTAGGAGTTAGAGCAATGGTGATAGATATTCAAAGAAAGGAGAAGTTCTGTATCCCATTTTCTCTCTTCTCTTCCGGATAGCAATTTCTATGGATTTCAAGCCAGGAAGACATGGACCGACAGTAGGTTGTGGGTATCCCTTTTCTAGTGCGTTGCACAAGAACATTAGGAAAAACAAGGTCCCAACATACATGGCTCTAACTTTGTGAAAGATACTGAGCTTGTGCATACGGACCGCATGCCACCTATATCAGGATGGCGTGCCATTAAGGAAGAAAACTGTATTTCAGTGCCGGAATCAAACTGTTTAGTATTTTTAATTGATAATAAAATAATCAATCTGAATATTATGAGCAAAATGCATCTCTGCCTTTTGGATAGCACTCATTTCTGGTATAGCATGCTTTCTAAATATATTATAGAAATAAAAATGCAATGTAAAATTTATTATAAACTACAGTTGCACTGTATCATACACTGCACTTTCTATGCTGGAATGATGGTAGCTGATAAACTTGTGTGTTTTTGAAAGGTATTTGTCAAGTCAGCTGTGGACCCCTAGTATACAACTATAGTGTTTATTTTGCTTCTCATCCAAGATTAATTTTAACAGCTTTTCTATTTCTTATTTCATTAAAGTATTCATTTGAAGTTTATATTGAAGGACGGCTCAGGAGAGATCTAATCAATGTCTACAAATATCTGAAGGGAGGGTATAAGCAGACAGACCTGGTGTTTCCACTGGCGCCCAGTGACAGGACCAGGGGCAGTGGGCACAAACTGAAACAGAGAAGGTTCCCTCTGAACATCAGGAAACACTTTTTTACTGTGAGGGTGACCGAGCACTGGCACAGGTTGCCCAGGGTTGTTGTGGAGTCTCCATCTTTGGAGATGTTCAGAAGCCGCCTGGACAACCTGCTCAAGGCTAACACTGCTTGAGCAGGGGGTTGGACCAGATGACCTCCAGAGGCCTTACTTCCAACCTCAGCCACACTGCAATTGCATAATTCGGTGATGTACCGTATACTGTTCCTAGGCATAACTGTGGCATAACTCAGGACCTTATTCAACAATTTAATAGGAGTACGCCAGTCATTTTACTCACAATGTTATGCAGAGTCAAATGTTTTATGAATTCAGGTTCAGAAAACTTTGGCACCTTGTATGGAGATTTTCACTATACTGGACATCCACATGTATATTTTTGTAGGTATTTTACAAAGTACTCTGCTGAGTTCTGCAGAGCTTTGTACTCTAAGAAAAATGAGACATGCAGTTTACGCAGAATAAAAATGCTAATACCATCAAAACATTTCCTCTGTCTACATTCTACCTGTAGTTACTGCTTTGGCATTGTTAAAATGACTAAAATAATTCTAGTGCTAGCACTGTGTATCTAGTGCTGTATTCTCATAGGAAGATAATAATTCACATAATTATATGGAAGCTGTGAACCTAAATTATCACGCATTGTTGCTAGAGTATAATAACATTGCACATGTATTATTTAATCTTTTTTGCAAAAGCCACTTCTACGGTGGCTTTCAGTTAGTAAAATTAATCACTGCTTTTAGTTCAACAAATCTGTGAGGCATTTTCCTTTTCCAACTTGCAAGTATTTTTATAGATGAAGACTGCCATCTACTGTTTTTACATTCCAATTTTCATGAATTATTTTAAAATTGTCTTGTAAATATTAGTATAAGTACTAGTAGTTCTTCCTCAAACTAATCCCATTTTCAAAATCATAAAAACAATTAGAACCTGCTTTAAGTTTTTCTTGCTTTATCTCAAAAGATAAATCTTTGTGCAACATGTTTCCTACTCAAGTTTCCCAAATCTGACACTGATGAACTAAGAAAATGTATTTTAATGTTATCTTATTGAATAAAGGGTAGCATAGAAGCCTTTCTAGCTCTGAAATGACATTAGAAGACCTTGAGCTAAAGGGCTACTCAAAACATTTTTAAAAGTAATTGAGAGAAATGCAGTAGATATTATTTTTAAGTGCATTTAAAATGTTCCAAATATGCTTATTGTTATTACTTTTTAACTAGGCAGCAACGCTTGCAGGAATGGAAATGTCTTCAGAGGAGGCAAAAGTATGGGGAGCTAAGAGAAATTTGTGGTGAGCAGTATGTAAAGGAAGTTACAAATGCTCCAGAGGATGTTTGGGTTATAATCCATCTTTATCGGTCAAGGTAATTACATTCTTGTTTAAGATGTTGAATACTTCAGTACAGAGAATTGAACTGATAATCAAAAAGCAATACCAAGAAAAATGAAATACAATAGACTAATGAAATAGCAATTGTTTGGAGGCAATAGAATCATAGAGCATGGGATCTCCTTGATTTGTTAACTCACTTTGTGAGAGTTAATCACTTCGCTTTCGTTCAATTATATGAAAGATTTCTTTTGCTATCTATGCTTACCACCACCTACAGAACCTCACTGAGATTTCTCAGTTTCACTGAGAAAGTGGTGTCCACTGCCTGTGTTGAGGGAAGTTCATTTGCAGGAGTGCTCTAACAGTATTATTCTACCTTTATTTCCCCTTTAACTCAAACAAATAAAAAAGCACAATAGGAAAACTCTCAGTTATGAAAATTGAGGACTGCTAGAGAATTTGTTAGTTTATCGGTTCCCCAATAAATTCTCTAATGGTAGCAGAAGTTGTGACAGGATCCAGCAGAAATGTCAAAGGACTCCCGTGATTAGTTCAGCGTATGTTAGCAACTCTATTAGATGTTTTTCAAAAGCCCTGAGAATTAGTATAGATGTTTAATGCATTTTTTAGATTCTGATGAGCTTTCTCATTTCCTTCTTTTTAAGTCTGTTGGGAGGAAGCTTCTTTTATTCTTCTCAGTTTTCAGGAATTGAGTATTATTTCCAGGAGCAATAGGAATAGGCCAATCAAATGAAATTGTTCAAATTACAGTAAATTAAATTTACAGATCTGAAGAAAGAAAATAGCAGTTTTTCTTGCTTTTCATTGTTTTTGTTTACTGGCGAACCAATTCTAAACTTTACCATGGCATAAACACGAGTCTGTGAGGAAATTCGTAAATCCTTAGGAACGAATATGGTGTCCCTGCCCATGGCAGGGCGGTTGGAACTAGATGATCTTTAAGGTGCCTTCCAACTCTAACCATTCTGTGAATATGAGATCTCCAAAGTCGCTTGTGGCTAGTAACAAAAGTGCCTCACCGGTTTTGGCCACCAGAGGGTGCTGCTGGAACTCGTCGAGGGTCCATAGGCTAAATCTGCTTCTGGAACTTCAGTCAGTTACAACAAAGATCCTAACTTCTAAAAGCTTAACGGGCTGGAGGGGGAAAAAAAAACCCCACACTGTTTTTTTGGGGGGGGGTTTACTGAGGTTTATACGGTGATTGTATTGCAAATAGGAGCTATGAGAGTAATGAACTGGCCTATGGTAGTAATGCAACTATACAAAGGTTTCCCTGACATTACTTAGATTTTAACTAAAAGAATGAAGAAGGAATTATATGTCAAACTGAAAGCCAGTTCAAATAAATTAAAGTAAAATGTATAATACAGGTTAAAAAAAATCTCATTTAAACTGTACAATAAATGGAAGAAATGAGCTTTAAAATCTTAGCGGAGAACAAAATGCTTGAAGCATCTGGTGGCTTTACTGACATACTATGCCTATTATATATTTTTACTTAGCTCTTTATATCCCAACAATCTTACAAGAAGCTAAATAAAATTTGTGCTGCAATTCTTATAACAAATTAAAGTAGAAGCAGACTATAGGAAAAGGTACATTTATTCTTCAAAGGCTTTATTTTTAATAACTTCAAATATTTTACAAATCATTTACACCAGAAGCATCATCATACTTTCTTATTCTTTTCCAGCATCCCAATGTGTTTACTGGTTAACGAACATCTCAGCCTGCTTGCCCGAAAGTTTCCAGAAGTCAAGTTTCTCAAAGCGATTGTAAACAGCTGCATTCAGAATTACCATGACAGATGTCTACCCACAATCCTTGTATATAAAACTGGTGAAATAAAAGGCAGGTTCATCGGAGTAGCTGAATGTGGTGGAATATATCTTAAAGTGGAAGGTATAAGAAATATTTTCAAATAATTCACGTTATATAAAATTTTATGTTGTTTGTAACCATTAGATCTAAAGATCACTGCTTAAAGGCAGAAAAGGGTTTGGATTATTTTTACAGGAAAAAAAAAATCTACAAAAAGCAAAGAATTAATTTATGCAATTCTGTGGTAAGAATATTGGATAAGCATGGATATTTTGCAATTTCATGGTTAGATATTTCACTGAGATAAAGTCAGGTTGTTGCAAGGATGGTTCTATTTTTTTGTTGCTGTTGACATGGAGCTTGGTCTTTAATAAAAGTCCTATTCCTGTTAAGTAAGAATTTATTGCAATTATCAGAATAAATTGTAATTTGTTTTTACAGAGCTTGAATGGAAACTAGCAGAAGTTGGAGCAATAGAAACCAACTTAGAAGAAAACCCTAAAAAGGACATTATGAATATGATGACACTGTCAGTGCGAAATATTTCTGCTCATGAAGACACCAATACAAAAAGCAGTGATGTGATGAAACCAGATATTACTTGAGAAAATTCTAACGCAGATCATCTGTTCTGACATAAATTAGCTCAAATAGTTTTTTACTCCTTTGGTAAGCCTGAAATAATTAAAAAAACCCAAGCTTTTTGGTTTTGATTTGTATAAGAAAATTAATGTTGTAAATGAAAGCTGTACTTACCTTTGGATACATATAGATGGCTGTCATTGACACCGAGAGCCTGGATTCTCCCTTTCATACAAACACTGCTTAAATGGGATGGGAAGGGGAGGGTATCAGCTGGTGGGCTTTAATCCATACTTTCTTCCTGCTTTTATCTAGCATGGTTGCCAGATACTCCTTTAATTCTCAGTGAAATGACTGTAGTGGAACTCCGCTCAGCTAAGTACCTTCTCAGTGCCCACTCCCCTCCCCCCCCAAAAAAAAGGTGACCCAAAGACATGTATAGCAATATAGAATCAGGATCTGGCCCTGAATCCATTGGCTAACAGTTCCGTTTGTTTGACAGGTGTCCAAGAATTTTCTCCAGTGTCAAGGATAATCTTCCCACTATTTTAGAATACTGACAGTTGGATCAGTTGTTCCTTCCTAATAAAAATAAGTATATCCTTAACAAAATAGTTTACAGTACAACTGTAGGTAAGCAAAACTACATGAGTCAATGAAGAGAACACACTCCTGATTCAGCATTTATATTTATTATTAGTGAATCAAATTGTACAGTATTAATGTTATTTTCCCAGTGACTCATCATAAAAATAACAATTTCAATGTGCTAATGACAATTTAGTTATATACAGTTGTCATGGTTTATAGCATCAGGATGTAGAAAAAAAATGAAACAGAAACAGTTCACTTAACAGTTGGCACATAGATACCTAAGAACAAGAAAATTAACGTTAGAAAATTAACATTTTTTTTCAGCCAGTAGGATACAGCTGCGCTGTTAGTAGATACCTACTGACAGATATCACTTCCAGAAACTTTTATTTTGCAGACTCAAAGAGATAACTAGTAGATGCGTTTCAGAGATAATGGCTTATCTGCCACTTCAAACTAAAGCTAACTAGTAGTTTTAAATGTAAATAGGTCATCAGTGACTTCCGATATGATTCCACAGTCACATCAGGTGAATATCAGTGTTGGTGGCTACAAAAGGAGTACTACCACCCGCTTCCTCTTAGCGGTGAGCCTCCCTCCTGCTGCTGTGGCTGCTGTGAGGTACACGAGCACAACACACAACGGTGCAAGTGCTCGTGTTGTCACGCTGGAAGTAGTAGAATGTGTCGCTAGATGTGACAGGGAAGTGCCAAACCTCCCCATTGGTGACCCTTACTTCATCCAAGTGAAGTCACCCTGCGATCATGATTACAGCTATCAGATGTGACAAAGCAGCAGCAAAATACAAGAGAATCTGCAGGTTAAAAGGAGATGCTCCTGGTCCTTACACAGTTACATCATTTGCAGGAAAAGGGTCTAGGAATGAATATTATAGTAAACCTTGCTTTACAAGGATTACGTAGATTGTGACAGGCTTTAAAGTCTGCCTCTTTGTCAAATCCCTGGATTTTAGTATTCTGGAGTGATGTGAAATTTAGTTTCAAAACTGGCTTCCTCAAACAGATCCTGTTCTGCATATGCCAGTGAGGATCAAAAAGGAACGTTCTGAGCAGATGATTGTTCTATGGCTCTGAAGTATATCATGCACAAGGTGGTGATGACAGTTCTGTAGTAAACATGGCTACAGCTAGTGGAAGTGCACTGGAAATTTCTGCATTTCTGGCCCAGTCTAGTCCTATCATTCAATAACTCACAAAAGATTCGCTGCTTATAATCTGGCAATGTCTGAAAATTATGTTGGCTCTCATGTAACCTTTGTGAGTGAAACAAAACTATCATTACACACCAGAGCAAACTCACCTTGACAGTAAGAGCCAGAAAAACAGTATTTCTAGGTGGAGAATAGTTTCATAAAACCACCATAGCATTTCTAAGCTTTCTGTCCTGCTCCTTCAGAAGCCTTTAAAATACTTTCAAAAGAGAAGCAGCATTAAAAAAATGACCTTTGTCAGACCATAGCCTTGGCAGAAAATGCAAATGCATGCAATTTCCACAGCTATGTTGCTTGTTTTGATCTTGACAAATCCCAAAGGGTAATTTGCTACTGAGACATTGCAGTAGGCAGGTAGTACACTCCCATACCTGCAAGATGTGAAGAGAGACAGCACAGTATCTCTACTTTGTTTTTCTGAAGAATTACTACTAGTTACTAAAGATCTTGTGGCAAATTTGATACATAGAGCTTGATGCTATTTTTAACCTCCTGGTTTCCTGGCCATATTTTAGTTCTGGTAATTATGCATTTTTGTTGAAAATATTCCCACATTTTCTCCTGGATTTTCCATTCCTGCTGTTATTCTATTATCTTTACTACCTTTCATCACAGGAGCATTATCTTTTGCATGAGTAATGAAATTATTAGTTTTGTTTATATCACATTTTCCTCAATTGAAAGCTAGAAACAGAGTATTATGAATCAGTAAGTAACAAAAATAAGTGTTTTTACTAATGCTTTTTAGGATTCTTCCAGTGGAAAAACTGAGCTCATGGTTAGCTCTTTAGCAGCATTACTACTAAAGAGGTTCCTGTCCCTACAATACCTTTGCATAAGACTTTGGTCACAAGGCGAATCAAATGGGGAAACTGATCTACCTGAAAAGTAATCCAGAAAGAAAAATCCATGAGATTTTGCAGCCATGTCAAGCTCCTTACTTCATTCCAGACACAAACACTACTTAAGCTTCCACAGATACACATTTGTAATTACACTTTTAGATATTGCTGTTTAGGAGATCAACTGAAAAATAAACATCCTTGTAGCCGAGAAAGAAAACTGGGAATATTTACAAACTATTACCACTGAGCAATGCTTTATTTTACAGGAAACAGTTTGCTGCTATGTTCTGCTGCATACAGAATAGGTTTATGCTAACATAATCACTGCACATTTAAGCATATTCCGGTCCTGCAGTAGGCAGAATGGCTGGAATCCGTTACAGTTGTACATAAAGACTGTGCAGTACCAGTTAGTTAGTCATCTCTGATTAATCTGATGCTGTTTACATTTATTAGCTGGGCTGTTTCACAACTTTCTCTGCAAAGTCAATAGCACAGGCACATCTTACAGCTTTTATAAACTTTACCAACACACAAACACAAGAATGATAACTTTTATTATCAGAGATAGTCCTGAAAATGCCTATGACAGCTGCATCTTCCTGTGCTGAAACAATACATTTTCGGAACAAATCCACACCTCATCACTGTGCAGTCTGCCTAACAAAAATACAACAGCTCCATACAGCGCATTTCAGTTTATCAAGTTCACAATTACCGTTCTACCTCACAGATGCAGAAAAAAACCCTCCAAACCGTAAGGATTGTCAAATGAGAAGAACGGACTTAAAATTGCTGCTCTTCAAGTCAGAAAGCAGGAAACTTACTTGTGGTGAGCCTTCATCGGTTTGGTGGTCCAGAAGTCTCTCACACCTCAACAGCCAGTATTAGTACTGTACAACACAAACTGTACAAACCGTGCAGTATTAGTACGCTATTTTAAAAGTTACAGGATTTTATCAGGTGTTGAAATTTTAAACTCAGCTAGAGTAATTTCTTATTTTTAATGTTAGGTTTTTATAAAACCGCTATTAAAAGCATTGCACGCAGACAAAAGGACCGAGGCGGTCAAAGCCTGTTCTCTGCCGCTCCGTTAACTCTCACCCGTTTATGCACACCGATAAAAGAAACCGCCGGGACCGCTTGTACCCCCAAATAACTTGTGGTGGCACCGGCCCCCCCACCTCGCAGCCCGGCTACCGTCCGCCCAGCGAGCGGGCCAGCCCTACCACCGCCATTTCCTCCTCGGCGGAACGGGGTGAGGTGAGGCGAGGTGAGCCGAGGTCAGGGAGGCGCGGCGCCTACTGCGCATGCGCAGTCGCCCCCAGCCGGCCCCCGGAGGGCGGGCGCGCAGGCGTACAGCGGCGGGCTGTCAGCTGCGCATGCGCGGTGGCGGCCCCGGCGCGAAGCGCTGCGGCTTGCAGTGCGCCCGGGCGCACGCGCGGTGGCGCGAGGCGCCGCGGCTGCCGGCGGTGGGCCGAGGCCGGGCCCCGACAGCATGGCCCGCGGCGGGGCGCCATGGGAGGTGGTCTCCCCCCCTGCCTCCGGCGGACCCTCCTCTTCCTCCTCCTGCTCCTCCCGCCCCCGCCGCCCGGGCTGCGCGCAGGCAGGGCGGCCGCGGGACTCCCCGGCATCCCCCGCCGCCGTGTCGAACCGAACCGAGCCGTGCCGAACCGAGCCGCCGCCGTGCCGAACCGCGCAGCGCGGTGAGCGGGGTGGGGGTAGAGGTGGGGAGGTGTTTACACGGCGGAGCCGTGAGGAGGCGGCGGAGCCGTGGCGGGCCCCCGGGCCCTCCCCGCGGCGGGACGGGGCTGCGGGGCCGCGGGCTGCGGGGGGGTTGGAGGGGGCCCGGCGCTCCGGCGGCGCGAAGGCTCCCCGCGGCGGGTGGGCTGGAGCTGCGGGGCGCAGGGCTGAGTACGCGCTTCGTGGGCTTATTTATTTCCCTTTCTGGTAACTTCATTGCGGCGCGGACAACGTGTTGGTGCTCTTAAACGTGAGGGCTTCTCGGTAGCCCCCGGTCCTCTCCCGGCTTAGGCGCATCCTTAAAATCGGTGTGTCAGATGGTCTGTGCCTGTGTGAGATGTGACCAGCGAGGGGCTGGAAATCCGCGGTACTTCGTTTCTGTGTTTCTGGTAAGGTAGATTTGGATCTTTGGTTGGCTTCGCTTTCAAATTCCCGGCACTTTAGGCATGGATATAAATTGGAAATGTTTTTCTCATGAGGAGGGGTGCCTGTAAACTAATCAAACGTATTTGTAGTGAGATTTTTGTAAGGCCGTTGTTTTCACGTACCTGTTAAAAGTTGACCTACTAAGCGGCACAAGGAAAGTCAGGTATAGCTCTAGCTGGGATATGAAGTGGCATGTAGAAGCGGAGTGGCTGATCATAGATCCTGATCCTCTAAATCCTTCAAGTAAGTATTTTTTTTTGATGACATAGTTTGACAAGCAGTGCTTTTGGTGGCGGTGTTGACTTAAACAGGCCTGCGCCTTGCTCCCAGCCCTCACCTCTTTGCTGCCCCCCTCAGCTGTACCAGCAGAACGGTTCGTGGAACCCTGTCCCGTAACTGGGCTGAGGAAATGATCCAGGTTAAAATTAACTACCTTTTTTTTTTTTTTTTTTAATGTGGTTATATTTAACCTAGCTCATTTCTCTGGGTGACAGGTGTGCCAGAAGGCAAGAGGATTGTTTAAGCAAATACCCTAGTGAAAGAAGGACTTGAGAAAAATACACCTCAACTGTGGTAGTCCTGGCGAAGTTCAGTATGAGCAGTTGCAGTTGTTTCACACCATTCAATCTTAACAGGAATAAAATTGTTTTTGTCTATGAATATATGTGGGTAGACAGCATTTGACTGTTATAATAAAGGAATTCTACTTGACAGGACAAGTAACTCGGCAATTATTTTTTTTAATAAACTGTTGATTTTCGTATATATCCATTTAAGACAGGCACTGCTTTTAGATTACCAAACATTACGTGTTTGGGTTAGTGTTTTTTTGCTTGAATGTGGGTGCTAGCACTTTTAAGGTCTGCAAATTTTGTTGGTAAGGCAAGAGTTACCTCTTCTTAAGAAACAGTCCAAACAGGAAAAAAAAACCCCAACCTCCTGTGTTGATATTTAATACTTTAAGATGTCATTCAGCCATGTCTTGTTTTTTATTTCTTCTGCTTCATGTTCTTACATAGAAAAGTGTAACACATATAGGTAAAATAAAAGGATGTGAGGAAAGAAGAGAATGTTTTCTTTATTAATGCTCTAAGGACCCCATAATCGCTCTGTTGTAGCTGATTTTACAGTTTTTGTGCTTGGCAAATTAAAATCTGAGTAATAATTACTTTATATTTAATTTGTAGTGTTGGTTAATTATCTTGTTAGTATAGAATTTCACTGAAGTCATGAATCTTCATGGCTGGATTGGTCTTGCCAAGGAAATTGCTGCTTTCAAGAGCTTTGGGGTTTTGCTGTTTTTTTGACCCTATTCTAAATTTGTGTAAAAAGTTGAAGATCTAAATTAGTAAAAAAGATATTGAGCCCCACGCTCCCCACATGTTCTTTATATGAAATGTTTGTATTGACTTGAAAAGTTGTGATTTTTTTTTTTTTTTTTTACTAAAAATAATAGACTTTTGTTGAAAATAGTTGTGAATCAAAACCATGATTTTCTTCTCTAGGTAATTTCATCATTTGAAAACAGCTCCTTTTTTAGCTATGCACCGCTTCAGGAGAGATGTATAATTTGCTGTCTAAAGCCTCACAGCTTCAGCCTAGTTTTGTAGATTGAAGAATATGGACAGTTCTCCTCTTAGAATTGAAAATTGGTACCCTAATAAAGTTTTTAATACAAAACACAAAATATAATTAGGAAGAAAAGGAATTAAAGCTAAGATGCCTTCCTTTTCATCACATTGTTATGAGTTCATTTTTCTTGAGAGAAAGACTTTGGTAGATATTTGAAGTAAAGAAAACTGCATTTTAGTGTTTCACCCTTTTTAAAGTACTCATTCCCATATGAACACTAGAAATTATAAAGGGCACATGATAAGGCAGATCTAGAAATGTTTCCGAGGATAGATGGTATTAGTAGATGGTTGCGTAGCAAAGACGTTAGTAGTTGTTCCTGCCATTCTTGCCTTCTATTTATTTATTTTGCAATGTATTTTTAACCTTTCTATGTTAATTGAGCTGGTTCACCCTGTAGAAAGCTGTACTGGCACCACTGAAGGGGTGGCACAAGAACAGGCTGCTGGGAAAGCAGTAGCTGTTTTAAGGTAGCTTTGTCTCTGGAGGGCAAAAAAATGTCTGTCTGTGGTCTCACAGGTATGTGGCCAAACCATTCAGCTGTCTCTCTCATCTTCTACTGATACTGAATTATTAGTAGTAGTATTGGTATTATTATGTTGAGTTTAGTGGTCTTTCAGAATAGAAAGAGGTGTAGGAAGCACACCTTCAGTCACCTAACAGTCTGAAATGAAAGATTCCAGTGTCTCAATGTAACCCTGGCACAAGCAAATTTGGCTGGGCCCATTGTGAAGTTATCTCATTCACTGCTGTGGGTGGACCACCTGGGGAAAATACTGCAGTTGGTTATTTTGTTAACTCAGTTAATGGCTGGCTGTAATAATTTGAAACTGTTGGTCAGCTATTCCCCTGTTCATTTGTTGCAGGAGTTAAAGATGCGAAATGCAAAATCACGGAAGAGGAAGGAGACTCATGGTTAATGCAGCTGTGTGCTGCCCTGAAGGATTGAATTCTCAACCCTTACTGCTGCCACAAAATTCCTTTGTAATGCAAAAGCCACTTTAATTTTGGCATACCTCATGCCTGAGTGTTTAATTTTATAGTCTTAATATTCTCTTACCATACTTTTTGTGTATAATATAAATTCTTAATTATAGCCGCTTTCAGAATATATAATCATATATGTAAAAAGTTTCGGTGCTATGCGGTTGTCATATATTTAGTATTTTGTGGAAGCAGCAAGGCTTCTCAGATTCTTTCAGCATTTAGTGTTGCACACTTTGGACTCTTTCCAACTGTTACATTTTGTCATTAAAATCACTGAATTAGTTTTCTTATTCTGCACTGATGTTCTGAGGAGCATTGCTGAGTATATTATAAAATCATCATTAGTAGTATTAATATTTTATTAAATATAGATCGTTAAAAATTAGATATACCCATGAGATTCAAGACTGATAAAAACTTCTATTCAGACAGTGAATCTTATGAAGCTTAGTAGATACTAGGGGCATTCCTCATCTTCGTGATAAAAATATAGCCAAATTAGGCATAAATATGGCTACTTAAATGCTTTGTCCTAATAACTATGTGTTTAATAATCTCAGAGTACATGAGAAAGCTTTGGTGTTGAAGCTAATATTACTTTACCCATAATGACAGCCTGGCACCACAACGTAAATGGCGCTAGAGTATTATGCTTATGTTAAAATAGAAGAAAACAGTTCCTGGAGTAAGACAGATCCATTTTAAATGGATTTTAAAAATAAATGTATGTGGCCTTGTTCTTCTATACAGGTCCTTTTAGAGTTCCATTAAAAAGGATCTTTGCAGATATCTCTGAGAAGGTTTTTGATGTATGTTATTTTGCTATATGGCCAGATCCATAAAATAATATAGAGGAATCAAAACTGTGATTTAGATGGATTTTGGGTGTCTAGCCCCAAATAAAATTGTAGCCATGTGTTGGCTAAACTTTACAGGTCTCTAGGTTTTCACTAGTAAAGTTTTCCAAACACCTTGAAATTTTGTTCTCACTCAGATCTTCCATAATCTTGTCACAACCGAGCATCTTGGCATCTAAGTCTGTTTACTATTCATAAATTAGGCAATCTGTAAATTAGGCATTCACTTGTCCAAAGGCATGTTCAAACCACACCTCAGGCACACCTACGGGATTGGACTCCGACCAAAACCCTGTGGTGACTCTCCCTTTTGTTCAGAAACACAAAGAGGGGAGGAGGAAGAGGTTTTGTTGATGTTTCCTCAAAAAACAAATAAACAGACAAGGAACCGACAAAAACCCAAACCCTAAAAATCCACTTTTGCTTGTGTACGAGATTATTAAAGTCTAATTGGGCCAAAGAGAGATACTAGGCCACGGAGTTTCTTGGAGAAAAAAGAGGGGAGTGCCTGTGTTCCAAAAGCTATTTTGTATTTTCTTCCATTTAAGATTTTAAATGCCATTAGGAACTGGAAACCAGGACTCATCTCTCTGTTGGTTGCCCTTCTCCCTAGAGAGGTGCACGCTGCTGGTTCTGCTCTGTCCAGCAAAGCTTTACTTTTTATTTTTTCTTCCACGTTCTGAAGATTGCCACGGAAATGAGAAGTTATGAGTTGATCCATCTTCCCAGTGCAACGTGGCGCCTGCTGAGAGATTACGGTTTGAACCCCTTCTGACAGAGGGGAGATTGGCTTTCAGACTTCTCTGTTCCAGGTTACTGTGCTGTAACCCCATGCTGCTGGACAAAACGAGAGCACATCTTTTTCCTCCTGCTGGCGTGTTAAAAGAATATATGACTCCTGCTTTGATGGGAAAGGCTTAGCTATGTACGCCAGGGACAGGGACCAGGATTGTGAGTACTAACCTTACCTGTGCCTTAGGCCTTCAGAAGCAGGTGAAGGCATAATACTGTGTTCACTGGTTACCTTTATGGTTCACGTCTCTATAACTTTTTCAAAAGTCTTGCTGACTGATGCAATTCTCCTTGGCTTTGGTCCTTCAGAATTGTGGATCCTGTTGTATGAAATCCCCCTTTTTGTGCTCTGCTAATAATCTCTTTTAGTGAAGACTATAGTTTAGAGTAGTATTGCCTATTACAGCCAGAGGAGGCAGCAGAACTTAATTACTAACTCATTACATTTAATGTCAGAGACTGGTTTTGCCTTTTTAGTTGTGGCTATTACTGACAGGCACCCTGACAGAATAATATTGCATCAGTTTGGTGGCTGTTGACAAAGAAGGTGGTTGTGAATTTGGAGAGGGTAAACTCCTGCTGGTGTGGTAAGGTAGAAGATTTGTAATTTTTCAGGTGGATCTTGTCAGAGAAGTGCCAAAGGTTTGGATTATCTGAGTTTTCATCAATCATCCCAAAGCTTCAAGATATATTAGGGGAAAAACTGTCTTGTTACATGGAGGAACTTTCCCCTTCCTTAGTCCCCTAAAGGTATATTTGAAACCTAAGTGTGAAGTTGTGAAAAGGCAGAGAAATCGGGAAATGTTTTGCCAAAATCTGCTTATTTCCCTTGGCTCAGTAAACAACCAAGAAATTCTCTCTCTGCATTAAAAGCTGTAGGGAGATGCCTTTTTTTTAAGCCTGATTTCCTAAGGAAATGTGATTTATGCTTTTTCCTGGTTTTCACTCATTCTTTCCTTACATATTCACCAGTTCAAAGACCATAATGTTCGTACAGGTTTTGGGAAAATAGGCAAACTGGATAGAGAGAAACATGTGTCACTGCCCTCTCTTGAGAGAGAGATAATGCAGTGCGGGTTTGGCTCTGACCTGCTTTTTTCAGCACGCGCCGGGTCTGTGTTGGATAGGGGAACCGGGGATGGTTGTACGTGCCAACAGGGCTTGAGGAGACAGGCAGAACATTGGGCTGTTTCGGAAGCGGATGGGGACTGAGAATCTGGTGGTGTGTCAGCGGGACGACGGGAGGGGAGTCTGGCTTCTGGTGGTGGGGGAGAAGAGAGTAGAACTGTGCTTTACTGCCTGCTGAAGAACTCGCTTCATAATAAGCTGGTAAAGGATATTTTCACCATTAACCAGGGAATTATTGTCCAGATCAGAATTAGATGATGCTATGTTTCACTGACTGCAGGGCTTGGTTTCGTAGGTAAAATAAATCCTTCTGAAATGAACAGAATCGCTTTAAGCTGTGATTAAATTCCTATTTTCCATTCTTTCAGGGGAAAAAAATGGTTTTGGTGTATTTCTTTGAAAAGACTAGAACTTAGACCTCGCTTTCAGTAGTAAAGAGGAAAAGAAAGTGTAACTTGAGCTTAAGAAATAGGACTTTTCCATTTAAAGGCCATAGGGAATAAGTGCTTTTAATAGTGGAGAGATAAAACTGATAGGGTGCCGTCTAAAGATTTCTGTTTATACCAGTTGCCAGATGAAACATGTCCATTAGTAGCCAAAGAATAAGATTTTTCTCTTGGCATAGGAACAAAAGATAGTACCTCCCAAATGGGATTTCCTGTAAGCCCACTCCTCTGTCTTGTAACATGGAGTTTTTAGTTGAAAAGCAGGAGCTGGACTTCTGTCTAGAATGACATTTCTGGTTCTTTCTTGTCTTGCCGATATTTGCATTACCTATTAACCGTGATAAACAGCGGACTGAAATGTACGTCATTATGTCCAACTTGTAAGATTTTATCAAGTCTCAGTGGAGAGTTGTAGTCCGTCCTACTGATAGGTTTAGAGAAACTTCTGATAGACTTAGTAATGGTGAAAGTGAAGATATTATTAGCTTGCTACTTTCATTTCTACAGAGTTCCCTGCTCAGTAATGTCGTATACTTTTCAAGCCTTCAGTAACCAATATAATCCTCACAAATATTATAGTATTCACAAATTTTAATTCATTAATTTCAAGTATTAAAATACTTCAGTTTTAAAATATCATAGTGAACTGCAAAATAATTAGGTGACTTTGACTTGTGCTTATTTTAAAGTAGTTTTCATAGTAACAACAAACATTCTAAAGGAAACCGGATTTTCCTCTGACTGTGAGTAGAAAAGCAAGTAGCAGCATGAATCACAGCTTCCAAGAACTGTCAGAATAGGAATGCAGATTCTCCCCACACACACTTTTCTTGCTGTCAATTTTAATGTAGTAATGTGATTTAATAAAGTTTTTCTTGCCATCCACAGCAGCAACATTCATTATACGTAATCAAGCTCCTACTAGGAGTTGCGTGATTCAGGATGAAACTAGTACAGTCGTTCCAATGATAACTCTTTAACTTCTCAGCAGTTTTGCTTAAAATATGTTTTCTAAAAATGTTTTTTTTTGTTAAAATACTGTACTTCAGGGTGGGTTTTTTTCATATTGTTTTTTTTTTTTTCTTCCAGCTCAGGAGCATTAGTTAAACATTTTGTGCTGCACTAAAGCTTTGCATGATGTTTCATAGATAGTAAGATACAGTTCCAGCCTTGAAGAGCTTGTGATCTTAATTGCGCTGACATAGAAAATGAGGAGAATGACCTCAGAAATGGGGACAAGGATTCAAATGAATAAGCGAGTCACAGTGAGTGAATTAAACAAGCTGTCGTTTCTAAGAACAGAATAAGGTAAATCAGCAAGAAGGAAGATGAGAATATAGAAGCGTAAGACGTAAAGCAAGTCCAAATATTATAGGGATTTGAAGGAAATGAGAAAACATGTTTTTTTGCAGAATCTGGAAAGCATAATAAAATCAGAAAAGCAGTCTGAATCAAGATGAAGAGTAACTGGAAGGTGTTAGGAAATGGGGCAGGAAAAAGATAGGTAGAAACTTATAAATTATGTTGATGGATTTGGCTTTTATGGAAAAAAAAAAGATGAGACAGGAAAAGGATTTGAGAATGTGTTGGTTTGATCAGTTTGGCAGGAAAGTCAGGACACAAATTCTAGTACTAAGAATTTTTTTAACCCCTTAAGAAATGTAGCTGTCAACTTAACTTGCTTTTAAAGTGAGTGGCAAAACAACAGGCAACTGTGCCTGAAAATTCAATCTCAGGCATTCATGTTGCTCTGTCACTATCTCCTATTACACTCAGTTTTTGTATAAGATGGAGGACTTTTTATGAGTTTCAGTGCGGTTGAGGTGGGGCTGTAGAAGCCTCTAACATCAAAGGTAATTGAGGCACTACCTACCACTTTATCTAAGTCAAAAGGATTACAAACTTT
The DNA here is from genome assembly GCA_008921705.1 of Burhinus oedicnemus. Classification (NCBI taxonomy): domain Eukaryota; kingdom Metazoa; phylum Chordata; class Aves; order Charadriiformes; family Burhinidae; genus Burhinus; species Burhinus oedicnemus. The sequence goes on from VFFE01008299.1 coordinate 5,611,802, forward strand.
TTTTCATTAAAATAACTGAGATTGTTTTTCAAAATTATTTTAGTTAAACAGGTACTACCTTTACATGGACAATTAAATTTATGGTTGGTTTATATTGAGTTATGTTAATCTTTGTATTGCTGGTATAAGAAACAAAAAATAATCTCTCATAAAATTCTGTATAGATTGTTTTTTAAAATGGCACCTAGACACTTTTCCTGCCCCATAGGGTACAGTTTGCCATTTCTTATCTATACTGGATTTGATTCGAAACGTTGATTTCTAACAGAGTATTTCATTTTACTGTATAGAAAGGTAGATAAGTAAATGATAATGGTCTGCCTTTCTTATCCCATTAGACTTGTCCAGTAGATCTTCTTCAAACATTGGCATTCTTCCTCCCCAGCTTGACTGCTTCTTCTTTCTATGTTTTATGTACTGGGGGACAAGGTGGTAAAGAACAGGGGGTTTAATGTTCCTTTTTTTGTTATGTCAAAGGAAATCTGCCTGTCTTTGCGTATGGTGGAAGGAAATAGATTTATGTATACCTTAAAGGATGTACTTCGCCACATGGGAGTGCTGAATAGAAAGTATCAATAGTGATAACTAGCAGTAGTTTTCCCAGCAGGATTGTCAGCAGCGAAGTTATATTACCAAATTGGTGCATGCGTATTTAAAACATCACACTGTGTGTAGGAATACAGAATTTGGGATCTGTGGTAGATGGGGGGCTATTTCTTTGTGGAATAAGTAGAGTGTTTGTAGAAAGTGTAAGTAGAAATACCTATTGTATAGTTAGTTTCTGCAGTTAGTTTCTACAGTTTACTGAAATTAGTTTTCATTAGTGAGGGGAAGATGTTTGAGTTTTTCTCATGCTGTTGTGTGCCATGTTCTCTGAGAGTTTTAAATTGTGTTCTGAGGTAGATCACATGTCCTGTTTGAACCATCATACACACACAGAGTTAAGATTGTGCTGTTGTATTTTCTTTCCAGAAGTTTGCCTGGTGTATTGCTGGTGGTTCTGCAAGGTCATAATATACTCCAAAGCAATTGTAATATAATAATTGTAGTATTAATGTTTTGTAGGCAGTGTCAGAACTGTAACTTTAATGTTACCATTAGGCTGCTGCATTTATCTCGCATATTTGGATTTCAGGCAGTGCCAGAGCTATGTAAAAGGTGGTATGCAATTTTGAAGTTCTCCTTCATGTAGTTTTACTTCATTATGTTGAATAGAGGAATTGCAAAGTGAAATTATGGACAGTTTAGGGATGGAAATAAAGTGACTGAAATGGCAGGAGAGAAAACAGAGAGCAGCAATCAAGGGCTAACCTGTAAAAGTTGTTTTGAATGGATTCACCTTTATAGAACTGTGGGGTTTTTTGTTGTTGTTGTTTTTCAGAAGACTGTGCCAAAGACGACTTTTTGCTCAGATGACATCACGTTTGGACTACTAATGCTATTCACGCACTCTACAAGGCACAATGCATTTCTAGGTAATTTAAGTAAGTATGTAGATTTTATTGCTACTAGAACAGTAATGCTTTAAAGAGAAGCATCTCTTTTTCAACCTCGGGCAAGGTAGACATTCCACTTCAATTTGAGATTGAAATTAATGTTGTGTGGGGGCAAGAATAAACTTCAAATAAGCTTTTAATAAGCTTTCATCCTGTACACTGGAACATGAAATGAAACAATTGAACTAACTGTACCTGAGCTGCCTTGGAAACTAGAAGGAAAGAAAACAAAACCTCATGATGGCACTGTCCCCAGCAATGCAGTGTGCTAATGTGGCCCTGTGGTTTCTGGAGACATTCATAATACCTCTCCCAGGGATGCGTTGCAGTGAATGAGCATGTGTATCACCATGCTCACAGGTTTTTTGGGTGGTGTTTTGGTTTTTTGGGTTTTTTTTGCAGAGGCTCTTGTTAAAGTGGAGATGAACTTAATACCCTGTTAACGTAAGAATATATAGAAAGCAAAGTAATGCATCTTAATAGGCTCAAGTAGCAATATCTCTGTTCACATGTCATCTTATTTGTGAAATGGTTGTATCTCCTCGCTTCCTTGATTGGACACTATGTACTGTCTAGCTGAAGATGGGCCAGGAAGTGCAGATTTTCATCTTTGCAAGATATGTCTTATCTTGCAGTAAGGTTACTAGTTGCTTTGTACGTCCATGGTCACGCAAAGAGAGACAGACGACAGACAGCATAGTTTGTTTAAACATTTGTCTTATGAGCGACAAAGGGGTTTTGATTCAATGTATCATGAGGATCATTACAATGGCCCCCTATAGCCTTCATGTATGTGTTCATATGCTTTTTCTTGTATTATTGTTAAACTTTTTCAGGTGTTCCGTTAGTTTTTTGACTGGGTTCAAGAAACAGATCTATTTAGATAGATCAGACATTGTGCCAGTCTTGCTGAAACTCAATGATTTTGTCTTGCTGGCAGAAATCTTTCCTATATTCCTCATGGCTTATCATGCATTGGAGATGTTTGGTCCCGCATGAAGGAAAGTGAATGGAGTTACAGGTAGCAGTGCTTGTAGTTAATGATGCTTGACACTTTCTATTCTCAGACCCTGGTTTTAGATGCTTATAATTTAGCAAGACTTAAATCATTGAGCAGTAATTCTTTGAGTTATATATCTGCTTCAGCTAAAACTTTACCAAAAGTCAGCCTGTGTCTGTGAGCGAGATGAGGGGGAGGAACGTATTATTTTCTTTATTCAAAACGCAATGAAAATCTTATCACTGGAAAGATGAAGCACCTGCATACGCTAGAGCAAGTACTTGAGGTTTTAGGAGAAAACTTAAACTGTTATGCTGCAGTATCAGATTTATTTTTTTTTGTGCCATCCCAAACTCTTACATTAGGCAGCATGATAGATTTCTGAAAATACGTTTTGTACTAGTTCAGTGATTTACCTAAATCCATTTCATCTGTCCAAATCAGATGAGGTAGATATACTCCAAATCCTTTTAGTCATAACCAGAGCTACTGAATGTGTTCTAGCTGGGCTGTGAGAAGTAAACAGGCCTAATCTCCTCCACTCTATTTTAATGTCAGGTACAAACTCTGAGTAACAAGACTTCCTTCTGCATTTCTTGTGCTTTTCCTTAACCACGTCCGCATCTACTGCTGATTCTGTCCTTCAAATGCTGCTTCAGTAGTATATTTCCATAACTGTTGTGCATTTTTTATTCAACTTTTCTATATTCTTTGATTATTTTTTTTCGTCTTTATTGCTATTCTTGTGTTTGGAACAGCTCATAATAAAATAGATTGTTTTGAATAATGCATACTGTGTGTGGTTAAAAGTTACAAAAAACTTCTTTTTGAGCATCCTGAAAACCAATGCATGCTGTGCGTCTTTGGTGTTGCTTTTCAAGTAACCTGTTTGGACCATGAAGAACTGCTTTGTTTTATTACGAATTTTTGTTTTCCAGGGTGTACTTCAGCTTTATTTCCTGCTTGTCTCTCCATGGACTGTTTCCCTTCACCTTTACATTTTCATTATTCCTTTTACTTGTGCTTCTTCCTCAGACCTTTTTTTTTAATTTGTGCTGAAAATCCTCAGTTTAAAACTGTTCTTAAGTTACAGAACTTTTGTATTTACTTATAAAACCCCATCTTTTTATATATTTTTTTCTTGAAGTTTTTCATAGCAGTGTGAAAAGCAAATAACTAAATAGAGAGAAAATACTTTTGACGCTGATTTGTAGAAATGGAAGAGAAGAGATTTGAAAGCTGTTGTACTCTTTCTCACTGACTTGCGTGCAGATGTAAGTGCTTGCAGTAGTGCCTCTGTGCTTCTCTGGAAACATACCCATGTCACTGTTTGTGCAAAACCACAATTATTCAGGAGAACAGTGAAGTAAAACCTCTGTCTTATTCTGATTTGTTCTTACAGACCTGCTGTAAAAGTGCAATGAATAAGGAGTAGCAGCAGCACAATCAGAGCCCATCCACAAGGAATGGGAAATGTAGTATCATAGAGTGGTTAGTTATCTTGGTCATAATTGTTGGGGCTGCTCTGCCTGTCACAGTGAAGAAAAATTGCAACTCATTAAATCAAAATTTGTTTAATAGTGTATAGAGAGCTAATGGTCTGAAAATGGTCTCTTGGTTCCTAACTGAGATTTAAGGGAAAAAGAGATTGTTTCTGAGCAAGCTAAGAGATGTCGCTAGGTTTTACATTTAGATCAGAGGAGTTGACTTACATTAATAAATAAAGTAGTGCAGATGTTGATCAAAGCAAAGGTGTGCCCTGGGCCAGGCAGAGAGGAGGGAGAGGTGCTATGTGAGAGAAATCACCACCTCATTTGTCAAAAGATTATGAAACAAATGAAGGCAGACTTACAAGACAGGCTGGAGACTTCTAGTTCCACTTTCTTTTGCTGAAACTAGAATATATAATGTGGAGGATGATCTTAACTTTTTCGCACCTCCCTTTTGCTTATTACAGGACTGCACTGAACTTCATTTTCAAATATTTTTGGTTTTTTTGTGTTGAAGTGACCCAAGAGCATCTGGTGTTCATGAGTTACAGGAAGTTGAAATTTGTGTTCAGTATAGGAGTTAATGGAATGATGTATTGCTTCTTAGAATTTTATGAATTAAAAATGTAGTATTGAATTAATATTAAAATTCTGTAATTGCTTCATAGGGTTTAAAAAAAATCAATGGAATAAGTTTTATTTAATGTTCATGAAAATTGCTGCTAACTGATTTTTTTTGTTATCAAAACCAGAATTACAAACTCTGTGTTTTACTCTGAAGCCCAGGTCCACAGAGAAAGAAGCTTCTGAAATGAAAAGGATTGTCATTATACTTAAAATTATCAATTTATATACATGTGAAAGTTTGTGTAGTGTTGTTTTGTGGTTTGGTTTTTGGTTTTTTTAAAAGACAATTTTTTCTTTAGGAATTGCTTTAAAGAGATCTGATTTTCTTTTCATTTCAATTTTAGCAAATGCAGAGTGAAGCCCTTTCATTTGCAAAAATCTTCTGGAAAATTACTTGGATGTTGTATATTGAATGTCAGTGAAACTAGGTGAGTCTCTGAATACTTTGATTAGTCTAAGCAACTAATGAGTTAGTAGTGTGTGACAAAGTCCTGTTTATACCTTACAATACTAAGAGAAACTCTGGCATTTAACCTAAAATCTAGAAGATTAAATTATTATATAAACAAATGACATAGTTCAGAAAGGAGGAAAAAAAAAACCAAAACCAAAGATTAAGCAATACATTCCTGGCTTTACTCCTAAGGTAGAAAGCTGTGTATATGCCAAATATATTTTTATCTAGTGTTTCTGTAATGAAGTTCTTCCATAACATAAGTTGCTTGATTAGTTTATCTTAGCATTTCTGTCGTGGTGTTCCTGTGGCTGTTTTCTGAGATGACATTCAGAACCGGGCTAATTTCAGTCTTACAGTAGACTAATATTCCTGTGTCATTAATCTGATTTTTCTCAGTTCACGTAGTTGCTTAGCACTGGATTTAGAGATCAATTTGAATGATTGAAGCAAACACATGTTCATCTTTAGCCCTTTTAAATTTTGTTTGAGTTAGGGCGAGTTAAATCGCATTGGTAGTGCTTATGTGCCTGTCTCAGTCTACACCATCTAAATTTCCAAATAAAAACCAGCACTGTCAGCTCTGTCTAGAAGTCCTGAGTTGCCAGAAGCTTCAGTTTTCTCTTGCTGTGTTTAACAGCACAAGTAATAGGAGGAAATAAATAAATAAATGAGAGAAAAATCTGAGATAAATAAGGGGGAAACAAGAGAAGAAGTGAAATATTTAAAGGGGGGGGAAAAAATGGACATAAAAGATGGAGTGAAGAAATAAAGAATGGAAAAATGAAGCCAAAGTGCTAGAGATATCCAGTTTCATGTCTTCTGCTGAATTCTGTAATAGGGGAAATAAATTATTTTTGTGGTAGTCAGTATGTTGCCATGGTACAGTCTTTCAGTGACCTCAAGTATTCTGTTTTATGAGATGACACCTGCTTTGGTTATTCTGGTTTGGAAAGGTAGGACATAATTCCAGTGTATGCATTACCGTTTTGATTTGGATGATTAATACTGTTTCGGAGAAAATCTTTTGATTATTGCCCCTTACCACATGCTTGCTCAGTGTCTCTGAACAACATTCCTTTCCCAGAAAACTAGTTTGTAAGTTCTGCTGCAGGTGCAAAGTGCTCTCGTGTCTCTACTGGGGACATACAGGTCTGAATCAATTATTAAATCTCAGGAAAACTTTGAATGGCCTGTGTGATGATAATGTTTGCTTCTGGAGACCAAATGAAATCTAAGCCAAAATAAACTGTCTTGAACAGCTAGCACAGGAGTGTCAGCACCGGCTGCTTTGATCTACTGATCCATTTCTGCTGCTCCAGATTACTTGCTAATGGAGACATAGCCAAAATTGTTCACTTTGGTTATAGGTCAGTAGATGAGGGCAATGAATATCTGTTATATGTATCTATCCTACAAATCCAGTTATAAGTTTTGGTGCTAATATTTACAACTTTCAAAGTGCCACTAATGTTTTTTGCAACTTTTGTTAATACAAGCTGTCAAGGAAACAGACAGATACTACAAGTGACAGTGAATCAAATGACTAAATCATATAACTGCCTTTTGAAATTTTGATCGTTTAGTCTGTTTTTCTTCCCTGATTATATTCTTAAATTTGTAAAAATAGCAGTCTTCTTATTTCTTTCATTTCATAATATTTATATAGAATTCTAAGATTTGTATACTTCTCACCCCAAGTGTTTTGCTTGAGCTGCTCATCTGCATGGGGGGAAAAAAAAAAAATCAAGTCCAGTGTTTTATTGCAGTCGTTAAGTAGGAGCAAGACCAAAAATGAAAAAGAGATGGTCTTCACAGGTGTTGCAGTTATTACTGTCTTTCTGTGCTTTGAGCTGTCATGAATCGAGACAGATTTCCACACCCCGCCCCCCCCCGCCTCGGCCTGAATTCCTCAATTTGAGGTTGTAGATGGCAGTTGTTAAGGTTTTGAAAATTTAAATAATATTTGTTGCCAATGTTAAATCATTTTATCTTGAAGTAATAGCTGTAAGAGTTCTCCCCATCTGTCCCTTGTAATTTTAAGTTCAGAGATTCCCAAGAATTTTGCACACTGACCCCTAGTTTATTATCTTGCATGTCTAAGCCAATGATTAGGACTGAACTCAGTTATGTTTCTTGTTTATTAGATCTTTGCAGAATCTAGGCCTTAGCTTTCAGCTTTTTCCAGAAAATTTCAAAGATTCAAGTAAGATTTCTGTTGATAGGAACATTTAAAAGAACAGCCTTTTAATATAATCATTAAAAAAAAAGATATCTAAGGTTGTAGCAGCACAAGTATCAGCATTTTTTATTTTTTTATTAAAGCCAATTAGTTTTTTCAAACCACATTATTTACAGTGTAATTTGTTTTTATTCAATCTATTCCCTCATGTTGTAACTAGCATAAACATGTTATAAAGGTATATTTTATTCTCCTAGGCTTAAGATTCTCTCAATTCAGTTTGTATAATCCTCTCTAATAGAGCGTTTATTACTGCCACATGTGTATGTAGCACTTTAGCTAGCAAAAAACCAATGCATTAAGTAAAAATCAAGATATAGTACTTAGCTGCTTCATACAGCAGCTTTGGGAGGAGGCCCCATTGAGGCAGGTACAAGCCTCAATTTAAAATGAAAAAAAAAAACCAACGTGGGGGTCAAAACATTGTCAGCCAGCAAGTTATGAAGAGTCCTCGTTATTTTAAGTAATCTTTTCTTACAAATACTGCGCTGTTATGTTGAAGTGTATATTACATTCTTACTCTATTTGCATATTTGTTAATGCATTAGGCATAAGTAAACGTTTTCAAGCCTTAATTTATGCTTAAATACAATACAGCTGTTTTCACTAGCCTGTTAGCATGTGGCCTCAACATATAATTTATATTAGTTTCAGGATTTCCTGTGAATATTGATAGACCAGTGTTAAATAGGCCACTAGCAAGATCCTAGGTCATTGAAACCATATTCACAATGTTCTGAGCAGAAGAGAATTGCCATTTAAAATAATATCTGATTATAGTTTTACTTTTTAATAACTGATATATTAATTCAAAATTGGAATAGCTGCAATGCTTTTATAAGTACTTTCTGAATGTTACTTTTCAGGACTTAAGTGCTGGATGATCTAAGTCAGGTTCTGTTAATAAAGTGGGAAAAGAGCCTATAAGGGGTGGATTACCACATTTGCTTTGATTTAAAGTATTAATTGTAAAATACACCTAGTGCAACTTGATTTTTAACTAGGTCCTACTTGCTAGTTGAGATGGCAGTCTTTTAAGCAGTGCTAATTTCAGCATCTTCAGTAGTGACCTGGAAGGGAAGGTTCTAAATGTTTGCAAATAAAATACGGTGATACTAATTTGGGAGGTGTTGAGAACTTGAGAGTGCAGAGAAGGCTTTAAGGAGCAAGAAGTAAGCGTACAGAGACACGTGTTTTGGTAGATAGAAATAGTGTAGCCTGACCATTCTGTGAAAGAAAAGGTTGAGAAGTGGTAAGAAAGAAAAAGGAAAAAGTTGACGAAAAGCGTTTAAAGTCATGCAAATGTAGCGAGTATGGTCTCAAGTAGCTGATACAATTATGTGTTGAGTGTTGTAGATGGTAAAAGGGACTAATAGTTCTCATGTAAATAACTTCAAGGACTCATTTGAAACTTTTTAAAGTGTATATGGAAGTATCAGGTCAGAACCTGAAGTTTGAAAAATACAAAAAGGAGATGAATTGGTGACCTTTTTTTTCCCCTATACCTAATCTTGAAAGTTCTTATCTCAAATATGGTAGCAGCAAAACTTAAAAAAGCTTGGCTTAGAAATTCCTCAGTTATATTCATGTTTTATGTCTTTCAGTATTGTGATCTTAAAATATTTTTGAAAGAGCTAGGGGTGTGGGAAATAACTGACAGAATTTTTCCTGTAAGTGTTGAATTAGTCTGCAAAGTCCAGAAAGTCTTCATTAAAAAAATTCCGAATGCTTGAAGGGTAGTATTGTTGTCATAATTAGTCAGCTTAATTTATAATTAAATTGACTGGGCCAAACATTTTGAAGATCGAAAAAGGAATTTGTTGGTCTGTGTTTGCTGCTTCTCTGGTGAGCCTCGGAAGGTGAATTCAGTGGGTTTTCTGGACTTGCTTAGTTAGCAGAAACTCTGAAAGTTTGTGCTCATGTCACTAGCAAGCCACAAAGGAGGAGCGCCTGCTGCTGCTGCTGCTCAGGAAAATGAGAGAATTTGAGCAAATTTGATATCTACATAAATTGATAATGTTTTAGAAACACAGACAGCTAAAAAAGTTTGTTAAATGTTACAGTGCTACTTCAAACTATAATTTTCCTTTGAACAGTGTTTACTGAACATTCAGAAATTCAGTTGTGTTCAGTGCTCTAATATTTGAATACTAAAGTAAAGATGTTCTTCCTTTCTTGTTTCCATATATATAAGAATATATATGCAGAATGATTACAATAAAATTACATTAAATTTAGAGTTGACTTTATATGCTTTTTTCTCTTCCTGCATTGCTGTTTCTGCTTAGTTCCTGCAGTTTTGGGGTTTTTTTAAATAATGCACCATCTTTCCTGCCTGAGCAAGTCCAATTATTGACTAAATATTGGATGATGTTCCATTTCCTTTTGATTCTTGCTTAGAGCAGGGTGGTGAAAGGACATCTAACATCTCTCTCCGAAGTGGTTACAAAGTGTTTTGCAAAGAGTAAGATAAGAAAAATCAAGTCTTTCTGCTTTGGTTTTGCCCATTTTTTAGCCAAGACAACAGTTAAGACATTTCCTCTCTAGTTCAATTGAAACCCTTTTTATTTTGTTTTATTTTTTCCCTTTCCTGTTAAGTCACTTCTTGCCTATGTAATATGAAAGACTTGTCCTGTATCTCAGGTTTTGCAATGGCTGTACTTCCAGTTGAGCCTGGATTGTTACATTGAAAGTTCTGGCAAAAGAGTAACTCTAGTGTTTTGTTTAACAAAATTAAGGAGTAGTGCAATACAGGTGTTTGGAATTCTGTAACTATAGTATTGAGTTTTTATTTAATGTATAATCTTCCTCTTTCTATAACAGGTAGTTGTATTGGGGGAAGAACTGAGGGATCCACTGGCCAACACCAGAATTTTAGAAAAGTAAGTCTTTGCTTTTGTTAAATCTTGTTAATCTTATAATAGTGTGCATGCTAATACGAAAGTGTATTTTGCCGCATCTTTTTTTGAATACACTGAAGTTAGCACCCCCTAGCATTTCCCTTGTTTTGTTTTGTTCTGCTTTTCTTTTGTTATCACTTTCTGGTCTCCAGGATGATGTGGAGGACTTCTAGGGGAAAGGGGTGGGGGGAGGCAGGGAGGAGGAGCTTCTTTGGTGATTTTTGACTTGGACAGTGTTTCCGTGTTGGAGCTTAAAATGTTCCTACTGTCTCATTTTATGGAAACATGAATGTGAAGTCTCACTTCTTTCTTTTTGAAGACACTTTCCAATGAAGTGCACTGCCTACTCCATTCTTCAGGCAGTCAAACAGTCCACTCTTCACAAAAGCTTCACAGAATAATTTAGCTGTGCATGAGTCACCCGCACTGGGAAATCTAGGCATCAGAAGCGCTTCCACAGCTGCACAAATCGAGGATTGTGTAATCGACTTGGAAAAAAAAATATGCCCGCACTAAATATTTTTAAAATGTTTTATTTACATGTTTGCATTTCAGCATGAGATGGATAATTAAGTTTCAGATTAAATATTAACTTTGTGAAACACCTGTCATTTGTTCTCGGATGTTGCTGTTAGCAGCCGTCCTAATCTTTTTTTACATATGTCCATTTGGTACACTTGTACAACTCTAAGAGTTACAAATAGCTGCTGTTGGTACAAATCATTCTTTCATTAAATTTTCTTAGTTGCATATCCTCCGTTTTGGTGAATACCCTTGTTTAAGGGTCTGTACTGAGGATCATCTTAAAACAGTCACAGTTCATGCTAATTAACATGTTGTTTGATGGACAGGTTGATAACTACTTAGCAACATGTCAGGTATATAAACTCCTGTGCTTTGCAGTTTGCTTGAGTTTCCCATTGACTCCAAGGCTGAGTTTTGGATTTGTTTTCATATGCAGAAGCTGATCCATGAGTCTGGATCGGTGTATATAAACAAACCTCATTCTGTCCAGAAATTTCATTTGTCACAGGTTGCCACATGAGATGCAGCAATGCATGGGAGAGTACAGATGTTTCGTTAAAATATGAAGCAGACTTCTCAAGTAGTAGCTGCAACACTCATTTCTTTCAGCACAAATTTGAATCTTATTTTTCCTAATTTTGTTCTCTGGTTGTAATTTAACACATGGCGTAGGTCAGCATGAAGTGGCATTGTTGCCAAAAGATGTCTAACCTGGTGATTCACTGCTTCCCCTTCCCCTGTGCCAACACAGCTTTTGAGCAGCCATATGGTGAAACAAATTTAGTTGATTTAGCTGAATGAAACAATATTTGGGTTAGTTTTAGGCTGGATCAGTTTTTGGCTGTGCTGACTGTGTGATCACAGATACTGATACTAGCAGAAGAGAGGGAGGTTAATATGGGTGTGGAAATGAGTGGTCAAAGTAATGGTCAAAGGCTAACATTATGAAAAGTTGCAGCTTGACCAAGGAGTTTGATAGAAGTGCTTACAAATATAAATAACTGTTAGGGTGTGAAATGCCTCATATCTGTAGCCATGTAGTTACCTGCATGGTGTATGTATATATTGGTCTTGCTATCTTACGTATGGTAAATCTTCACCTGCAGACTGATTCAGAGGAAGTACTTACTCTCTTTCTCCCAGATCCTAGGTGAGTACCTTGTCCTTGAGTTAGGAATAAGTCTCCTGTTTTGTTTAAAAAAAACAACAAACCAACACAAAAACAATACTTGCGTTCATTTCATTTAGTTGTCTGGCATGGCATGCCACTTTCCCTCTGCCCCCTCCACCCCTTTTTAATGTGTGCGTCACTGAGAAGTGGTAAGATGTTTCTGGATATCTGGATGTGCTAGATGATGGTATCTTAAAGGAGTAAGTTGTTGATATGAAATGGTTGGTTGTCCTTTAGAAGGTAAGGTGGATTATAAATCAAGCAAAATTGATTTAAGACTCATATTCTTAAAATTTCTCCTAAATGGACTGTAAAAGTATTGGGTGCAGAAATAACTTGCATAACTTAACTTGTTATAGACTCTCTTGGCCATCTGTTGACTTCTTGGATTTCTGAAGGTTCAGGATGCAATAGTGAGATATGTAAAAAGTACGTGTTCATTTAGATCTGAAAGCTAATAAATCTTCGTTGGGTAGATTTTTCTGGTGTAGGATAGAATTTTGGAAAGATTCGTTAGTGTGAAATTTAAAAACTGCTTTTTCACTACCTTTCCCACCTCACAACGCACACATGCATACTAAAAGTCTGCCAGTTAAGGTGCTCACCTATCATGTAGGTTCATGGTTTTTTATGCAAGATTAATTGTAGTGGGTAGCTGAATGTTTGGTTTTATCACAGTGATAATAATTGTAAAGTCTCAGTTTCTGCAAAGCAGAAGTTTTGTATGGAATGGAAGAAGAATTTACTTGCCATTATCTTGCTTTGAATGTGTAGTTATTATGTCTGTTGAATTTGGTAATGAATTTTCTGCAGGACAGTTTTCAAAAATTAGCTTACTTTCTATATCTAGACACTCTTCCCTCTTGTTACTGGAGTAGAGGAAAAACAGTGTTTAACTCTTTGATCTGTCTCATTTCTTGGGGAATTTTCATGTATATTTTTCAGTGTAGGAATAAATTGTTTAATAAATTTTTCCTCTTTGGTTAGATTTTTTAGTATTCTTGGTACTATGTATGCTCTGAGGAAAATGTGACAAACCATTTTAGACAAATTGTTTAAACTAACATCTGTATCTGATACAAAACATTTAAAATTGCTAATGATCTGTTTCATAAATATGCACATTTGTAGTTGGATGAATCATTTCAAAGTGATGTTAACTCCAGGACAGGTGTCTTGGTACCATATTTTAAAGGTTTTTTCCTTAAATTTCCATTAATATTGACAAATCGTCAAGTGAAGAACTTTGTTGTTGTCTGGTAACTTCATTCTGTAGAAAAACTTTTTTTTTGTATGTAGCAGATAATTTTCTGAGATAATTAATAATACTCAGTGGGAATTTAAACTTTTGAGCATATGCGTGTGGTATTTTTCCCCCTTTAGAACTTCTGAAAAAACCCTGCAAATTGCTGTCCTTCTCAGTTCCATTTAAGAGGCTGGAAGAAGGAAGCTGATTTTCTTTGTTCATTGTGAAATATACCAAGTTTAGGTGCCTCTTGTGAGAGAGAATAGCAGAATCTCCAGATTTTACACCATCTACAGCAGTTTTTCTGCAGCACAGTGAACATTAATTTAGAATCTGTTCTTGAGCTGGCTGGCTGCGGGTTGTTTCTGCCCAGAATCCCAGTAAAGGAGATGGAGATTTACAGAGACGTGAAGATTTTCAGTTTTGAATTGTGACGCTAACATGTTAGCTTCTTTTGATTAAAACTCGTGTTGTGAAGTACTGTTTGGTTTTTTGTAAAGCACCATTTAAGGAGGCAGTACGTGTATTTTTCAGCCAGGCTTGATGATGAGCTAAATTGTATTTTAGATGTGCAAACACAACCCATGCTCTTAAGTCTAACCCATGGTTCCCTGTTACAGATCCGGCAGTGGCAGATGTAGGTAAGAGGTTCCTGCTCCTCATTGTAGAGGGGTACTGTTCCTCAGCTGTGCCAATTTTCAAAGGTACATGAAGCCACACTTTTTAATAAGAACAAGATAATAAACATTATATTTAAAACTGTGTGATATGTGGGTTCTTTTAGACACATCGTTTCACAAATCTGCTTCAGTGTGCGTCCAGAGCCTGAAGGGGTGCGCTTCTCCAGTAAAAGCCATGGAAGGGTGGCAAGAAGCAGGGTGGAGCCTCATAAATAAAAGTCAGTGCAAGTGGAATCGTAACGTGTAGCCGCAGTCCTTCTCTTGTACAGACTAGTTGCCCAGGATTTACAAGCACTATTTCTGCCACACTTACGGCTTTGTTATTGAAGGAAGGGGATCTCCAGTAAGGAACTGTGAATGCAAAGGACTGAGAAAGTATTTTAAATGAGAATAAAGAAGAATAGTGATTGTTTCTGATGGCCAGGTGATTAAACACTGCCTTTTGAAATTGTCTTATAAACTTGGTTAGGTTTGTACTATTTTTTGATTATCCTTTGTGTTTGTCTACTCCCTGCAAAGGTAGTGGACCTAAGCAAGCCGCTGTGATGTCTGGCTAAAAGTCACTGTCCTCATAGAAACAAGGATGATGAGAATTCAAGGCAAAAACTATTCTCTCCTGCATTCTTCACAAATCAGACTGTCCCACCATCAGGAGAGAACTTCGCTCTGTAACTTGAGACTAAATGCAGTTTGCAATTTCCGTCTTTCTAATTCATGGTTAGAGAAAACACTCCTACCCACTATTTCTCTGTCCACTCATGTCCACTCACAAATTTTCCTATTAAAATGCTCTCTGGGGTCAAGTTGTGTGGATGCCTGTGCTAGAAGCAGCCCTGTCCTACTCTGGTTTCCTTTATCTACAGAAAATGACATTTCTGGGGTATGTCAGCTGTTCTGCACAAGTGCAGACCAAGATTACCGTTGGTTTGGTGATGTGGTAGCGGAAAGGTTGCACTGTATGACTATTCCTAGCTGCTAGAATAACCTTTTCAGCTGCAAAGTTTGGACAATGTTTCTTGAAATTCCTTTCAGCCCTGTCTTCTCATACTTTGTTGGTTTGTTCTGCTTTTTTCTTTTTTTTTCTTTTTTTTTTTTTTTTTTTTTTTTTTATTTTGAGATAGGAAGTGAGAGAGACATATGTCAGTTTTAAAAACATAGTATTTTAACAGAGCCTTTGATAGCCTGTGAGAAGGGATCAATCAGTCATTACCGTAATTTGCTTTTGGTTGGTGTGTATACCATTGGAAGCAAAGGGGCAAATATCTCAAAACCTGCTAGCTTGTTCTATTAGGCCAAACTATATCTGATTAGAGAGCCGGTTATGGTTTACCCGTCTAAAGATCTCTTGCTATCTGCAAAAGTTTATGGTTACTAGAGAGGAACTACACCTAAGCAAATTCTTCCCCTTCTCCTCCCTCTACACTGCTTTCAAAAAAGAAAGAGCTTAAGAAAAAAAGGTTGGGCTGGGGCTGGGGAATTCTATGAAGCAAAGAGCAAAACAGGACACATGGGTGATAGTGATGCGCTATTCTGGGCATGAGATACTGGTTGGATCTCTGCTTGCCCATTACTGTGGGATGTCCCAGTAGAATAAAACCCCAGAAGTTCATAATGCAAGTTATCAGAAGCAAATATTTCTTTGCTCCTGGAAAGCAGTATCAAGAAGGCTTATAATTATCCTCAGAATCTGTATGATGAATAGGACTTTTGGTGCTGTGCTTACGTTGGGAGTCAGGTTCTGGCTCAGCTCTCTGCTCACAGTGTGGTTTTTCCGCTCCTTGGCTTGCTTGCCCTGGTAGAGAACTGGTGTTGGGGCTCTGCTGGGGCACCAGGTGCTGTGGAAGTGCAGACAAGTGTGCTCTGACTTTGATCCTTTAAACAAGATCTTCTCTCACGCTGATCTGCAGTGATTATAATAACTAGTTTGCTCTCCCGACAAAATAGGATTATGGCGCAGAGATCAGGTTGTATTAAAGAAGTTAATCTGTTTCTGTTTGCAGAAACTCTAGTGTTGGAAAACTGTATTGTTTCTTGTATTTTTCCTGTGATCTTTCCTGGGTGAAAGTATTTGTCTTAATAATGCATGTCACCTCAAATTAATTGTGTCTGAGGACTGTAATCCGTAAAGTCACAAAAATATCACTTATAAAATCAAGACATTTATGTAAAAATCTTTTTAACAATATAAGGGCAGTACTGATTCTTCCTGAAAAATATTTAGCAGTCTTACTGTTATGGTGAGGTGCTGGAGGTGTAAGGATTTCAGTCACTGACTATACAAAACTAAGTACAGGCAACACATTGCCTATCGTCCCATCCATTTCTTAGTCCAGTCCTGCCAGAACATCTGTCATGAGCAAAACTGTCATGTAATTTCAGTTTGTTCAATCTTTGAATTTGTTTCTAAGATTCAATATTGCTAACGTGCATACCACTATTGGTGATAAAATTGAAGTTACTGAAATTCTTTCAGTCTAAAACATGGAATGTTTTATCAGATGGTGTGAACTTTTCACTGTTACCTTAGGTTGGATTGTGGCTTTTTACCCTATGACTTATTCAGAACCATGTTTCTTTGGCCGAGCAGTAACTTGGCACCCAATAACTTATTGCCTCTCCGTCAGTGGTAAGTCAGCATAGTGCAGAAGTTGCAGTGTTGCTAGTTTTTGTGATTTTGCTACAAATTGAGCAATGTTGTGTATTAATAGTTTGTATATCCATGGCAGCAGCTAAGGTTTTTGGTTGAGGACCTCAGCTTTCTTAAAGATAGTAAGTTTCTAGCCTTCTTGGTGGCAGAAAAGTTTGAAAACAGGCACTGAATGTGTACAAAAGACATAGTATCTAGAGACAAATAGACATAATTCATTGTATTTTAAAAAACCCTCATGAATTGTGGAGACAGGCCGATGACCTTTGAACACTTGTGGCTGACCATGCTGGCGTGTAGGCGTCTTAACCTTTCGTCTGGCTTTCACATGCATGCCATTTCTACTGAGTTAGAGATCTGTGTGGTTTTGGTTACAAAAGCTTTTCCACTGTGATGAGCTTTCCTTTTGGTCTGGTTTAAGCTTGCTTACGTTCCTTTATGACATAAACATATTCCTTTCCTCCTCGTCTTAAAATCCTTTTTTGAAATATCCTTAAAAACTTCCTTTCTTTTTCAGTTCAGTTTTGGACATTAGCAAATTGGGTTCTGTGCTGAAGTCCTGTGATGTTTGTGTTAAGTGTTTAGTTATGATTTTTTTGAAAAATGCACCTCTGCATACTGCAGAGTTGAGGTCTAAAATTTTCCTCATCAGATCTCTTCAGGAGCTGGGTGAGAGTTGGCAGAGTTGTTGGACTCCAAGCACTTTAAAAACACCGGTTTCATGTTGCAGTCTCTGTAACCTAGACTTCCATGGGACTCTTTGTCACTATTAATGTTTGCACTTGTCAAACGGAACAAAACAGAATAGGAGAGGAGGCTGTAAGCACCTAAAAAAGTAGGTCAATGGGCCAGCAGGTTATTTGGCCAGAAAAGAACAAGTGGCTTCACTGAATCATGCTGTAATTGTTTTTCTCCTGTTCTGCTGTGCTTTAACTGCCTGTGTTAATATTTGCATCTGTATTTTAACCACTTAAGAGCCTCTGTTAGGTGCAGGGGAAGGAGAAATTTAACTTTTCTTATCAAGTAAGAAATAATTCTGGTGTTTTCCATAAAATCAATTAATGAATTTAGAAGTAGCATAAGCTTAGTTTTTAGATCCCAGCCTGCTTTTTAGAATTAAGTATGCTTTAAAATAAAATTTTTTGGAGCAGTACATGTACATTGTATAGCGAATACATTTTATTTGAAGAACAGTAAGCAAGGCAGAGAGAAACCGGATAAAGACAGGAGAAAAAACAGATTGCGTGTAACTTAAAAATGTAGAAAATAGCATGGTTCAAGGGAAGGAACTGTATAAATGAAAAGTGATGGTATAAAGAGACTGGAAGTTGGTGATCATTTATAGTGGTGCTGAGTTTTTTTATGGGAAAAGTGCATTTGTCAGGTAAGTTTGTAATACATTCTTGAAAGTGGTTTTGAAGTGGGTTTTGAAAGAAGGGGTTAATAGCAGTTTCTGAGGGAGTAGCAGTAATGTAGCTGGGCAACTTTGCTAGTTGCCAGCAGCAGCATTCTACACATTCTGAAGTCCTCAAAGTGGCAATTTTGGAGACTGGAAGAGGAAAAGACATAACTGAAAAAGCCAGTGGAGGCCCAAGTAAGAGTTTCAGTAGAAAAGGTGTTGAAATAATGGTATAAAGATATGCTTTGAAGGTAGCAAGCGCAAGCGAAGATGTAGATGGTGTGGGAGATACCAAATTCAAAAGTAAAAATGACATCAGGATCAAACATTGGCATTAAGTGATAGCTTAAAACAGAATGAAATTGTTTCAGAATATCCATTTTATAAAGAAGAGCTTTAAAGCAAGGTGAATTCAGATAGTGAAATACTTGGGATATTTTTAGTAAGGAGAATATCGCATTTATAAATTACTCTTGTTGGAATGATTGCTTCTCTTTTATTAAAAAAAAAAGTGATCATTTTAAAACTCCTTGACTATAAAATTCTCCTTTTTTATATTTTTACAGTTCAGAATTTAATGATTTTCTGCAGAAGAGGGTACATTTAACTCCACATTGTTCTTCAAAGGAACCAGGTTTCATCACCAAACCTCACACTTCAACAAGTCCCAAAGTGTAAAAGGTAAAATTGCACTCTTATAATTAACTAAGCTTCCTGTGCCTTTCGATCATTAACACTGAAGGGCTGAGTAGCAATGTTAAGTAGTGTCTTTCTGTGCTCCAGAACATGACTGAATTTGATTCTTAGAAATAGACCCAGTCCTTGTTTTCTCTTAGCGTTTGCTTTAAATTTGAAGCAGTTTCATTGGAATGATCTCTGCAGTCTTGCCCATTGGCATGTATAAGTGCTGAAAATGCTTAGTGTATTGCAAATTTGCATGCAAAGACAGAAGGGTCAGACCTTGAAGAGGGAGAAACAAATGCATTACAGGTGCATTTCCTGTAGTCTTTAAGTTCTTTTAACTATTTGTCTTGGATACCATACCTAGATTGCTAGTTCTGATGTAGGACCTGTATACTGGAACAAGTGATTGATTATTTTGAATTCTAGAAACTGAGTGCTTTGATTCCTAAATTCTGATTCTGCATAATGAAGATGTCACTTGTGTCACAGGTGAAGGGCTTTTGTATTTATCTTTACATGTATTTTTCTTTTGCAGATTAATGGAACGATATATCATTTGTCCTACAGAATTTCATATTACTCTTGATCCCTATAATGTTAGGTACCAAATTAAATTAAAAATCAAAAAAGGCTAAAAATGTAATTAGTATATACCTGTATTAGTTCATACTATGTAAGAGAAACTAAAACAAATTTCTAATTGGTGTCTTGATTTAAAACCTAATTCTGTGCCAGTGATGGTAGTTTGGTTTTACTGCTGAGCAACCTGTCTGTTGTTGCTTGCTTTTGATAAAAATTTGAACAAACCCTTCTTCTTAATTTACTTTCCTCCTGGTTTTCAAACAGCGCAACTCTGTTACTTCATGCAACCTGGCTAACTAATTTTGGGAATTTAATTTGTCGGTACGGACAATGCAATTGTTATTTTGAAGAACTGGAGTGAAGGAATGGTTTGCTTCCAGTGTCTCTTCAGGGCACTAGATTTAGAGAATAAAGCGGGATGAAGTTGGGCCTTATTTAATTGAAGAAGTGGGTAAGAGGGCTCAGGAGAACTTGGGCAAAACTGCCTGCACACCTTGTGATGCACCTTGAAAGAGGTTGTGCTGCTGCACAGCTCTCCCAGCTGCTTTCCTGCTGCACTCAAGCTATGAAACTTTGTGGGGGAAAATCCCAGTCTTGTGAAGCAAACCTGCACAGTATGTGGCTCTTGTGGATCCTGAGACAATTTGGTTGGAAACATAAGCTTTCTTCCTCAGTTTCCCCATATGTTAAAAAACTGGGATACAATTTTACTGGCACATTTTGCAGACTGTCTGGATGATGGAGTTGCAGCTGCCATATTTCTTGTGGTATTAACACTGCAAGTTCCACTGAATTTGGCACTTTCAGAAACAAACAGATCCTTCCTTCTCAGAAACTATGAGTCACTGAAGTGACTAAACCTCCAGCTCCTTTGAAATAAATGCAATGCCTTTTTACTATTAAATTTATAACATAGTAAAAATTCCCGAAGATCTGCAAGTTCCGCTCATATAAAACTCCTTGCTGCATGCAGTTGTTCCTTAATCACTGACAATGTTACAGTCCTGCTGCTCCCTTTGAGCAGCCTCTGATATCTGACTTTTCTATATCGAAGAGAAAGGTTTAATTACATTGGCTTATGTTTTCCTAAACATACAGTCATGTAATTTTTGGCCACCTAAAAGTAGGTACTTGTAGAATTAAATACTTTAATTTTATATTCCTTCTCTCACTATTAATATTTCATTCGTATTTTTTATTCAAAATCGTATGTACACATGAAAAAACAAAAACTTTCTACTGAACCTTTGTAATGAATAAGTGACAACTTTAAGAAATGGCCAGATTAAGTATAACTTTCTCACGGTATGGAGATCACATTCTAATAGGTATCCTGTTGTCATCATTTCACATGTCTGTTAGAACAATGTGCTCAAGAAAAAAATATAGTAAGAAATAAATAATAGCTGTAAAATACTATATCCCAAATCCTTTTTGTTTGCACAGTTTCTAAATAGAATGTGTTACTACTGAGGGGTGTATTTTATATTTGTTCAACCTTCAAAATTATAAGTGTCTTTTAGGTAAAAGTTAAAATAAAAAAGAAAAGCAGTATCTGAATTCAGAGTCAGAAGAAGGTTTGTATTGGTTTAGTCCAAACTTATTTATCATGACATTTAATAAAACAATGTTCTTTTGAACTCTATCATGTAAAATGAGATATTAAAGTCCAGGTTATGGTGGTAGTGGAGACTGCATTAGAGATGGTAGAAGGGCAGAGCAGAAGGTTGGAAGAGAGGGGAAGATTAAGAGCAGCTGACAGAGCAAATGAAAACTTCAGTATGCTCTAATGAAGAACACGCTTGTTCCTCCAGAGTCACATTTTGATGTTTTTTCTTCTCTTACAGGCAAACGTACAAATGTCTACCACAAGACTAAAGTGTGATATGTTATGTTTTTTACCATAAGCACCCATAAAATGAGCTCCATTGCAGACAGGTATGTTAATAGACACTAGGAGGTTTGGGGAATTGCTGTTCAATGCTTTCTTTAATAATCTTTTATTACAGTTAATATATAGAGAATATTAATTTATGTAAAAAAATAAGAGGATGGAGTTTTGGGCTTTTCTTTTTTACAAAGTTATTCTGGTAGTTGTTAAATGTGTTGTTTTGTAGTCAGTGGAAATAGTGATTTTTATTGTTTGGGATGAGTCTTAAAATGTATTACTTGTTTTCAGCCAAGGAACAGCATCTGTGCAATTTGAGTTGATTTTTAATGTTTACTTCAATTTTTTTTTTTCCAAGTACTTCAATATTTGATTAAGAAAAACAAAAACATTTAAACAATTAGTGATGCTGCAGATGATAGTAAAGTGACCTGCTAACCTATTTCAAGGGAAAAGTAATAGCTGAGACATGATTTCTACTTGATTCCTTGAGCTGGACTTTCTTAGCAGCTTAGGTGAACATCTGTCCTTAATATTCTGTGTATTGTCATTTTTGATACTTCAGGAAATGCACCAAATTTACAGAAAGTTAAACCCATTCTAAATAAATAACAATAAAAGCAAAGGGTAAAACTTGTCTGAGTTCTCAGTTTGTTTAATGAGGTTTTGTGGCATTTCATTGAAACTTCAGCCTTTTGAATATGGAAATTCCTTTTAATTGCTTTATGTTTATGTAGTAGCGTACAAAATAATTACTTCCTAATATCACTGCTTATTGTAATGTATGATTGCTTGATGACAGTTACTTGCGTTAAGAGAAGGAAACATTAGGATAAAAAAATTAAGGGTGGACACAGAGGTCAGTGTGGACAGCACTAAACAGGCTGAAAGCAGACAGAAGAAGTTAGAGAAATAAAATGTGAAAATCTATTATGCAGCAGTTTCGGAAAACAGAACAGTTTTGACTTTTAAATCAAGGAAATGAAACAGAGGTGTTGTATGAAGTGTACTGAGGCATCTTCACAGGAAAACGTTCTCATTTTGGTATTTTAACACCTCTTTAGCAGTACATTGACAGTTGTGTATTGAGGAAAATCTATGTGATGCTTGGTTAGGAAACAAATATAATGAATAATTATCATTACTGTTTAACAGTTGATATTGTTTAACTGTTGATATTAATTGTATGTTTATAAAATTACATACAAGGATGAAGTATAGCATATTCCTCAGGCCTCTTCCATTAATGATACTTCAGTATTTAAGAAAAATGTGCTTTTCTACTATAAATATTCCCAGTAATTGGAATAGAAGTTGCTAATAAGTAAAAATAAATTATGCTTGTCCTCTCTTATGTTTTCAAAGGGGTGAGGTAATCCAAATAATCAAGAAGACAGAAAAATAAAATTAAGTAGTGTTCAATTAAGTGTTTGCATAGGGTTTTAAGTTCTCATTAGAAATAGTCTGAAAATCCTTTGAGTGGTGTCAGAAATGTAAGGTTTTTTGGTTTCTGTTTAGTAAATGTCCTGCAAGAAGAACATATAGCAGACTTAGCTTCAGGTAATTGATGATGATCTTTGCGAGACGTCACAGTAAAACAGTGCTTCGGTTTCTTGATGTAATGGAGATGGTGAATAATTTTTTTTTTCCTTTGTTGTGGTCAGACTCCACAAGAGAGAAATTTTACACTATAACATCTGTTTCTTTCAGAAATGATGGAAGCATTTTTGATGGGCTGGTGGAAGAAGATGACAAAGATAAAGCAAAGAGGTAAGTTTTAAAATTATTTAAAGCTAAGAAATGTCCTATACTTGTATACTTGGGCTTACCAGGGCGAATTCTAAACAATAAAAATGTGATTCTTTTATAAATAACCATATTATTCAACAGCATTTCTTTTACGATCATTATTCAGATATGTTGTTGTGTAACTGTGGTTCAATTATTTGTATTTTTGCCAAAATATGCTTTATTCCAAAGGCTTAGCTGTCCCCCTTCCATGGGAAGGAGGAAGCCATTCTTCAAAAATGCTGTCTGAGATTTGGAGTACGTGTTTTTGTGACAGTTCTCACAGCAGAGATTCTTAAGGGGGTGTTTGCATCAGGACCCTGGCAGTAGTACGCAGCTTATTGTAGGAAGGGGTCATAGTTATTATAAAACATTTTCTGTTTTGTTTTTCAGAGTGTCTAGAAACAAATCTGAAAAGAAACGTCGAGATCAGTTTAATGTGCTTATCAAAGAGCTGGGTTCCATGCTTCCAGGTAATGCTCGGAAGATGGATAAATCCACTGTACTGCAGAAGAGCATTGACTTTTTACGGAAGCACAAAGGTAATTTTTTGTAACGCTAAAAAAAAATTTGTAAATTCTTAATTATTTTAATTATATTGAGTTAGTACATAAAACATTAATAATTTTGCAACTCCTTTTAGAAATTGTCAAAAAATGTAAAGAGTTCCCAAAGAAAGATATCCCTAAGACCATAATTTAGGTAGCAGAGATATAACTATATTTTTGCCAATATTTTGCAAACACCAGTACTAATATTTTTTTGTCCCATAGTTGTCAAGGAAGTTTGTTTCATAAAGAGAAGCATTTATTTTTGAAGTAACCTTCAAGTTTTTTGTTGTGGACAGATGGAGACCTTTAAAGTAGAGTTGCTTCATAAGACGCAAGTTGTCAAAGTTTTGCTTCACAGGAAAACTCTGCTGATCCATTTCAGCAGAAGTACTTGCTGGAAGTACTTATTTTGATATTTAGATAAGACTGGTTTGAACAGTTGGTTTGTCTTTCCAAGTTCCACAGAAAACAAGATAAATCACTGAAAAAGCTTATCTGAGGGAAGTTAACGCTCCTTGTCTTCATGTCAGGTATCTGCGCAACTGGCTGCTTTAACACAGGTGATAAGGCAATAGAGCATTGTGGTCTCCAGCAAGCATTATTGGGGTGGATTGTTTGATGAGAGAGGGTGGCGTACAGTGTACATACAGACCAGGAGCATGGGCATTTTCCTTTTTCCTTCTAGCTGAAAAAACCCCAGAAAATCTATAAATACTTCTAGCTGAACTTTCTAATTTTCAAGATATATCCACTGATGTGTAAGCCAATGAGTGTGTGCTTGTTTTGTAAACAGTCATGGGAAGTGTCAAAGTGATGAATGTCTTCAAACATCCGTGCTATGTTTTGTTTCTCTGGTTGTTTGCATCAGGTGATGGTGGGATATGCCCAGATATTTTGTACTGAAGTTCATTACAGATCATTATTTCTGTCACAAACAAGTTCTTCCACCAAGCGTACACTTATTTATGGCTAGTTGATATTTCTGTGTATAAAAAATCCTTGTTCCTGCTCCTACACTTATTCTTAATATGGCACCTTGTGGTTCACACTGTCAAAAACAAGATTAAAACTTGAAGAAAATGAGCTCTTTCACTAGTTAACCTATTGCCCTGAGTAATTTCTGACCATGCATACTAACTAGAAAGCAATAGGGACAAAAGAAGCAGCTATTACGTTATAGAATAAAATAAGTAAAGCTACTAAGTGGATGGATAGGTACATATTTATCAACATTTATTATGTGTGTCAATCTAAGGTATGTTAACGTATGATAAATATTTTTCCATGCCCCAGCACATCTCTTCCATTAGTGTTATGGTTCAAGTAGCACCAGATGTGTACTGAATAGTGCAGTTAAAAGGTAAACATAACAATTAAAATGGAAGGGGAGGGGAAATAATTTGTGCAAGAATTCATAGGTTTGGGGTTTTTTTGCCAATTAAATATTGATTATGCTGTTTTAATTATCTGATACATGTTCATTTCATAACAAAAAGAACAGCAGTATGAAGGCTCCTTTTCTGTAAAAGTCAGTTCTGTAGATTCTAAGGCCTTTGTGAAAATTGGTTCAGTTTTAAAAGCACTTTATCTTGTATTGATGATTCCTGTCATAAAATGTAAAGTGTAGAATGAGCACGTGTCAGCTAACCAGCAGCACCAGTCATACTTTTTTCTTCACAGTGCTTTCTCAGATTATTTTTTTAAATGATATTTATTTTTTTAGGATAAGGGGGTAAAAAGCAGCTCTGGAGATGGGTGCCATTTAGGGCATGGTGCTTTTGTGCTTCACCTGGTGGGACAGAATGCAGCTCTGTGTGACTGCACGTCATATTAAGGTCTCTAAAGCCCTGGCTGTCAGTGCTTAGTAGCATTGCTCTGCACTGGTTTACATTAAAATGTTTTGGACAAAATGTTGGCAAAGGTCAGAAGCGTGCTTTGCCTCCTGAGGTGCTTGGATCTGTTTGTTACAATAAAGCAGAGTGACCCTAGCAATAAATGAATTGTTCAGCACTGATTAGCTGCTTTATTGTTGAAAATCCTACTGTGTTCAGCCACCAGGTTTTGATTAACTGCGTTGCTTCTGGTTCTTTCGGGACCATTTCCACATTGGCCAGGCTTGGTACTCTGGCGGCAGCTCCAGATGAACTATCTGAGCTGGTTGTTGGCCAGTGTGGATTCTGTTTCTCATTGGGGAAAAACCAGCAGGCTAAGCACGCTGAAATTACATTACTGAGAGCTTCTCCTTGGCTAATACTGCCTATCATCTTCCTTTGAATTTGTAAACAAAAAGTTTTTGAAAATCATGAAATACTGAAGAATTTCGCTGCTTATAATTACAACTAGTAGACTGATATTCATACAGCCCACAGATAAATGCTACAGATCTTGGCCCAGCTGGCAATTTCTTTTGAGGATGCATAGTGCTGAATCAGATCCAGGATCTGAAGGCTGGATGAGTTTAATGTGCAAGCTTGGTTATGCTTCTTTATCTGGTATCTAGCTCAGGAACATGACCTCAGTGTCATTTATCTTTGAATGCAACCTTCTGCCAGAATTTTTAAGCATTTCTCTAAAGCTACCAAGTGAAACAAGTTTTCTCCCTGTTACTTTGGCTCTGTTTTTCAACATCATACTTGTTCTAATTACAGGAAATGTAAAAGAACACCCATACTTGTGGTAAGATAATTCAGAATGGTTCATTAAAGGCATAAACTTCAGTTTTTCTTCAGTATAAATCCTTTCTACTCTAGAGGCCAGAATGACTTTTTTTTTCTTTTTTAAATTCTGGAGTAGGATGGTTATATGGACCAGAATGAGCCAATGAATTGGACTTTTCCACTTCTAAAATAGAGATTATCTGTGTCCTGTGGACTGAATGCATTAAGTTCCTTGTATTTTGCCTCTACTTTGGTGACAGAGCTTTTTATTTCCGTGTCCTTTGACTTTCCCCCTCAATGCTCAATAAGTTTGTTCTGACTAATAACTTAGGCTTGGGGTTATACTTCGGTTATCCTTATTCTCCAGCCTGCTCTTACTGCTTTGTGATACCATTTCAAAAAAGATGGCAAAAGCCTGATCAATTTATGTCCTTGGTGAGATATGATCATTGGAAATTCTTGTCTGTCTTATTTGTTGGTATTTTTTCCCCTTCTCCTTGCAGCTCTCTGTTTCTTGCCAGTTTCTTGGACGACATTGCTGCTGTTTACTGTCCTTCTAGTTAAGTCTAAAGCTCTTTCGTAAAGTTTTCCCCCCTTCAGTCTGGGAAACAAAGTTCTAAACTGTTCCAACCCTGTCCATATTTAACTCAATTCCAGGTTTTCTCTTCTCTTTGAGCCATCTGAACTAACAAACTAGCTTATGGCCTTTGTACAGACTTGGCCTTAAAGACATGGTTTAGTTCTTTTGGTTTGTCTAAATGCTTCATTCATGATTACTTGTTCAAGGTTGCTCTTACAACCAGTACTTCTGTAATGCCCTTGTTACTCATCAAAACTGAAGTACTACGTGGTCTTGCTTCTCGTTTCAGTTATCAGTTGATAAGGGAGCATCAGCTTTCAGAACCTGGAGTCTGCATTTGCTTTGCAGCCGTTCTTGCTCTGACCTATGTATGGGAAGTTAATCTATATATTTCTCTTAAATCCTACAGGAATGTCTGTTCAAAATTCATCTCTGTGTATGAATCAGACAGGAATTCT
The DNA here is from genome assembly GCA_008921705.1 of Burhinus oedicnemus. Lineage (NCBI taxonomy): Eukaryota > Metazoa > Chordata > Aves > Charadriiformes > Burhinidae > Burhinus > Burhinus oedicnemus. The sequence goes on from VFFE01008299.1 coordinate 5,638,867, forward strand.
GCAGTGGAGTCTGTCATACAGCTCTTACCAGTCTTTATTGCAAACCTGTTCTTTTTTTAATGTAACCTCATTTCTTTACCGAAAAGAGTGGGAAGAAGAGAAAGGACAGTGACAATTTTTAGTGCAAGGGTTAGAATGACCAGGATTGGCCAAGATACTTGAGGATTAGATGTTTTAATGACCTAAACTGATCAGGAATTTTGGCTTTCTAAATCTTTGAAAAATAACACTCTCAATAAAACATTTTATTATAGTCTCAGAGGAAAGAAGGTTTTTCTGTTGTGAAAATCCATTACTTACTGTCATTAACTTCAGCATTGCCATGAGGTCTGGCAGGATTGTTGCACAAACTGGTAGAAGGAAAGAGAGGACAAATCTCATTATGACATAGGGGAGAAGACATTTATTTTCTTTTTAAGGAACAATCTCTATATGTAATGTATGAACAACACAGGAGACTGGAGAACCTTCTGCTATTTCCTACTGTGTATATGTAACTTAGTGGGAAAATAATGCTTTTTGGAAGTGTGGATCCTTATATTGTATATGTGCTTGATTGTAGAAATTACTGCACAATCCGATGCCAGTGAGATTCGACAAGACTGGAAACCAACATTCCTTAGTAATGAAGAGTTCACACAGTTAATGTTAGAGGTATATTATTTCTGTTTTTCTGGGAGTAGAATATTTCCTCACAGGGAGTCATTCCATGATTAAATTTTTCAGTTTGATGACATAAGTTTTTATTTGCATATTTTAATTGTAACTATACGTTTTCGTTAAGATAAACAGTCAAAATTCCTATGTGTGCAGTGTAATGCAAAACAGTTTTTATTTTAACTGCATTTTCTATTACATAAAACATTATAACAGAGCAAGTCCACAAATGAACATCCTTACTGTCAAAGTGGGTATTTTAAATTATCAACAGAAGGAAGGTACTAGTCAAATAAAGAATTGTTATGCATAACTTAAAATCTTAATTATAAAAAAGGCTCAACACATCCATCTAACTTCTGAGCAATAAAATGCTTAATTTCTTTGATTGTTATGCTTTCCAAAAGTGGTGTGTGAGCATTATTTTGCTAAAGAAGATTACACGAATAGTTGGATTACTACTAGAAATAAACTTTCAGTATAAGCTGTCATTTCGTTGGAAATGAGGATGTCATTTGTATCTTGTTAGTGAAACAATTTCTAATAATAGTTAAATGAAAAATATTAAAGTAAATGAACAAGCACTTGGTTTTTTCATTCTATAGTTAAACCTTTTCTTTGAGGCACAGATTTAAAAAGTAAAAAGTTCTGATTTTCTGTACTTAAAAAATTTTCAAAAAATCCTCTCTGGTGAATTTGCGTATTTTTTCCAACAAGTTAGCGAAGTAGTTGTTTCTGTTTTTCAAGATTTTTTGCAGCTGTTTCCGGTGTTTCTCAAGTCTTCTTACAAAATATATATCCGCAACTAGTGACCATAAAGCTAGAACAATATGATACACAAATGTTTTTCAAAGATGTGAGCTTTAAAATTTCCTATTTGGAAATACAGTTCTGTTATGCCTTTATGTTTAGTAGTGTTCAACTAAAAGATACTTGTGTTATGTTCAGTGGAAATAAGTCTGAGTTAAGTAGAAGGTAAGGCAGTCAGAACTGTATCTCACAGTTTTCAAGTCTCAATAAAATCTTGCTACAAGTTTCTCTTATTGAGCTTGGGAATACTGAGATTTTAAATACTGAAATTCATTGATTTTACCACCTTTTGTACTTCTTCTTCTGTTAGTTTTTCCACCTCTTCTTGCTTTTGTCTCTAGCTCATTTTTCTGAGTTTTCTGATGCCTAAAATAACAGGCAAGCAGAGTGGGAGATACGGGAAACAGTGGCTAGCTGTATATGGACTGAAGTCTTGCTTGTGAAACCACAGGTTATTTAAGAACAGAACAGTACGGGAGTTGTAATGCTTGTAGTGTTAAAGCAAGACTAATAAGTTTTAGTAGTGAAAGGTACTCTCATTTTTATAATAAATGAAACTAAAATTGGTCTAAATTATTTTCCATGTTGAATGTAGCTTAACGTTTTTTAATATGCTCTGTTTCTTTTTGTTTAACTGCCCATTATGTTTAATTTCAGGCTCTTGATGGTTTTTTTTTAGCAATTATGACAGATGGAAATATAATATATGTGTCTGAAAGTATAACTCCCTTACTTGAACATTTGCCAGTAAGTACAAATTGCATTCAGTAACATATCAGTTTATCTATGGATGGTGTTCTGCTATGAGTACTAATTAATCATTAGCCTTTTTGGCATTATAGAACAGATGTATGCTTTGTTCTAATGCTTCTGCTTTTTCTTCAGCACAGTTCCTTCCTAATGGTCTGTCTCCTATATTAAACATTTCCTTTGGAAATACAGAATGCTGTTAGCACTCTGTTAGGCAGAATTATGAAGTGCCAGACTAGCATCAGTTTCTCTTCAACATAACTGAAATAACACAGTTGAGTGCAGGAGACCCTTTAGAGTTCACACCTATCACAGTCTCTACATGGGTCAGAAGAGTGTTGCTAAAGAGCTATATCCTTGGAATTTTTTTAAACTACTTCTTTATTCCTTTCTTGTCAAAGAACTCTTATAAGAAATACATTGCTGCTGGTTCTGCTTATTAAACTAGGTATATACTTTGGGTTTTATCCCATTCACTCATCTTTAATCTTGGTGGCATTGGTCACTGGTAAGTGTAACATTCTACTATTTTTAAACTTACCTTTGACTAATGTTTTTCTGAAATAAGGCAAATTAGTACTCAAAAATGCAAACAACCAATGAGTGAAACAATGAGTTATTTTTTAGAAGAGAGGGACACGTTATTGTTACAGGCTAGTTGTCTTGCTGTGATAAGAGTATTTTGTAAAACTTGGAGTGGCATATTTAAAAAATGATTTTGCAAAGCAGAAATTCCACTAAGGTATGCATGATACCAGCTCGTGAATTTTGAGAAATATATAGGTAATTGTGATTTTTTTTTATTAAAAAGTAGAATTTATTAAGTTCTCAGAGGCACGTTTGTCCCTTGCTTTTAGGTGGGATTTATATATTCTGATCATACGTTCTGTGATCCCTCTTTTCTGAATACTTAAGCAAATGCATTTATGCATATAATCACTTGTTCAGTTGTTCAATTTTATTGCATGCATCTCTGTTGTTCCCAGTTTTGTGTACATAGTTGGGGAACTGATTATAAAATTTATTCATAAAATCAATTGCAATTAGGTATAATTATTGGTAACATAATAATCTGTATGATGTAAGGAGAGACTGTCTTTTGTTCCAAGATATTGTTTCAATGTTTTGGATGCCACTGACAGGTTACAGTGCCCTAGAACAACACCCTATAATTTCTGACCAAAATGCTCCTTTACTTGGAATTGTTGCATCCCAGGGAGGTTAATACAAGCTCCATTCTACTTTAACGTGTATGTGTGTCTGCTGCATTCATGGTGTTTTGCATTAAATGGTTCGCAGTGTCAGAATTAAGACAGATCAAAGTGAGATTTTTTTTCTTGCAAAATATTCATGTGTATTCCAGCAGGTGGCTTTGTTGAGTCAGTAATGTTTTTCTAATCTGTGGAATTGTTTTGCATTAAAATAGTAGGCTTTGTGACATTGTACGTCTTGCATTATTTTAATGCTTATTAAATCTTTTTCTTTCAGTCTGATCTTGTGGATCAGAGTGTATTTAATTTTATCCCAGAGGGGGAACATTCAGAAATTTATAAAATACTGTCTTCTCATCTGCTGGAAAGTGATTCATTGACACCAGAATACTTAAAATGTAAGTAGCTATTGTGAGTTAACCCCAGTAGGCAGCTCAACCCCGCGCAGCTCGCTCCCCCCAGTGGGATGGGGAAAGAATCAGAAGGGTAAAAGTGAGAAAATTTGTCAGTTGAGATAAAGGCAGTTTAATAGGTAAAGCAAAAGCCGTGTGCACAAGCCAAGCGAAATAAGGAATTAATTCGCTACTTCCTGTGGGCAGGCAGGTGTTTAGCTGTCTCCAGGAAAGCAGGGCTCCATCATGTGTAGTGGTTACTTGGGAAAACAAACTCTCTTCTCCCCCTTCCTCCAGCTTTTATTGCTGAGTACAGTGTCATATGGTATGGGATAGCCCTTAGTTCAGCTGTCCCGGCTGTGTCCCCTCCCAGCTTCTCGTGCACCCCCAGCCTACTCGCTGGCGGAGCGGGGTGAGGAGCAGAAAAGGTCTGCTGTGCAAGCGCTGGTCAGCAATAGCCAGAACATCCCTGTGTTATCAATGCTCGTTTAGTCCTAAATCCAAAGCACAGCACCATATGAGCTGCTATGAAGAAAATTCATTCTATCCTAGACAAAACTAGTACGGTAGCTGTGGTAAAAATAATCTGCTTTGTATCACATGTGATCAGTTCTTTTCTTCTAGTGTTATTTAAGCAGAAACATATGGCTGAGCCCTGAAGAACAGAAGGGCTTTTTTGTGCCCCCTTCCGCCTCGAAGACTTAAAATTTTCAGCGTTACGTTGCTTTTCACTCTGTGACTTTCCCATGTATTAGAAATGTTTGTCTTGTTTATATAGCTTCTATTTAGACAGTTGTAGCAGTTGGCAAGAATAAAAATATAGCAGCGTAATGGGTTTTGGAAGTGCGTGTTTTAGTAAACTTAAGTTTAGGGCAGCTGCTTCTTTAAAATAGCTCTAGTTTTCAGGGGTGTTCGATGTCATTAGCATTCAGGCCCTTCACGGACAAATTCTAACAGAGTTCTCCTTTTCCTTAGGTTAGTTAATATCACACTGGTTAAAAGCAGAGGCCGTAGCCATTTGTAATCACAACATTTACAATATCTCAATAAGTATGCAGCTTGGTTATTCCTGCTTTCCATTTCATGTTGCCTGTGAGCTTCATCAAGCATGTAGCCTTTTAATTTGTTTATTCTTTTCTCAGCAAAAAATCAGCTAGAATTCTGTTGCCATATGCTGCGAGGAACAATAGATCCAAAAGAGCAACCTACATATGAATATGTAAAATTCATAGGAAATTTCAAGTGTTTGAATAATGGTAAGTAATTTCAGCGATGTTAGAGTGGAATACTTAGGCAGCTTCACAGCTAAACAGGCTTGGGACCATTGTGCAAAACGTAATGATGGACTAAAATCACTCTTTCAAAAGAAGAGCTTGAAGCAGAGTTACATCACTTGTATAGCGTTTTAATGAAAAAGAAGAAAAACTGCCTGTCAAATATTACATGCCTGTGTGCTTGAATGCAAAATGTGGTAATTATGCTTAATGCTTTCAATTAAAGAAAACTAGTACCTTGTAAAATATTTCTTAAAAGAATGCAAGAGAAATTTAAGCAAATGCTTTAAAATAAATAGCCTGAATTCAGTTAATTACACATGATCCATACTTAAGCAGGTGACTAAGTAACTTGAAGAGCAGTGGCACTGAGTACCTGCAGTTCTCATTATGCAGTGAGCTGGGAAATAAAATGTAAGTTCCCCCCACCCCCCATTTCAATTCTGTGCTTTCACTGGCAAGAATTACCACTCAGATGAGTGGAAGGTCCATTACAGTTTTCCACACTGAGTTCCTTCTCCCTTCGACTGAAGTTAATTTTATTAGTTGTGTACTAATATTCCTCTGTACTACATCTCTAATCTGTTTGGCCAGCCCATGCTGTTTACTTGAGAGGCATGTTTATTTGGTCAGCCAGACCAATGGGTTGTGCAGTGTGGTCAGCAGTAGATCTTCACAAAGATCACGCCCAAAAATATTATCAAAACCAGTATCTTGTAAGTAAATCTGTATTTTTTTTGTGTGATACCAGTATTTTTCTCACTAAATGGGGAGAGGTTGAGTCTTAGTGCCAAATACAGATATGTAATATTATAGGAAAGACAAGAAACAGACCTGAAAAGGCCAAATATAGTGCTAGTCTTGGAAAGAGGAGGAGTTGGGAAACTGCAGACCTATCAGTTTGCAATATTGGAAAATATTCCAGAACAAAAAATTAAACTATATGTGAGCTTCAGGAAACTAGCAAGGAATTGACTAGCAACCATTGTGGATTTTTCAGGTAGAAATAGCATCAAATCAATTCAGATCCACTGGGTGGGTAAGACGACAAAGTGCAAATAAATGATAGACTTTTTTAATATGCTTTTGACAATTATCATATTCTGTCCTCACAAACATGTAAGGGAAGCCCATGTTAATTAAAAGTGCTGGGGAGTAGCTACAGAAACTGGTTGGAAAGGTTACCAATGTTCACCGTCAAAATGGAGTTTTAATGGACTACTGGATTTGATCAGTATTTTCATTAATGTTATGAATAATGGAATGTGTTTTTCAATCATGAAATGATGCAATAACACTAAAAACGGGATAAGAATTTAGCCCCAAATTTAGAAAATAAATTTTTTGGGGAAAAACCACAGACAAATTGACTAAGAACAAATGCAAGTTACTACATTTAGGAATAAACTATTTGAACAGGGGAAAAGGTTACAGTCAAGTAGACAACAGTCCTTTAGAAAAAGGAGTTATTCTGGAACCTAAACTGAAGATGACCAAATCACCGTGACCGATCCCCAAATTGTGAAAATGCAAAAGTCTTTCTAAAATATGGTCTAAACTACATGAAATAATCCATCTGCACTTCTTAGCACCCTTATGGCCTCATCCTGGTTTTGACACCATTTTTCAGGAGTAAGTAAAGCAATTGGAAAGAGTTCAGAGTAGAACAATGAAAGCAATCAGAAATTTAAAAATTTAACTTACAAGGCAAGATCAACTCTGAAGAACAAAGGAGAAGGGATAAGATAAAGACTTTAAAGATATTTTTGAAGGTGTATTCCAGTCATTTTTAGTAGTTACCGAGAAGGATTAAAATTGTTATTAGTTTCTTAGAACTGCTTTGTCACAGATAATACCATGTTAACTGTAATTTTAGTTCTTTGAGAAAGTTATTTGGTGGTTGTGTTTCCATTACTAATGTACAGCTACTGTTCCTATGCGTGTATATATAGATTATATGTAGCGTTTTTCTTAATGCATGTTAAGTTACAAGCAAACCACATTAGATAAATATTGGGCCATTTGTCTTGTGATATTACTGCCATTTTCCTCCATGCTTATATTGTAATCTGTGGTGACCTCATCTATCTTCCCTCAGTTCCCAACTCAGCGCACAACGGTTTTGAAGGAACTATTCAGCGATCGCACCGGCCTTCGTATGAAGACAAAGTTTGCTTTGTAGCCACAGTTAGATTAGCTACACCTCAATTTATCAAGGTATGTACAAATGAAATCACTTTTATATAATTTTTAAATGTGCTCTGAACAGGAAAACTTCAGAGAGAATGCACATAACATTTCAAATGCTATTAAAGAAAAACATCAGGCATTTTATTATATGAAACTGAAAGTGCGTTTCTTACTTCACATACAAATAGGTTAAATGTTATGCAAAGTATCAAATGAAGTTGCTATGATAAGTGCCATTTCTAAATAGTCACATAAAATGGTAATATGCAAGAAATAAATTTAGAAGTCCATAGGAATGTGATTTACTGAGTTTAACTTAAACACAATGAAAGATAACACTGAGATTCCACTTTCACTGGAAAAATTAATAATTTTAGTTGACACTTGGATGTGAATTTTATGCTGCTGATGATTTTGCTGTAGTTTGACACAGAAGCAAATCTTTTGGGCTTAATGAAAGCTTGAGTCAGCAACTGAGAGGCAGGTTTGAAGTAATAAAGATCTTTTGTTTCAGTACTGCTTGTTATTCAATAACTCAGTTGTTTCAAGGGAACGTTTTACTTAACTGCTAATGCACCGTGAAGATGTCTTTACAAGTTTAGAATTGGGTGTATGTGAAATTTATAGACTTACTAAGTATAAGCCTGTTCCTCACCAAAATGAATCAAAATAAATACTCAGAATACAGTATAGGATAGTCTGTGGTTGTGATTCAGATTATATGTTTTCTATAAATATGTTAATCAAGGTACAGGATAGTCTACTATCGAACATTTGTTCTTACAATTCAGTTGTAAACAAATGCCATGAAATGTATATGGCACGTGGTTAAGCTGCTGCCTGTCATGCAGAACTCTGAATATTTAAATATTCTGCATGTAAGTTGAATGCACTAGTGTCTTAAGCTGAAGATTGTTGGTGGTATCCTCTGAAGACATGGTCTACATACTTTGTACTTTGAAAGTGCAGTAGGGAGCCTGTGGAGAAATCATATTAACTTCTTCAGTTCTGTCAGGCTGAATAGGAATTGGGTCTCTCCAGACTGAATGCCAGAGAGAGTTTGTTGTTTATTTTTCCTGAAGCCATGGAAATCTTTCATCTGACACTTTTTTTCCTGTGTGGGTCTAAATAATGTTCTTCCTGTTAATGCCTGCGGTTGGTGGAGATTTTAAATGTGTGATTTTTGCTTCATTAAATACTTGGGGAAAAAAGACCAACCTGGCAGTATTTGTAAATATTTTTTATCTTTTAAAGTCTGACAGTTTAGAATGTACTATAGTAAGACTTCTGTGTTTCCTACCTCTGGAACAGGACATTTGGAAGATGAGAAACATCCATTTATGATCTTTCAGGTCTCTTGGTCTCCTGAGGGCGAAAGCCTTACGGATTATAATCTGGCCAAACTTTCTTTCCTCTTTACCTAAACTTCTGAGCACCTAGTGCCTAAGGAAGCTTTTCTGTTACAGAGGTTTTAAGATCCTGTCAAGGGTTTTGACTAGTGCTGTTCATGTGACAAATATTCTTGTGCAAAAGACTAACATTAGCATGATGACTTTTGATGTGACAATACTTGTTTGTAGTCTTTTGATACCTTCTGTTACTATTGAGGCTAGCATTGACTAGACTCTAGAAAGTAAGTGTTATGTCAGGAACTTTACCATCCCAGTAACTTTACTAACAGGTGCGTGATGCAGCCAGTAATAAGATGTATATTTTAGCAGTGGATTGCCTTATTTAAGGTAGAACCTGTCCACTCATCTGCCACTTTTTCCTCTTTATTTCAGATGGTATATGGTTCTGGCTTGTTGGGTTTTTTTACCAAGAATACAATTTCTCAAGGATATACAGTGCCTTTGCAGAAGGACGTAATATTCATGAGAATAATCTCTGAAAGTTCACATTTTTATTTTCTGCGTATGAGCCCACCACTTTTGTAACAAAATCTGCCACAAATTTTGCTCCCCGGTGATGGGATTTAGCTCTATGCATTCTTTAAAACACTTGTCTTGCATTTGGCTGGTAAATGATTGAATGCTCTCAAGAAAGCAGCATTATTCAAACCAAAAGGATTCTACCAGAATACTTTTTGTTACAAATAAAAGCCCTTTCTTTTCTAGATGCCTTGTTGACAACTTCAACAAGATGCCTTGTTGAACAAGATAGCTTCTACCCAGGGGTATTTTACAGTGGAATATCTGTAAATCATTAATATAAATGCATTGAATAATCAGATACTAACCTGCTGCCAACTCCTTTCTAACAATGGTGTTTTTACTGTGATTTTACTGCCTGCACTGAAGTTGTTTTTACTTTTGTTTCAACTTGTGCCACAATAATTATGTTAAAAGAAGCAACAAATCAAAACTGTATCTCAAGGATATACACTTGCTCTGTCATTTCTTTTACTTTGCTATGAGTGGTGCTTTATTAAATGCTGTAATCTCAGGAAAGCAGATGACCTTTGGGTTTTAGGGGTAGTTTCAGTTTTGAAGGTTAAGTTTTGCTAACTGTAAGTCAGACCAAGAGTTACAAATTTGTGCCCGGAGTGATTTTGTTCATTACCTCCATCATATAACTCACTTTCTGGTCATTGTCTTTAGATTTTACACCAGTGAAGGTGAGGAAAAAACATTGCCTAGATATATTAATTTTTTCTTTCATAGAAAGAAAACTTAGAAATATCTATTTAAAGAACTGCAAAATATCCACTTAAACTCTTTGTATTATAACCTGAAAGAATGAAAAGAAAGGTGGTCCCTTTGTAGGAACAAGAGTTAGCCTTCTACTGTATTTTTCCGCAGGACTATTTTAGTTACAGATGTTTGCAGAGCGGCAGTGTGCTCATCTGTCAACATCTGTCATTAATATTATGTCAGCGCAGCAGCAGGTTCCATGCTCTAGCCTTTAGGAAACTGTTGTGGTATCTAATCATCAATAGATTCTACTGTCTTCCTGGCAATGGGAATACCGTTGCAAGCTCCTACAATGTGACAAACGTGTGCAGCTGTCCAAAAAAGAAAAGATTTACTGATCTCTAATTTTATTGTAATTCTTTGAGGGGTATATCTATATGTATGCATGCATTCCATCATCCATCATTCTTCTTGTAAGGCAGTACTAGAGGAGTTTGCAAAAGAACCGACCGGCTTGCGGTACTCATCTCCATTACTGTCTCAGCAGGAGGCCCAGGCCTTGGTGGGCCACCTCTACCTCTCTGGAAGGGGACAACAGAAATTGACTTACGTGCACTGATTGTGCATATGTCTGAGCAGAATACATTTAAAACAATGTACAGAATACCTTGAGGATTTGTTGTAATAGTGGAAATACAATCATTCTCTTACTGTTCGTGAGTTCTAAATGTAACAATAGTGCGTTATTTGTAATACATGCCTGTGCCCTCACGGCAAAGTCATTGGAGTACTCTATATTCACTAAAAGGAAGAATCCTGTTTCTAAAGTCAAAGTAATGTGACCATCTTGCTAATGTTGTTTTTTACCCATTATAAGCACATACTGTAATCGGAGTGTCTGGTGAGAGTGTTTATCCCTTCTTTTGCTTGTTAAAAGTTAAAGGCATAACTGCAGGAACTATTGATTTCTGCTTGTACTACTGTGTTTGTAGATACTGAGCTTGAGTTTAATCTCACGCCAGGGTTGTTCTGTTTAAATCAACTGAGTGTCAGCCTGGCACAGCTGAGATTAGATTCTGCTTCAGTACTATGCATCTAAACAAGCAAAGCCAATGAAGCTGTCTAAAAATAACATTATAACTATTGTGGAATTATCTACTAACTTTAGGTAAGTCTGAATTTCGAAAGAGCTTATGAATTAGAATAGAGCAGTTTTGAGAGAGATTTTTTATTTTTTTACTTTTTAGGAAATGTGCACTGTTGAAGAACCCAACGAAGAGTTCACATCTAGACATAGCTTAGAATGGAAGTTCCTATTCTTGGATCACAGGTGCAATTCCTTCTATGTATAGCAGCAATAGTAGCTGAATCACAGTGGTGACTATAATATTTAGAGTTCACTAATCAGCATTAAGTACGCATAGCTTGTGTTGGGTTTAATTTTTAATTTTTTTCAGAGCACATACTGTAAACAAGAAAAGTATATAATGAAATAATTTTTCATTGGTTTCTTTGTGTGAAAATAAAATGACATTAATTTTTGTATTAATTAGGGCACCTCCGATAATAGGTTATCTTCCTTTTGAAGTTTTGGGAACATCAGGCTATGATTATTACCATGTGGATGATCTAGATAATCTGGCAAAATGTCACGAGCATTGTGAGTACGACTTAAGTTGCTACAATCAACGGGTTTGCTTTACAGATGTCAGTTTAAAGTTTGTTAAATTGTACAAACGTTGTAGTGAAATTTAGTGATATATTTGAGTGAAGTGTCTTTACTCCCATTCATTTGGCATTATTGCACTGCTGATCTTCATCTTTTTTCTTTTGATACAGAACTACAAAACAGATCTAACTTTATCTTATAATTTAGAGGTAAATTGGAATGCACAGCACTATGACTAATACTTCTTCAGTTCTTCTAATAGCGCTTAGAAGGCTCTGTGATGTTTAATAAATGCAAAAATCATTTAAACGTGTAATAGAATAAGCTTTCTGTGTAGCTATGGTTTTCTTTATAAAACTGTATTTACATTTTTTGCACATAAATTTCTCACAATATGTAAAAAAAACCCAGAAAAATGGAAGTTTGAATTCTGCAGTTCTTTGAAAAAATGCAGTGTAAATTTTTGTTCAAACAAAGCTACAGTTTTAAACCTGTTCTTAGTCGTTGTCATAATACTGGATTTGGACATGGTTTTGGGCTGTATGAAGCTAGGAAATAATGTTTATTATGTAATTGCAATATTTACAGACTGGAAAGACAGTAAACTTTATTCTTCGCTTTTGTAGTAATGCAGTATGGGAAAGGGAAGTCATGTTACTACAGATTCCTTACAAAGGGACAGCAATGGATTTGGCTGCAAACGCATTACTATATCACGTATCATCAGTGGAATTCCAGGCCAGAGTTTATTGTCTGTACGCACACCGTTGTAAGGTAAGTTATCTTTTAAAAATCTGCATTGGAGAAATTCTAATGGAGTGGGAGCTATATTGCTGGTGGTTTTGGAGGTAGACAAATCACAGCAGTTTAAAGAATCATTGGAAAACTTCCTGGGATACTTTGCAAGCAAGGTGCCTCTGAGGAGTTTATTTTCTGAGGTATATATAGTAATCATTTTTGGTTTGTTCTTCTAGTTATGCAGAAGTTAGAGCAGAAAGACGGCGAGAACTTGGTATTGAGGAGTCTCTTCCAGAGATAACAGCAGATAAAGTGAGTGTCTTATATAATTTTATTTTACTTCTTTCTTTCTTTCATACTAAGAAGAATATGTAAGCAAATACATTGCAGCAAGAAGTGTTTTGTTCTGTTACAGATAAAGTAATTCTTTTGATCTCTAAATAATATGACTATTTAAAATGATTTAAAAAGTCTAGGAAGGGTGTTTGTTTAACTGTATTCTGTCCTGAACACTTGAGTTCATGTGCATGTAGTTATAACATGGCAACATCCGTAAGTCCTTATTACGATCTGATTCCCGCAGTTTGATTTGTAAATAAATGTTCTTCCTTACTGAAAGCACCCATAATCTGAAAAACCAAGGTCAACACACAAAAATGGCTTAAATGAATTCACAAGAGGAAAGCAGGAGCTGTTCCACTGTGTGACTCTGTCCCACTTCTTAGAATTGTACAAAATTCATTCTGAACTAATGTCCTTGGAAGCTCAGTGAGTCTTAGATAAGTCAGCTTGTGCAGATGCTCTGTCGTGTTTTCCCCTGGCAGTTCAGAAATGTTTTTGCTTGGCAGTTCAGCAAGTTTCATTTGACAGTGCTCCTTCTCATGGAATTAACTCATACTTCCTCAAAAGAATAAGCGTTCACCCGTTACACAGGTGTTCTGAGTGAATTGAGTTGATAGAGAAGAAGGTCAGCTCCAGTCAGTTTGTGGCCTATGTCTGCATGCATTTTGGTTTCTAGGCTTATATGGCTTTGATTTGGTTTCTTTTCAAGGATAAAAGCCACAAATGGAAACTCAGCTTACAGATATCAACCAGGCCACTGCTTCTGCACAATCACCTGTGTAAGGGGGTTGATTAGACACAGCACGGTTTTAGATATTTGCTAACAGAAATGTACATTGTGTGCTGAATCAGATAAAATAATTGTTGTTTGCGTGTGTCTCTTCAGAGTCAGGACTCTGGGTCTGACAACCACATAAACACAGTGAGTCTCAAAGAAGCACTGGAAAGGTTTGATACCAGCCCCACACCTTCTGCTTCCTCCAGGAGTTCAAGAAAATCTTCACATACTGCAGTATCAGATCATTCGTGTAAGCACCAACTATTGAAAGTATAATTGCCTTCCTAGTGAAGGCTTCTGCTACTTTACTTACTTTAATTAAATGCATAACTAGCAGTTAATCATCATTTTGTGAAAAGTGTGCAAATGAAAATGTTCTTTCTGAGGATTCAGAGATCTGCTGACCACTCAGACTTTCAGAGGTTGTATAGTGACTTCTAAAAGTACATAGCAGCCTATTTCAGTCCATCAAATTGCGTTATTGTTGGATAATTGGGGTAAAAAAAGAGTACAAGCCTTAAGGTTTTTTTTTATTCATGAAAAGCTTCCCATGATTTGATTATTGCAATGCAGAACTGAGATGACTATTAACATGTCTCTTTCTATTGTAACTCTGTACGTTGTCAGCAACACCAACTAAAATGACGGTGGACACTAGCACTCCTCCAAGGCAAAGCTTATCTGGTCATGAAAAGGCTGCACAAAGAAGATCGTCTCTGAGTAGTCAGGTAACTCTTCAGAGAAAAATTTTGTACTTAATCGGTGTAATTCACCTTTAAATGGTATTATTAAATCCATATAACCTTTGTTTTATTTCTTCTGAAAATGCATAATTCAAACTGTAACAGTTTCACTTGGAATACATGACTATCAGAATTGTATCATCAATATGCAACTTGGGTATACTGCATTTTAAGGGAACAAAATAATTAATCATATAAGTATGTATTTTTTGGCATTCGAGTTTGCAAGGTTGTGTATGAATCTCTGCTTTCACTCACACATAACTTCTTTCTACGATTCCGCATTTTTAATATGTATGTATATAAGCAATTACATACATATATATACAAAATTGCTAATGTGATGCTGTGTATCCCTATAGAGGATTCATGTAGATCTATGACTCTGGTCATACTGGTGAATACTTTCATATAGTTTCTGAAATCTTGGTAACATGAGAAGATGTCACGCTTCTTGTACTTGGTGCTCATGTTCCAGTTCAACTAACATATTCACTTCAAAAATACAATGCTTATTAAAATATGCATTTTTTTTAAATTATTCCTTTAAGAATAAATCAAAGGAGTCAGCTTCCAAACTTGTTGAAAAGGTTTTTTTCTTACTACAGATAAGACTGTTAAAACATTTGTAACTGTAATTTGTTTTTCCTGTTTTATACCTACTGCTTTTATATCTTTTTAGCGGTAGAAAAACCACTATATATAACCGTATATATTATTTATACAATCAATTGCTCTTGTGTTCCTAATTCTCTAATATTTAAGGTTAGATATTTCAGGAAACATTTACTTGTTTTTATCGTATGTTCATATGATGCTATTTTGGAATTGACACTTTATGTAAAGAGATATTTCATGTCAAGTATGAAGGTCATTCTCTTCCAGTTACGGAAAAATTTTTTAAATCCTAGTCTTTAAGCTCCCAGTCTCTTGGACAACCAGTAGCACAGCCAACGATGTCTCAGCCTGCAACTTTACAGCTCCAGTCTGGCATGTCCCAGGTACAGATTAAGTTGGTTGATTGTTTATTATTTTTTTAAACAGTCTTGTTCTCAACATAAGGTTAATTTCTCTTTCAGAAATTGAGTTCTTTGGTGCCAAAGTCACCCTTAACATTATTCTCTTGAAATGAGCAAATTCCCCAATTTGACACTTTTCCTTTATTTTTTTTTTCTTCTCGTTATTTGTGTGGATGTAGTTTTCAGCCACTAGAAACATAGATACAAACACAATTTAAGATAAAATATTTTAGGATATGAATTTAAAAATCCATCAACTACGCTGGTAACGTTCTGCACATATGCTTGTAACACAAGGCAACTTAGTCTATGAAACACTTTCGTGAAATAGGAACTGTGGTATCAGGTCCAACTGATAGGTACTGTAGATAGGATATACATATCAAAAGGTTATATTGACTTGTGGCCCATAGCAGATGTCTAGGGAAGAACAGAAGTGGCAAAGAGAGTTCCTCTGTGGGTTCAGCCTTCAACGGTTTGTGGCTGAGGGTATGCCCAAGTTATTTGCATATGTTTTAGCTCTGGGTGAATTTTTTTGGTAAACTGGTACAATGCTAATGTTTAACCTGAGAGAGCTTTAACCTCCCTAGTACCATGTAAATTACTAAGGCATTTTATAGAGTCTTGGTGGTTTGGACACCAGTCAATTTCTTTTGCTATGGATTTTTTTTTTTTGTTGTTCACCAATTCTGGTGCATCAATTAAATGTGAGTTCTGTGATGTTTTCATACTAATGAATTTGTCCACAGATTATGGTTATTAGCAGTTTAAAAAGCAGAGCTTGATTTCATTTCTACTGTGGAGGAGTGTATGTACTGCTTGTAAATAAAATGTCATTATTTTTGCTCAGCTTTTAATTTATTCATTACACTACAGCCTGTGCTTCAGTTTTCAGCTCAATTAGGAGCTATGCAGCATCTAAAGGACCAGCTAGAGCAAAGAACACGCATGATAGAGGCAAACATTCATCGACAACAGGAAGAGTTGCGTAAGATTCAAGAGCAGCTTCAAATTGTCCACGGTCAGGGGCTCCAGGTGAGCTAGTGTAACTCTTACGGGTTTGATCTGTAGAGAATTCAGGCATCTAAAATGAGACTTGGGCACTTATTCCACAAGTTGATCTTCCCTACCCCCTGACAGCTGCCATCTGGACCTAATGTGCCTAAAATCCATAGCATCTGAAGCCACTGTTCCTGAGGTACCTGCTGTTTTGCTTCTGGATGTATCTGGAAGTGCCTCAGTGTATCTTTTCCATGTCAAGCAGCACAAGCCTGGCTTATGCCTAAACCTAAATGTAAAAGCATGCAGTGGTTGTTACTTCTTGCAAAGTATTGCAACCATTAGAATATTAATCCAAAGTGTGTAACATAAGCATTTATTTCCGATTTTAGCTCAAAGGTGTCAAATGCATACTTTTTGTTTCTTAAACTGTCCTGTCAGGCTGTGGTCCTCCCACGCACCCTCCTGGTGAAGTGGTTCTACTTTGCATGGTATACTGACGTAGTTACTGAGCCAGACCAGAAGTCTAGAGGATGCATTACTCAGTCTATCAGCCAACTACCTGATTTCTGTATTTTAACCAGTATATTTTTTTCTGATTTTGTCATTCTCTTTTCAGCAGCTATCTTTGGAAGAAAAGAATGACCCTATTGGGTTTTTCTAGTTAAAAAACCAAACAAATAAAGCCACAGAAACAAAACCCCACCCAAAACTAAAATACACCTTAAGAAAATAATCTAAATATTTTCAGTGTGGATTGTGAATAAAGAGTAGAAAAAAAATTACATCCTGGAAGTATTGACTATGTTGCTTAAATTCTGTTGAAGAGTAGGAGTTTCTGGCATGTGCCGTTTTCAGTGTTTTATCATGTCTAGCGTAAGCCTGCCAGCAGCAGACTGCCTTACAGATGCCTCAAGAGGAGAGACTCACAGCTCTCTTCCCATGTGCTGTGGAGGGACCTTATTCAGGACTGTGGGAACTGGGGAAAATATCTAAGTGCTGCACATTCTACCTTATTATCCCGTCTCCTTGTAGTCCTGGGCCTAACTTTTTGTAAAGACTCAAATATTTTTGTACTGAATTCAGTTTCTTATAACGATGTTGGAAGGTTCACTATAGTCATTATGATTTCTTGATTGCCAAGGAAGATTAAGTTCTTGGTGCTATGCCTGGGTCTATTGATTCTGAGATTTTCTTCGTTTGAATTATTTTCACTGCTGGAGATCCTACAAATAGAAATGTGATCTCAAATACGTTTTGTCTTTAGGCGGTTGTAGACTACATTACAAGTTAGTCTCTAAATAGTACTTTTTCTTTAAGAACAAATATTAAACCTTAATGTTTAGGGCTCGATAAATCAGGATTCTGATTCGTATCTTATCAGTTACAGTAGAGTCTCTGAATACTGACCCTATATGGAAGTTAGGCCTTTTGCTGTTGGTGGATGCAGTGCTGTTTCAACACTTCTAATGACTAAGATGAAACTTTATTTTATATTGATTTAAAATAATTAAGTTTAGTTTCTCTAAAACATCTTAAACAATTAACAGATTTTTCTTAAAAGCTAACTTGTGGATTTGTTTTTTAAGATGTTCTTGCAGCAGTCAGCTTCTGGAGTCAACTTTGGTTCTGTGCAGCTTGCTTCGGGAAATTCTTCAAATGTTCAGCAGCTTACGCCAATAAACATGCAAGGTCAAGTTGTTCAGACTAATCAGACTCAAAGTGGGATGAACACAGGCCATATAAGTACTCCACACATGATACAACAACAGCCTTTGCAGAGTACTGCAACACAGGTAAAATTCTCATTATTGATTTTAGTGGATAAAATATATGCTCAAAACCATAGCTGAAACACAACAATAACTTCCCTGACATCCCTCTCCCACATTTTTTTTTTGACCAGTGTACTTTGAGTCGTATTAATGTCTTCATGTTCCAAGTTTTGCAATTGAAATGCATTTATGTTCTTGATAATGCAATTTCAGATCTTGTTTTTATTTTAAGACTTAGGCATGTAAATAATTAATAACAAGTAGCTTTTTGGAAAGACCAGTATCAAGAAAACTTTTAGCTTGCCTTTCTTTGAATGTCTTATGAATTTTCTGTTGACAGAACAAACAACATGAGATTTGTAGTAGGTGAGCTTGAAACCTGGTGTCCAGAGAGCAAATAACTAGAAAAGCATAGGAACAGGACAAGCATATATTGGTGCCTCCGCAGGTGACTTCTGCTTTTCAGCAATTTCAGTTAGATGCAATAGATGTATGACATCGGTAATGTAATAGCCTTTTTCTTCTATGAGTTTATTCAGTTTCTTTTGATTCCATGTAAACTTTTGAAATCCACAGTATCTCACAGTGTGTTCTACAGCTTTACTTTCTGTAAAATATGATTATGTTTGGTTTTTAAACCTGCCACCCAGCTCATATACTGGGAAACACATTGAGCAGCTATTCACTTTTCATCTTCTCAGTCATACATGATTTCAGAGTCCTCTGTCACATATATCTCCATAGAATTCTATTCCTCAAGCTGAACACTTCTGCTGGGTTCGACCATTTTGTGTACGGAGGCTCTTTGTACCTGCGACTCTGTGGTCACCCTCTGTACTTTATCCAAATTCCATACTTTCTTTTTGAGATTTGTGAAGAGGCAGACTACTGGTGCACAGCGTTACCATCTCAGCAGTAAGCTAGTTCCAAACTTTCAAGTAAGAAATTGATTGACATGATGTGCACATTTTAGTCTAAGTCTGGCACAGAGATGCTAAAGGAGTGGAAAATAGTCTCTTGAACAAACAGTATGCAAGCAGCTGAAAATTTCAGGGAAAAAAATAACCTGAACAAGAAAAGAGTTTAATCTAAGAGATTTTCAGATGTCTGAGCCCTCCACCTCCAAATCCTCAGTCAGTAGAAATACTTGTGTACTTTAAGAATTCATTTGTAATAGAAAAACATTGGCAGTTGTGAATAATTGGCAATGACAGTGAGGAGGGCAGCTGTAGTACCCGGCTATTTTCAAATTACTATCTCATAAAATATTTTTTCTTTTCAGCATAATCAACAAAATGTAATTAGTGGACACAATCAACAGTCTTCTCTTGCCAGTCAGTCACAGAACACAGTCTCAGCACCTTTGTATAACACTATGGTGATTTCTCAGCCAACAACAGGCAATGTGGTCCAGGTTCCTTCTAGCTTACCACAGAACAATAACCAGAATGCTGCTGCAGTAACCACTTTTACACAGGAAAGACAAATCAGGTAAATCTTCAAGACCAATATTCAGGTGACTTGCTATAATGTGCTTAAAGAGCTACATCATATACAAAAGGAACTAAAGCGGCGTTAACAAAATCACGTCATTCATTATTTTAACTAACTATATATGGATACAACTGTTAAACTAAACTTTCCCAAAATAACATGTTCACAGGCTTATCAAAACCATTGTTGTTATAGCAAAGTATGAACTTGACAAATCTGCATTTCTCAAGTGCATGGGATGCTTGATATTTTTTTTTCCTAAAGCGACTCCAAATGTCTTTTTCCATTAACAGATTTTCTCAAGGTCAGCAACTTGTAACAAAACTTGTCACGGCCCCAGTAGCATGTGGAGCGGTAATGGTACCAAGTACTATGTTTATGGGACAGGTGGTGACAGCTTATCCCACTTTTGCTGCCCAACAGCAGCAGCCGCAGACTTTGTCAATAACGCAACAGCAGCAGCAGCAGCAGCAGCAAAGTCAGCAAGACCAGCAGCAGCAGCTCACCACAGTTCAGCAACCAGCTCAGCCGCAGCTGACCCAGCACCCCCAACAATTCCTACAGGTGATGCAGCATTCTCTACAAATTTTTCAAAGTCCTGACACTTTCAGCATTGCTAGCTCATCCTAAGGGTGCTTTATCTGAAAACAGAGCGCTTTAAATAGTAACCTATGAACAAGCCTGATGCATGAGATAAGTTGATTTTGAAGCCATTCTTGAAAATCTTACTACTTAAAGGAGAGGTTGTCTTTCCTGCAGTTTCAGTCTGTACTTTGTCCTGTTTTGTATCTTCTTCCCTTTGAATTGCTGCTCTTGGTTGAGCATGAGATGAAGAAACAGATGTTTCCCTGTAAAACAGCTTGCATTTTCTTTGCTTTCACATATTAATGCAAGAAGGTGTGAGAGATGATCTCAAACAGAATTGGTTGGTCTGGAAAGCAGCATGCAGCCCAAAGCAGGACACGTCCCCGTAATACGAGGCATAAACATCTGCCTAGGCTACAGGGGAGGCTGAGCAGCAAGGAACCTTGTAAGCAAAAAGTAGTGGAGAAAGAAGAGAGATTGGCTCAAGAGCGAAGGAAGGCAAAACCCAAGGAGTTTAGAGATAGGAAATCTCGAAAAGAAACAGAAAGTTGAAAGAATTCATGGGGAAATCTGTTGCCATTTGTTGATTCCAATTAATTGCTGGCACGTAGCTCACCCAGCAGGTGATGTTGGTGAGGGAGATGTAGTGGTAGCTAGAACACTAGAGAGGAAGTGCCTCCAGAAGGTGTGGGTTAAAAAAAAAATATCTTAATTTGACCTCTGATGTTGCCTTCTCTAAAGAAAGATAAAGTCCATGTAACTATCACAATGTAGTTTGTGCACATTCTTAACATTCTTTAACTACTCTGGGATTGTCAATTTTATTTTTTTTTTTTTTTACTCTTTAAGAGTATACATAATTAAAAATCCGTATTTTGCAAGTATTTCTTACTACGTCTGGTCTCCCATCTGGACTAAATTTGGGACCCTGTGCATAGGTGGAATATATACAAGTGCAGTAAGTAATTGGAGGCTTAACCTACATTTGTATGCACAAGGAATGGTTACGGTTCTGTTTAGGGCTGAGTAAAATTTTCTTTCACTAGGTCATTGACAGAAAATACTGCTTATTGAAAAAAATCTTTCATGGGAACGTACTGATTTCAGTCATGCATCAGGCAAAGGCTTTTCAGCTGCAAGCCAAGCTGACCCTCAGAGAGCTGAACAATACCTAGTGATTTGAATTTCAGCACTCATTTAGGTAGTGGGATGCTTTTGAACTGAATCAAACCGGAGCAGATTTGAACGTGTTCTCTGGCAAGTCGGATAAATAGTGTAACAAGAATGCAGTTTAGCAGTTTGGTAGTGTCTATATCTCTGTTTCTAAATTATAAAGTTTGCACAATTTTGATGTAGTTCTGGTGAAAAACAGAAGATCTGTAAAAGATGAAGATCTCCAAAGGTCTGTTCCTGTCCTAGAGTTTCTTTCTAGGCAAAAGTTTAGTATTTTTAATACAAGCTGTTAAAAGTGCTAGAATTTGAAGTGAAGCAAACGCTCTTTAAAAAGGGAGAAAATTGCTTTTCCTGCCTTTGCTCACTGGGGCTTCTTACGGTCTGATTCTGTAGGTGCAGCAGTCGATGTAGTTTACTTTCTGCTGCAGAATGTGTTCCTGGATTGAGACATCCAAGTGCATTTTTACCCATCCTCCGTTGCTTTTCTTCAGTAACTGTCATCTTTTGATTCTAAGAAGATTAATATTAAAACTAAGTACTGTTTCCAATAGTAATTAACCCCCTTCAAAGGGGATGTTTGGGTTTGCAAATGGGGCAGTTTCTTTGTTCATTTTGGCTGGGGGGGGATAAATGTGACCTGTGCCAAGTCATGCTCTGTTTTTCCATTTGACTGCGATGACAGCCACCTGCACTTGTTCGAATACATTCCTTAAGCCCTGTTACGCTCTTGTGGTTTGAAATGGAGACAAATTGCCATGTGTTCCTACCCACTGTCAGGGGAAATTACGAAGACCAGTTACAGCTGTTTTCTGAATTGGTCAGATGCTCTAATTAACTTTATTAGTATGAACTCATCTTTGCATTGTTTGCTCAGCTTAAATGACCACATCAGAAGTTTATTTTGATTGACCCCGTGTGAAAAGTTAAAAACCAGCTAGGCCTCTGTTTCTCAGTGCAGCAGGAAAAATAATCTTTTCCTATTTGCGTGTTTTAGACATCCAGGTTACTTCACGGAAATCAGTCAGCTCAGCTTATCCTCTCTGCTGCCTTCCCACTACAACAAGGCACTTTTACTCAGTCCCACCACCAGCAGCATCAGTCTCAGCAGCAGCAGCAACTTTCGCGACACAGAACTGATAAGATGACTGATCCTTCCAAAGTTCAGCCACAATAGTGTGGGGCTCTGCCTCTTTTTGAAGCAAACTACCAGGAGGGGGGCTGCTCCACAAACAGTTGCACTGAGGCTACGGAGGTAGCAGTACGAAGGCTTTCTAACACCACAGTGTCGAGATCTACTTCTAACTTCTGCAGTCTGTTAAGAAAAGCCACAAGACGGTGATGGGGACGTGGCCAACTTCAATAGTTGCCCCGGTTTCTGTGTTCTAAAGGATTTGCTGCCATGTGTTAATTTGTCCAGGTGAAATCTCAAAATGTGACTGAAATGAGAGGGATGCTGAAAATACTGGTATTTTTATCAATCCTGTACATTTTTGAAGTATTGAAATGGACACGGAGCAATTGTTTGAATTAGCAGAAAAAAATGCCAGGAATATAGTCCAAAAACCATCTAATTTTTTTCAGATGATTATGGGACAGTAAATATTTTGAAAATGTGTGAAATCCAGTTCTCTGTTGTACAGATGCTGTAAAATATTGTGTATATGTCTGCATAAAAGGAGAAAGAGCAAAATATTTTATATGATGCATGAAAATGTAATCTGTTATTTGTAGGTTTGAATATGTTTCCCTAAATTCTCACGCCATACTCAGACTAATGTTTTCCTCTGTTCTGCCCTTTTGTTTACAACATGATGCATCATTATTTTCACCCTTAATGTGGGCACAAGTCTCTTGTTTGTGCTTTGTCTGTGATGTCAGGGTTTGTTCGGTGAGGTATAGTGTGTTGGTTAGTTGACTTCTCGAAGTTAAATTATTGATGAAGCTGTTTGAACTGGTGATCATGCATCAGGGTTCAGGACATTCAGATTCATGAATATCATCCGTCATTTCATAATTAGTTCATCGTTTTATTTGAAAAATAGGAATTTGCACTGCTTTCTTGCGGATGGTTTGGAATTTTATTCCCCAAAGCTATCTTTTGATATAGTTCATAGTTGGAAATATTTATGTAAAAGGTTTAAAAAAAAAAAGACAGTAATTTTCAAGAATGTTTCAGTTATAGGAGTAATTTGCACAAAAATATATTTACATTTAATAACCTTTTGGGCACTTTTTAACCACTTTCTCTGTGGTGAGAATTGTAACTTGTTAAAGTACGTTGGAATCTTTTTATTCTCCTTCAAAAATTAGTCAGAACTAATTCAGGGTCATTTTAACAACAACAACAAAACCCATAGTGCCTTGATTTTAATTCAGGTGATAATGTTGAACATCTTGAATTACAACGTCTTGAATCTGTAACCATTTTCAATTTTGAAGTCTTAGTACATTGTCAGCCAAACTTGTGTATCTACTTCATAGCTATTTCTGCATTGTGTTGATTTTAATAATGGTCTGAGTTGAGAACATGAGCATTTTTGAGTGGTAGTCTCCCTCAAACACTGGCCAGAAACAGAGGAGTCTCTGAAATCTCAGACCTTAAAGGTAATACTCTTAAAAGATCAAAAAAAAATCTGAAAGTATCGATTTTGGAATAGTAAGCTGATTTTTTTTTATTGTTTTTTTTTTAATCATTCTTGTAGCATTTAAAATGTGTGTTGGGGGAGATCGTGATTGCATTTAACACTACCAGGCTATTGATTTAAGAGATACCACTGAACTAAGACTTCAGAAGGCAACTTCACTTTATAAAGAAAATAAAAAGTTCCAACAGATGTGCTATTTTAAGTAAATGTTCAGTAGGTCTTTATGGTACTAGTTTGTGGAAACCAGAACTTCAGAGGAAGATGAATAAATGCTGATAGATCTGATAATTAAAAACAAAAACAGTAAAAGCAGTTAAAATTAGTACTAGGGAGAGAAAGCTGGGTTAATCTTGAATACTGAGGAGGAGTTGAATGAATGTAACCAAGCGGTGATGGACTGTTTTGTACTATGAAACAGTTTGATTGTATTACTGGATGAACCAAACCCGCAGGAAGGTAATACCAGTTTAGCCAAGCATTTGATGCAGTTGGCTGCGTTTTGAGGCTAGCCTTTGCCTCTGCACGTGTCCCACCATTAGATCGCTCTTATTCCCCAGTTACAAAGCAAGAGTTTGGCACCAGAAAGCACGGTGGTGAACAAGGAAGGAGAGTGTGAGAAACACAGTACCAAAGAGAATGAGATTGCTTTCTGCTCCAAGAAGCCTCTTGCAACCTGGAGCAAGGAACAGATGCCAATACCAAACATAGCAAGGAACGCTTCCCCTTCTTTAAAGGGATTTCTGGCATTCTCTGGGCTGGAATAATTGTCAGAAACCTATTTCTGTGAAGTTCTACGTAAAGAAATCCTGCCTTGCTCTCCTATCCCTACCACGCCATTCCACCTGTTTCTAAATTAAGCTGCGTTGACTAGAAGTCTGTGCTATCAGTACTTTTGCTTAATGGAAGATAGGTTAGATGAAAAATTTTTTTAACCAATTACAATAATAACATAGCACTAAAAAAGAAAACTGGGAGAGCTTTAATCGTGCTGTTAGAACTATTGAATAGTGGTAAAATAGGTTTATTAAGCTATTATACTGAGAATTACAGAAAATAGAGATACCAGCCAGACCGTTAATGATGCGGCTTTTTATATAAAGCTTCATTTAAACTTCTCTTCCCGTTTCCCCCTTCCCAAATACTCTGGTGTGCTGCTATAGGTCTGTCAGTAAAAAGGCTAAGCTAGGTGAGAAAGAAATTAGATGATGACAATAGCATGGCTGCTGAAAGAGAACGATAGAAATGTACGCTTTGATCAAGAAGCTTTTTGTAACCTCAGAGAGAGGTCGTTCAGCTACAGAACTACCAGCTAGTAGGGAAAGTATAGAAGATGGGGAAATTCAAAGAAACTGGAAAAATATGGCCCGCATTTGAAAGATTCCTGCCACGAATCGGGCAAGCTTTTTACAAAAACGAGTATGTAGAACTTGCTCCAGATTCTGTGCAAGGATGCAGATGCTTTGTTTCACAGCTGATGACTAAAAAGTGTATTTTTGAAGGGTCTGCGGCTTCCCCGGTTGCTGAATCAGTTGCGGAACTGTCCTTGATCTTTAGCGGGAAGAGGACCAGGCTGTTGCCTCTTTCCTAATCAGCCTTTTGCTTCTGCCGGACTCGTTTACTATAGTCATAGACTTATTTGCAACATCCTAATAAATAGCATGATAATGAGCGCTGTGATGCTGCAGGTTCTGGAGCGTAAACGCTACAGCCTGACTGACAGAGGGGAAGGAGTCCGTCAGGGAGAGGATTGTATTTGTGAAGAAATGGGCCGGTGAGACCTAATGGAGTGCAAAAGACGGCATAGTTGCATGGAGTTTAGGAGACAGACACTGTTTGCCTGCGATGGGTGAGGATTTGAAGAAAAGCTTCTAGGATAACTTCAGAGAAAAAGAATATAGCTATTTTTATATTATATTTAATATATATTATATTTGTATATAAATACGAAAGGATTCTAGTAGGAGCTCTCCATATGCCTTCCATTTCATCTAGACGGTTTACCTTCTGCACTACGGTCCCAGTGTGTCCCCACCTTCTGTGGGCATCTTGCCTGCTGCCAAACACCAAAATTAGTAATCCAGTATCCTTACAAGAGATAGGTTTCATTTCAGCTTTATGTAAAAAAGCATAAAATAAAGCTATATCAGGCAGTTTTTCACAGAAAAAGAAATTCTCTTAAGACTCAAATAGCACTTTCTCTTTTTTGTTTTTGAGTAATAAGAAGCACTTTACTGAAAAGACTATTTGAAAAACAGTTTATTTCTTTAGTCAGTGAAACTGTTAAAAAGGGGGGGGCGTCAAGGAATAACACGCATAAAACTGTCAAGAGAGACATTTCTGGAAAATGTTTCTTTAACATGGTGATCCTTTGAGGCTTAGAAGTGCAAGATTAAAAAGGCTTCTAAAACCGGTTGGCTTTGTGTTTTGTATGGCCAGGGGAAGGAATTAGTGAGGCTAGCTTCCTTGGAAGGAGGCTTTTTCCGTTGCACAGTTGCCTATGAGAGAGAATCATCTGGGGGCTCATTTGCCTGCTCCATAATTCTAAGTGTCCCTTAGGATTATAATTTGCGTGAAAACGTTCTGAAGGTTTAAAGATGTGGCCTTTTTCAAATGTTGAAGTCAATTCAAGAATCATTTATATTTTCAGAGATTTAAGCCGGGTATTGTTATGAGTGTTTTAAATGTCGGGGCATCAGGAGATGTCAAACATGTCAGATTCATAAGTTGCTCTATTTGAAATCATTATTAAAATCAGATGTACAGTCGGAGGGCTGGAAAATGGTTATTTTGATTAAAAGGGAAAAGAGACTAGTTTTAATAATTAACCTTTTATTTTTTTACTTATCCCTGGTGGAAAAAGTTGGAGAGAGTTAAGTGAATCTGGATTTGAAAAGACATATTTAAACAAACCGTAGTAAATGAGACAACTGTGAGAGAACATTTCAAATTGTCTTGGTTGTCCATGAGACTGGATAGTTGCTTTTTCACTATCATGATTTTTAACACTACATTCCTTGTCTTTTTTTTTTAACGGGTGATTTTAAGCTCTGCTTATGCTTCATGCTATGTCATCTGCATGAATTTTGCCAGCATGATATGCTATAGTCAAAGAAATTGTACCTAAATAAAAAGGGGCGGGGGGGGGGACAACACAAAACACTGTGTCTGAACAAAATACTGTATGGCCTAATATAGAGACCCCAGCTGAGACTGAGAGATGCTGCATTAATAGACAATCAATGGGTAATTATTTATGAAACGCTTCTGGGAACGGTCTTAAAGATGTTACTGCTTTGAAAGCAGTTGGCGAGTTGTCTTTTTTTAAACAAGAAAGCTAAAAATTATTTATTTTCAAATATATCAGATTGAATTTTGAGTTTTTAAGCAGTGTTGATTTCACAGTGTCTTGGGTTTCAGTTTTGTTTTGTATTTTTTTTAACTGGCATTAGATTTGTATACGTAAAAGCAAACAAACAGAAAAACCCCGGTGCCGCTCATATTGACGTCAGGAAATGTAGATACAGTTCCCTGGTGTTCATGTGACCATTACTAACTGTCAATTTTTTAACTGAATAAATGTAACTCATTTAAAATTTTGCTTTTTGTAGCTTCTAAGGTTCTAGAAGTCTTTTTTTCCCTGAGTTGCTTGATGTCAGTTTTATCCAGGTTTCACAGTGAACGCTCTCCTACCCTTCCCACGGCTGTAACAAAGGCACCCTCTCTCCTGTCTCTCTCTCCCCCCACCCGCAGCACCAACTTGTGACAAGCTGCTCGATGTCGGTTTTACCTTCTCTCCCCTACCCAGACAAATGACTTGTGAGATTGCAGCAAAAACGCATACTGTATTTTTTTTTTTCTTGTCTTCTCTCTGTATCTCTTTATAAATTGATGCCCCACTCTAAAGGCTAGAGACCTTTGATTTGTGTATTTACGTTACTGCCTTGGAATTTACTCACGCCGCGCTTGTTTGAATTGTGCACAACTTCAAACTGCTTTTGTCTCCCCTCTTCCCTCCCGGCCACGGAGCAGCACCGCAGCCGGTACGCACACGGGAGGGTCTGTCGAGCACAGCCCTTCCCTCCTTCTCTGGCACGGGCGAAACACCCTTCCGTAATTCGTTCAGCTCCGCGCCCTGGGTGTTTCTTCTGCTGCTGAAGAGTCGTATTTTTAAAGGAGTAGGGATGATCTGGAATGTCGGCGATGCCGCTGGAAAAGGAAGCAGAGACTTGGGTTGAGCTGAGAGGGCGACTCCTTTAGAGCACACGGGTCTTGCTTTGAAGAGCTGCGTGATAACGTGTAAGCTGGCAGGGTGGCCTTGTCCCTTCTCCCCGATCAGAGCGTGAAGATTAATAATTGGAAATTAATTAAATGTTCAAGGAAAGGTGGGAGGGAAGAAAATCCTGTAATTGAATCTGCCTGGAGAAAACGATAAATATGCTTATCTATTTTTACAGTCTGCCGTTCTTTTCCTTCTGTAATGCCGCAGTAGATATCCATGTGAAGATACTGAGCTTTTGCCTTTGGGAATTAAATACTACTTGTGCAAGCTGTATACTACTTCTGGATGCCCTAAATCCCCTGTGCCCCAGGAGTCAAAACAAAACTAGCTATAGAAGTGCTACAGTTGTAGTTAAAAACTGTCAACGCCCACCAGCGATAGCATGTAGCAAGCAAGATTATCAGTTTTCTTAAAACTGAACTTTGGAAATACCAATATATTTTTCCATAAACTTATCAAGAAGAAGAGCTGTAATTGTAACTGCTGCCGCACCTGAAGCAATGCTGGTCAACGGCATTTTGCTGTCGTTCAAAGTCAGAAACAAAACCCGTGCTTATATGAGAATGCAACTGTTAAGTACTTGTAAAGATTAGCGATCCAAAGGTTAGTTGCCCTTCTGAGCCTCAGGCGTTAGTGATATACATTCCAGAAGATTTCAGCTGTTTGAGGGTAACATACAGTAAGAATAATTAAGTTTCCCTGGTCTTGGTAGCATTCTTTGTAGCACACGGTCTCTCTCACGGTCACCCCCACTTTGGCACCTGTATTTTCACTTGGGAAGTACATTTAAATCATCCAGAAGAAATACACATTTTTAGTGCCTGCCCCACACAGATGGAAAACGTTGTGGGTTATCGACATTAGCAAAAGCCCGTAGCTGTAACTCATCGGGGTGCTGCCTTCTGGGGCTGTGCGAGGTTGTCTATGGAAAAACGCCACGTCAGTATGGCACGTGCCACTACATCATTATTTCCACGTCTCTGGAAATGAAGGATAACTCGAGTTATATTAGGATGACACTGCCTGATCCTCTTCACTCAGGAGCTGAGATTTTTTTTTAATATACAAACTCTGGGACTAACACGTAGGTAGGCTCAGCCACCAGCCCCTGTCTAGAAATGTGCCACAGAAGCGCTCGCGCGTGCAGGGCAGCAGCATTCCAGCCATGGGCAGCCCACCCGGCACGGGAGGCGCAGCCGGGGCCGGGGGAAGCCCCCAGGGCAGCAGGCTGCTGCGTACAGCACTCGCCCAAGACAGCCCCTCATTCACTTCCACCTTCCCAGACTTGGTACCCGACTGATGTATCTCAAAAGAGCAAGCCCAATCCATCCCCACATACGCCTACCTGCCTGCATTGCCCTAGGAGCTGCTTGCAAACCGGACCTGTACTTTGACTCAGTAGATTTTCTTTGAAAAACTTTGTCCTGGCAGGATGGAAGATCACACGTTTACCTTCTTAATCTTTGCTGATTGCACATTGCCACATGTGACGGGCTTTG
The DNA here is from genome assembly GCA_008921705.1 of Burhinus oedicnemus. NCBI lineage: Eukaryota > Metazoa > Chordata > Aves > Charadriiformes > Burhinidae > Burhinus > Burhinus oedicnemus. The sequence continues at coordinate 5,668,522 of VFFE01008299.1, forward strand.
CCTAAGGCTTGGGAATGGGCACCTTCGACAGTAACAAGCACGAGATTTTTCTCAAACATCTTGGGCGATGTAAGGTTTTTGTTTTTTTTTTCATCCCTGTAGAACTGACCATCATCATCTCCGTTGTGTTGCTGCTGCTGGGAAATGCGTAGTCACAGGCAGCGGTGCCCTTTCAGCCCCCTGCTGTGTGCACACGCAGAGATGCTCATCCCTGCTCCAGCCGCTGCCCCGGGGGGTCCCTTTGGCAGCGACTGGACCGGGCTGCATCTCGCCCCAGCAGGGAGAGCTGCTGGACGGACGGGAAACCCATGCCGGACAGTCGCCTGTTTCCCGTGGCACAATCATTTTTCATGGCACGATGATTTGCAGAGCATTCCTTCAGCACTCACTGGCTGTACTCCACATTCGGCAGCTACAACAGAACAACAAATCGCACAGGACTGGGGCGATTAAAACATCAGCCAGTTACCTTCAGTGCTTCTTTCATACTCTAAAACACAAGGCAACCCCCAAACTCACCTCCATTTAAAAGGGAAAGAGCACTATTATTTAAACTTTTTTCTGTATTTTCTTCCTGAAAAGCCAGGCCTTGCCTGGCTAATGCACCAACCAGCTCCTGCCCTAAAAGTACCCCCATCTAGGAGGTGGCTACACGTAATGCCTCAGGACAGAAGCATTTATAAAACCACGTGGGACACACCAGTACAGCATCGAGCCTGCTCTGTTGTCTTGACCTTTGAGATTTTGCAACTCCCAGCCCTGCAAATGCTCCTCCAACCCACCCGAGAGCAGCACAGACGCTGCCACCGCAGGACTGAACTAGACATGCGGTTGGGTTTCTTCCACATGAGCAACCTGGTGTGGCCAAAACCGCTCAACCGCCTTCCCGAGCATTTGGCTGCAATTTCATAGCTTGAGTCCCACCCCCATTTCCCACAGCATTTGCCTGGAGAAACTGGCTGCTCATGGCTTGGATGGGTGTACTCTTTGCTGGGTCAAAAACTGGCTGGAAGACCAGGCCCAAAGAGTTGTGGTGAATGGAGTCAAACCCAGTTGGCAGCCAGTCACAAGTGGTGTTCCTCAGGGCTCAGTATTGGGGCCGGTTCTCTTTAATATCTTTATCAACAATGAGGGGATCGAGTGCACCCTCAGTAAGTTTGCAGACGACACCAAGTTGGGTGAGAGTGTTGATCTGCTTGAGGGTAGGATGGCCCTACAGAGGGATCTGGACAGGCTGGATCAATGGGCCGAGGCCAATGGTGCGAGGTTCAACAAGGCCAAGTGCCGGGTCCTGCACTTGGGTCACAACAACCCCATGCAGTGCTACAGGCTTGGGGAAGAGTGGCTGGAAAGCTGCATGGCAGAAAAGGACCTGGGGGTGTTGGTCAACAGTTAGCTGAAGATGCCCAGCAGTGTGCCCAGGTGGCCAAGAAGGCCAACAGCATCCTGGCTTGTATCAGGAATAGTGTGGCCAGCAGAGCTAGGGCAGTGATCGTCCCCCTGTACTCAGTACTGGTGAGGCCCCACCTCGAATACTGTGTTCAGTTTTGGGCCCCTCATTACAAGACAGACATTGAGGTTCTGGAGCGTGTCCAGAGAAGGGCAACGAAGCTGGTGAGGGGTCTGGAGCACAAGTCTTATGAGGAGCAGCTGAGGGAACTGGGGCTGTTTAGCCTGGAGAAAAGGAGGCTGAGGGGAGACCTTATCGCTCTCTACAGCTACCTGGAAGGAGGTTGTAGCGAGGTGGGGGTCGGTCTCTTCTCCCAAGTAACAAGCGATAGGACAAGAGGAGATGGCCTCAAGTTGTGCCAGGGGAGGTTTGGATTGGATATTAGGAAAAATTTCTTCACCAAAAGGGTTATCAAACACTGGAACAGGCTTCCAAGGGAAGCAGTGGAATCGCCATCCCTGGAGGTATTTGAAAGACGTGTAGACATGGTGCTGAGGGACATGGTTTTGTGGTAGACTTGGTAGTGTTAGGTTAAGGGTTGGGCTCGATGATCTTAAAGGTCTCTTCCTACCATAATGACTCTGTGATTCCACGATCACGCACATGTTCTGCTCAGCCGTGGTGCTTTAACGCACAGGCTTAATGCTCCTGCCAGTCAGTAAATACCTCGTCAGGACAGTACAGAGAGGAAGCCAGTGCTATAGCTAGCTGCTGAAAAGACAAAATAATCCATTCCCGTATGCCCAGCTCCACTGTTAAAACATCTTTCAGCTTATTGAGGATGTTGAAGGAAGTTAGATGAAGGTGCAACACGTGAGTTTACTGAACTGCACGGCTCACTCAATCAGATAAATGTGCCCCATGGTTCCTGCTTTATCTCTTGGCATAAGGAGAAGTGGAGACAAGAGTTTCTTTTACTAAAAGATCAGTAACTTCCACTTTGGGCACAGGGTGGGGAAAGGAGGGGCAGGGGATGAATTATTGCTCACATCCATCAGCATCTCAAGCATCAAAACACCAGCTTTCAGCTCCCCACCCTCTGAATTCAGAGGGCATCACAAGTCACTGCAGCATCGCTCCACATCGCACCTTCTGCCTTCAACATCTCCTGCAGCACAGGGTGTTTCAGCCCAAGGGCCGGTGGCCCAGCTCACAGACTCTCCCAGAACGGGTTTTAGCTCCAGCAACCAGGCTTACTTCATCTTACCAACAACACACCCACCTCCAATTAAGACCTGCTAGTTTAAGGAGCATGGGCAAAGGGAAGGCTTTAACAAAATGTGGAAGTTTTCGATGCAAACTCACCCTAAAGGGTAAGCCACTTCTACACACACACACATATATATATTAAAAAAAAGGATGCGTGTGCACACACACAGTCCTTAAGATATTACCTGTATTTCAAGTATCCAGATATTTCAAGACAGAACAGTGCCACACACTCCTCCGATGGCAATGCACTAGAAATACAAGAAAGAAGTATGATGAAAGCTGCTAAAATCCCAATCCCGGGACCAGCCGGAGGGATGGCCAGGGCGCAAGTGCTTTGCGAGGCTGTGGAAAGACACCATCCATGCGAGAGACAGCACGGCAGGCACAGTGCTGCTAAAAATACATCACTGGAGTCCTCCATCACCTTCAACGGGCTTTGGTTACACCCCGACTAGATTCTTCACATTGTGAAAAATTCCAACAGGCACTTGACATTAAATCACTGTAATTAGTAGCAGCTACTAAAGCACCTTTCAAAGCTTTTACTAAAATTTCATCAGCTATCCAATCTTATAATAGATTACCAGGGATAAGGCAATGTTTTTGCTTTAAAAAAAAAAAAAAAACAAACAAAAAACCAAACAAACCGCTGTTCAAACTAACACTTACCTGCCTAGGCAGTGTCAGAGAGCAGCCAAATACATTGCTGTGACTGGTCAAAAACAGTACTTTGCATCAGGTGTAACTTTTTAATAGTGAAATATAAGTGTGGAAGGTGCAGAGATCTGTTCTGCAACTCCACACCTCTACAAACAACACTATAAACAGCTTCATTTTTCTGTGGATCCTAATTGTTTTTGTATCAAAACAGCTTTAAGCAGCGCACATAAAGTTTGGAAAGCTTCTACATTAGAATATGACCAACTGGTTTGGCTTTTTGGACTCGGAGCAAGAATTTTCAGCAGGATGAACCGCAGCACCACTGTGACTTCACCCAGGACACACCTGTATGAAACCACTAGTCCAGCGGCACCACTTTTGGTTAACACAAGCAGCAGCTGTTCAGTAAACAGTTAAAAGTTTGGGCTCTTCCCTGTTTTGGGTTCCATGTTCCTGCCCTGTTTTAACATGATCCCTGCTACAAACCCCCTCCACACAGGAGCTGCAACACACCACGGACGGAGTGTGTGTTTCCAGGCTGTGGGAAAGAGGAGGCTGCAGGTTTTGGCTACAACATCTGGTTCAAAAGAGGAAAAAAAAACCCAAACCAACCAAAACCACACCACCAAAGCAACGCAGTGCCTCACCCTGTCATTAGCAATGGTGCTGCCATCAGCACTCTTCCTTCAGGCCAAGACACAAACATTTGGACCTGGAGCCTGAAATCGTAGCCTGTTCTCATACCACTGTGCATGACAGGCATTGCGCTGCCACGGTTTTTGTTTGAGAAATGTGGCATTAAAGGGTTTTCTGGGTACAGAAACTCGAGAGGAGGATTGGGGACTGCTCTGTTTGTGAGCTACAAATGGAATGGTCAAATTTGTAATGCTCCATATTACTTCAGCTTGAAGGCAAATTCATAATTTTAGAAACCCTATCTTCTGTTTTACAAGACTGCTGAGTGCATCTTAGAGGGTTATTTCAGCTGTTAGCTCAGAATCCAAATCACCACTGCAGAGCAGAGCAAAGCATGTATTTCTGCAACCCACATATCTTCAGCGGTCACCATTTTCAAAGTCTTTATAACACTGGTGTTTATCAGTATCCAAAATAAATTTAGTAAACTTTCCTCACCTTAAGTATATGATCACTAGGTAAACCTTTGTGGCAGGAATTATGGAAACCATCAAAAGCAATACTGAAAAAAACTCAAATGGAGACACTGTGTTTTATTAATACTCTTCCAGATTACATTTCTATTCCTAGAAAGAAAAACAGGAACACATCTAAATCTAAGAATTCCATTACTGTTCAATCCTGGGAATGGAATATTGTTAGGCTGGACCATTTTATTACTTTCTGTATACTTTAATATTTCAAAATTTAAAAAAAAAGTCAAATAATACTAGCTCCAGACAGATTGCATATTGAACATGGTAGGTTGTTAATCACCACACATCAATTTCCTGATAAAAATCCCTGATTAAGAAGTTTTCCCTCTAAATTAAGTTTATAAAATTCTCTCTCGGTGGCTCAGCCACTCAATGCTATAGGAACTGCTCCCAGGTTTCTCATTGCTTTGATTATCCAGCCTTGAGCACACCCTGGAACCAACGTCCTCGGAGGTGGGAGCCAGCAGTTTTCTCCCTCACACCGTCTGTTAAGCAACATGGAACAAGACACGGTCTGCTTCGAGAAGCCTTAAGAATCAGCTCTTGAAGAAACAGGAAAGGTGGCCATGTGTAAGAGGAAGAAAAGAGGAAGCCTCAATACTCATAAGAGTAGATCCTCAAAACTCAGCTGAGCCAGGTCCAGCAAGCAAGAAAACCACACCAATCCCACCAAGGGAGCAGGCACCACAGAGTAAACAAACCAGACAATAAGCAGATCTCCACTGCAGAAGCTGTCCACAGATGTGTCAGTCCCATGAATCATTTGCTACAAAAAGTTCAGTGTCTCATCTTCAGTGCTTGTTTAACTCTAATTCTGTACATTATATACAAAAACGCACAAGGACAGCTGCTTGATGCTTCCAATCCTTGTTCTTCCGCAGTGATGAAAAATTTTAAAAACCAGAGTCTGGACTTATAAATAGTGCAGAAAATGCAAATGCTAAGAAGACAATGCCTCCTATGATTGTCACTGAAAAGAACAAACAAACCAAAAAGAAATTAGATAATGAAAGTTAACTGTCTTCCATGACACATTACAGATTTTTTTTTTAAGTGTCCAATTCCCACATAATTTTACTTTAAAATTTATGGTGTGGACATTGTTTCTAGCTCAGTGTCAGGTTGCCCATATGCCATCCCATTCTCTAACTGCATCTACAAGAATATATTCTGGTCCTCAGAAGGAAGCTCTGTTTTACTCTTATTACTTTAGATAGTTTTACACTATTTGTTTGCAACTATATTGTTGAATATTTGGCTGTATGGGGGAAAATAAGATACAATATTCTCATGCTGGAGTAAGCCATCAGTTAAGAGTGACATACCAATTAGCATTTTTTGCACAGTTTAGGTAACTATCTTGAAAGAGACGGTATCAGTAACATTAACTGCTTGCTATGGTCACATCTTCTGGAGGCTGGGACAGTATTCCAGGAAAGCACGACTGTATTTGGACCATTCTCCTACTCTTCTCTAAACAAGCTAACGAGTTAGATGATCTTTGGTCTAACCTAATAAGGTTATTCCTGTGGCCAAAGACCCATGTTGAGCTTATAAGGAGCGTATGAAATCATTGTTAGATTAGCACCTCATCATCAATTTCCTTGGCAAACACACACAACCCAATGCAGGTTTCACTTTTTGCAGTGAAGTTGGTTTTTTACAACCTCTGCAACTATAGAACAAATATTCTGAATGAATGTTTCACAGTGTGAAGCAGCTTCACAGAACCCTTCCTGGGAGCGAGAAGCCTCACTACATCACAGGACTGACAGCTGAAGCAAGCTGCAACCTAACCTGAGGAAAAACAAACAACCCAATATAACCTTACTGGTCCTTCCTGTTACAGATAGCAGGCATGATAAAAACCAAAAACAAATAAAAAAACGCCAAAACCAAAAAACTATGCCACACAGAAAGTAGCTTTTAAAGCTTTTATATGGCTGGCATAACTTGTAAGTATGCAGTTCTCTTGCTTACCTGCAGGCCTGCACTCAGAATTGCAACAGAATTTCTATTACCCACTGTTGAACAATATGTACCGATTATTCAAAATACTGTACTTCCTTCCTCTGGTCTCCTACAAGCTAGCTAGCTTGTAGGAGAAGCAGGATATGCTTCACCTGTGTCCATTTTTAAAACTGGAGCTACAATATGCATTTTGACTCCTTAAATCAGAGCCAGTAAACCATTAAGTTAAATTAAGGCTGGACCTCTTAGAAGCACCCCACACAGGGTGGTGGCACATCCTTGGACTACCTGACAGGAGGGACAGGCAGCCTGGGGAACAGCACAGGGTCATTCCCCGCCAGGGGAGCTGACTGCGGGGCAGTGTGGGGAGAGGTGCGACAGAAACACAGACTCAAAAAAATGAGGTTTTTGGGTTTTCCAAAACTTTTGAGAAACACTGTTCCCAAGCATATAGTCATTTATGCCACAAACGTTACCAGTACTAATGCATTTTATTTTTATTGGAGTGAGTTTTCACTTACCAGTCCTAACAGAAATTTTTTGTGCTATCATTCTCCCTCCAATAACTGCTAAACCAGTGCACAGGCAATGTCCCACTGTTCCTCCTACCGCCACACCATAGGGGTCCTGAGGGAAAAACACAGAAGGGAAACATTAGCACAGCTGAAAATCCACCAGTCTTACAACAACCTCCTGCCATGAAGGAGCAATACCTTGATTCCTCAGTTGCACACTGTCAAGCACGGAAGATACTCTGGTGTTTACTCTGCTCTGCTATCCATCACTGCCTTAAAGACCAGAAACAGTGTACATCAACTAGTGAGACAGACTTAAATCTAAACCTGACTAATACAGGAGCATATGGCACGTTACAACCAAGAAGCATCTTCAAGTCGTCAAAACAGAGATCCAGAAATGGCTCTGCTGTACTTAAAACAATTAAAAGCAAGCTCTAGAGGGAAGGTGGCAGCTGTTGAGAAACACAATATGCATCAGCTGGAAGAACACCAACCGAATCACAAAGGAAAAAAAATAAATTCATGAACTGCAAATGAAAGCTTTCGGCAACTAGAACATTGTGACTTCTTTGTCCAGCTTCACAAGCCTGTGCTCGACACTTTGCCCCCTGATCATCCAAAGAAGGAATTATGAAAGAATTTAAGCCCAGAGGATAATAAACTGTTTTCCAAGTTTATCGTCAACAACAGCTTTCACACATCAATGTATAACAAGCAGCTTACTCAATACGTGAACAACTCTACTATGTAAAGAGATTTCTCAGATCCACTTACAAATTACAGTTACAGGCAGCATATGCATATGCTCATAAAACAGAAGAATTAGAAACAAACCCCCAATCTTTTAATGACAGATAATGAAGGCAAGGTAGGAGCATGACTGTACAAAGATGAATGAGGGAAAGTGGAGTTGAGTCCCCTGCACGTTATGCGAGACTTTTAGCTCAAAGAGGAAAAAAAAAAAAAAGCTGCTGCTATCACACAAAGAATGCGTGAAATCTCTACCTGGCAAACAGCAAAACTGTCTAAGAAATGATATGGTACGAAGAAAAGACAACACTGACTGGTGAAAGGAACCAAAACCACAAGCCAGTGAGAAAAGGTGGCAAGCACCAAGCAGAGGACAGGTAGGAAAGCCCCAAGAAGTGCAGATCAGAAGCATGGCGGGTCCAGCAGTACACACTTGCCTCCAGGATCAGGACCCCGGAAATCCCCATTTCCCTGCGGTCCGCAGTTACCTGTAAAGTCCCTGCTGGCAGAGGGGATCTCGCCCCACACCCCATTCCCTAGAGCTGTCCCTGGAAGGTAACAAGTTATGACAGCGTCCCTCAGCCCAGCGTCTCCAGGAGCAGAAGTGCTCAGATGGAACATCTGAGGCAAAGCCAGTCTAGCTGGACACTACGGAGCTTCCTTTTCTGTTTCCTTTAATAGAGGAACAATTCTTATACACAGTAAACTATGAAGGTGTAAAATCAAGTTCTTAAGGACTGTTGTTAGGACTAGGTTCATGAAGACAGACTAACTCATTCCCCTGATGTATGCACTGAGACAGCCAAATTACCACCCTTTTTTCCCCCCTCCAAAGGAGCCCTGTTTGTTTGTTGTGACAGGATGGACACTACTCGCTTAATGAAGTCACTTATTTTGTTTTCCTTTCACTGAAGAATGTATGGTCCCAGCTGACTTACCACACTACTCAAATCTCTGTATATAATTCCTTTCTTCATAAGCACTTCTGCAGTACTCCTGCTATATATCTTAGTACTTCACAAACAAGGATTTATCTGAATATATTATGAAACAAAGGGGTATAAAAGAATCCCATAGATAAAGTGAAAAAAGATCCAGATCACAAACATTCACTGATTTTGAAAGCCAAGATCAAGATATGTTTGATTCACTTTTTGCAGTATTTGTTTTTGTAGCACTTATACAAACACTTCATATGCTAAAGGCACAACATCCCACAGTCTTTAGTTGCAATGCTCAGCACTTCACAGATGAGACCACAGCGTCTGATGGACACTTCCTAATGGAACGCTCAGAAAACGCAAACCAGAAGTCAACCACCATCTGTGAAAAGATGGGCTTAAGGAACTTGCCTAGCACTGTATAAAAACTTGGGCACAGGCAGTAATGATTCATTTTCTAAGATGTCATGTACCTGCCCGAACAATGAGATCATCCTCTCATCCTGGTGTTCCCTGCCTCCTTAGCTCTAAGCACCTTCCCTGCGCTGTAACAGAGACAAGAGGTTCCTATAGGTTATAGCCTCTTTCATACACAGCCCTGATTTATCCCTAGGGAAGGTCTAAAAATGCACTGAAAGAAGCAGGAGACCTAGGGGAAAAAATGTAAATTATCTCAATGCATGGAAGAGCACTGACAAGCTACTTATGTTTATTAAAAGGTTGACTATAACCTTAATTTTCCTTTAAATATAATACAGTTATATACACTCAAATCATCATGCTGAATATCACTTCATCTACAGTATTACTTACTGCACAGCAGTTTACAATTTATTTTAGTTCTATACACTGTACCATATTCACTTAGATTTTTAAAAAGTTATCTTTTTAACAGCTTTAAGTTTGCTGGGATGAAGGTATCTTTTTAAAGCTACTGTGTTAAAACTGTATGACCACACAGATCAAAGAAAAAGACCATCTGTAACATCTCTCAACACTGTAACAAAAAACAATTGTATTCAGCTGCATGACATAAAACAACTATTTCCAGAAATGCCTGTGCAGTCCCAATCATGTAACAATAGTTCTACTAATACACAGAACTTCAGTGCATTTATTTTCAGGTTTTGGCACAGCTGTAACACTAAGGCACAGCAAGGCAGCAGGTGTGATTCTGATACCTCCTGCAAGAGTATTTTGCCTCTCCCGCTTCTCTGCGGGCAACGCAAAGAGGGCAAAAGAACAGCAGGCATTCTGCAACACTCACCTCTCTGGCGGCCAAGACTATGGTTGTTAATTGGGAACGATCACCCCATTCTGCTAAAAATGTTAAAGTAAAAGCTTGAACAAAGATTGGAGAAATAAAATGTAGCCATTTCTTCTGAGGTATAGTGGTGCCTGGCCCTGATTCCACATCTCCTGGCCCATTTAACAGTTTAGTTCGCTGAAGCTGTGCAGGACAAGGAAAAAAAACACCCAACCATAAGATTAGAAATGTCATCTAAACCACCCAAATGAAATACTTAAACAGTAAAGCTAGCCATTTAGTATCTGGAATGTTATTAGCCACTGACTGCTGCATTATCAATGTAATATTTATATTAGACACCACTTTAAAAAACTAGCTACATATATGCACAAACACGTGTGTGTGTACATATACACACATATATATACTTCTAATCACCTCTAACCTCCAGTTACTGTTCATCTTGTACTGCTTGCACTTATGCAGCAGTTTCAGTAGGAACGACACCTGGTTTCTAACCACAGATTTCCTCCCATTTTTAAAGCAGGGATCCCCCTCTTCCTAAGTGGTGGCTCTCAAATTAGGATTTGCTAAAATTAATGAAAAAAAAAGAAATAAGATTAATAATCCACTCCATGCTATTTCTTAGAAGTGGACCAGTATATTAAAAAAGGTATTATATCAGAGACCTTTGCTGCAACGCTACAAACCTCAGCTTACATACAAAGAAATAAAAAGTAGAGGCAAGAGTAAACTGTTGATATCCTCTGTGCTAGTAATGCATTAAAAGAAACAAACAAACAAAAAAAAACCAACACAAAAACCAAACAAAAGGACTCTATGGAGAAAGTCCCTTTTTTCCTGAGAAGCCAGGCTTGCCACAGAACTGGAATCACCTGTTGAAAGAGCCTCCAGGGGCCACTTCTGCCCCATTTACCACACATTTTCTGTGTCAGATTATCAATCACAGGCACAGCTGAACACGCTAAATATGACAGTGCCCTCCTGCAGCTTCACGGCTATAACTATTTCATCAGCCATAATTCACAGAAAGTTTAGGACTTACTTCCTCATCTTTTTTTTTAATTTCTGCTTGAACTTCCTCCAGCTCTTCCTGACCCTCATCTGGACTCATTTTCAAGCCTTCCCGAAGCATTCGGATGCCAAAAATTGCAAACAGCGCCGTCGACACATAGTATGTGTACACGCGAGGAATAACTGTGGTGGCATAGCCAAACAAAACTGAAAAGAAAACAAATGCATCATTTAAAAAAATAAGCATGAGGATCACAATTGTTTTTCCCACATCTAAGAAATGCTTGCTAGCAAAGTCTGCTATTCAAATATCTACTGACAAATATTGCGACTTTTCTTAGTTTTATATAATTTGCTATTTTTTTTTTTTTTTTGCAAGATAATGACACTCTAGAAACTCCAACCATTACTGGTCATATCAGAGACTGATGTCTGTTAACACACAGACAAGGCACACCAGGCAAAGTTGATGTGCTGCTATTCCCAAGAGCCAGTCCAAGTAACATTATCTTTCCCATTAAGGACTACGCAAGTCCCGCCTTTCTCCAAGCATGCCATGAAACTATCATCTGTAATCATGTTAGGTTAAATCCATTTTTATATATGACTACATGTTGGACAGCATCTCTTTCCAGTAATTTCATTTATCAGATAGAGTAAGATTTTCTACAAGTTAAGTCTACTACACGTACCCACAAATCATCCAGCTGCACGAATCCATGTCTGTCTTCTTTTGCCAAATGCAAATACCTGCATGTTACTATTCCTTCCTCTCCCACACTCCCCACAAACACATGTGACAAACTTTGATCTTCCTTTAATTTAAAAGTACTGATCCCACTCAAAGACCAAAAAGCTACCTCCATGATGCATCTACTTTTACGGATATTGAAGGCGATCAAACTAAACCAAAACTACTTTTCAAAGAAGAAGAAATATGTATCCATGACAAAGTACTTGCTTCTTCACAAAGTAAGACTAGTTAGCACGCTTGGACAAAAAAAGCCTGTATAAATGAGAGGGAAATAAAACTCCAATTAATCCGCACTACCACTACCAAAAGTGAGACTGTGAGATCAAAATTAAACAGGCTGTACTATTTGAAAACATAGCACATACATATATGAATAACATATTAGTTGCACAGCTAAATAAAAAAGGAGTTAAACGAAACTTCTTTTTAAAGACTGAAAATACTAAAGTAAAGCAATGCCAGAAACTATACAAAAAGATATTAATTTTTTTAGCATTACTTGCATATACAAGCACAGAAATAACAAAATAATCAGAATGATAAGGCAGCTTATTTTATCATAAGGGTAGAACTGTCTCTAAGCACAGCTTGAAAAAACATCCCAAGTAGTGATCGCTTGGAGCCAGTGAGTTTAAGTGAGAACGTTTTCATGGTATCAAGGTGGGCAGAAATCCTAGGAATTTCCAGACACAGCTTGTATAAAACAAGGGCAGTGGAGAGAGTAGAGAAAGAAAAAAGAAAGAAAAAAAAAAGGCTCCTTTCTGAAAAGGAAGAAACAGTTGGGAACTTCTAAATTAGGGGATAAAGCAGAAAAGAAAGCTTTTATATAAAAGTATCAAGAAAGATTTGAAGAACGACTTAGTATAGAAAATGGGAGAGTGGTGATGGGCAGGAGAAAAGAGATTGCAAGATTTACAGAATAGTGTATCACCTGTGGTACTAAATAACGTTAAATGGAGCAAGCAGTGCAGAAGTGAAGAAGCAAAGACTGTTATCTAAGTGAGTAATCAAAGAAACTCATACAATGCTATCATTACACACAGTGCAAATGGAAACTGCTTCAGGACTGCAATAATAATTGCAGCAATATACATAGCAATAGCTACACATCCAAAAACCATTCATAGAAACACTTGCTGAGAAGCCTGATGCCAGTTAATCATCTGTCTCCAACGTATATAAACCAATGAACACTATTTCAATTATTTCTGAAATGAGCATGGTTAGAAATAAGCACACCTATAACAAAATTTATGCTGCATCTGGTACACTTGAAGGCTGCTCCATTTTGCAATCACTGCTACATAAGCACCCACAGCTACAGGTTCCTCAAGTGCCACCTGACACCTCACTCCCTCTCCAGCTCTTGGCTCTGTCAGTACCACCCATCCCAAAGGACCACAGCAGAACGTCATCTTCCACTTATGCAGCTCCTAGCACAAATCCAAACAGCTACACATACAGGGATACAGGTCAGACGAGGAAAATTTGTCATCATATTAAGAATCTTTTGCCTTAGGAGGAAAAAGAGAAGTCACTCCCACATTCCCTTTAGGCATGCTAATCTAACAGGAGCTAAAAATGAAAAGGAAACTAGTGGCCCAAAAATCAAAGGAAGTGTGTAGGCTCCCAATCCCACGTCTCTTCCTTAAACTCATAATGAGGTCTAGGGAGTGCAAACACCTCGTTATAGGTAAAAGCCTCTCAGACATGGTCCCCAGAAAAACCTTCACACTCTCCTTAAAACAGAAAACTGCATATACCTACTACCTTCATTTTATTTTCAGTTAAGATTTATTGATACATATGTACCCAGCACATTTTAAGATGTGAAAGAAAAAGAAAAGAGTGCTAACCTGATAAACATGTCATCAGTCCCAAGGCAAGCATAGCACCAGCCAGTACAGTCAAACGGTTGTACCGCATTGCCATGATGGCTGCAATGAAGAAGGTCTTATCCCCCAGTTCTGATACAATGATGACTGATATAGCAGCCACAAATGCATGAATGAAGCCCAAATTAGTCTTGTCAGCTGACTCTTCATTGACAATGTGAACTGGAGCAACTGGTGAGGACCCCTTCTGTAAGAGGGGGGAAAAGACAACAGAAAAACCACTAGTTAATTATACCTGAATAGTTATTTCACAGAAGTACTGAGCCTTGTATTTCTCCTGTCATATCATACTCTGTAGTGTGACATTTTAAGCATATACCTCTCATGCAGCATTAATGATCATTAACTAGTTACTGGCTGCCACCTACCTCAAATTGCTAGTTAGGCACTTAGCAAGATCAGATCGTGCACTGATTATTAAAGCAGCATTTCACTGTGCAGACTATGACCAGAACACAAGCACCACTATTAAAACAAAACATGGGAAAGCTGCTTTAGTTCAGCTCTAATATTGCTGTTTTCACAATCCCTGGCTATTTACTTTATGACCTTGACCAAACAAGCAATTTTCTGATATAAGTATTAAGAACTTAATGCTTCAAACTAAAATTGGGCGACTAGGATAGCTTAGCAGAAATACGAAGTCCTTTCAAAAATTGTCAGAGTCACTTTCTTCCCTTGCAGAATCTTTGCATCTCAGCTGCATTAAAACTTTACACGTTTTCATCAGCTTTTTTTGTACATGCTCTATACTTGTTGAAAACTAGCTTTAAGACTTGCCAGCAGTCCAACCTGATCAGCAGACTCCAGATCTCACTTACCGAAGTGTTTACTTTTACAGAGATTAAGATACGTACAGTCAAAACCAAGACTCAAAACAAGGAAGTTGATGTTCGCATACTTGACCAGAGATGGCTAAGAAAGCTTGTTTCAGCACATCTACCAGCAGAGACAGATTGCAACGTGTTTTAACACAGTGACTTCCCAGCATTCCACTTTCAGCACTGCTGGAAGTTTTTGGGTTTGATATTTAAGAGTTTCCATGCTCTCTACAATACACAGCGACTTCCCAGAGTTCCTTCACCTTTAGCAGTGCTGTAAATTTTTTGGTTTTGATATTTAAAACCTGGTATGCTCTACGTGCTACATCAAGCCATACGTTAATAATTTTTTCATGCCTCTGGGTGCTCACCCAGCACTCCTAACCATGAACACCATTTAAAAAGTTTTAACGCAAAGAAATTAATCTTAAATATTGAGGAAAAAAACCTGGCAGGGTTTGAGTCGCAACAAAGCCTTCTTTCATCTGCTTCTATGAGGAAGACCTGGAGAGGTCGGTTCACACCCTCAGCATGCAAGCAAGCAAGCAGGGCACAAAAATACTTATCTGGTGAAAAAAAGCATTAGCCCACTTTTCATAATGGACCTAAATTCCCCTCTTTTGCAGAAAAAGGGACAGCTGCAGTGCCACAGCAAAGGAAAGCCCTGCAGCTGTCCCTTTTTCTGCTAAGCGAGAGGAATTTAGGAGTCCGACGGCCTCTGAAAGGCGAGGCGTCCTGCAGGCCGGGCCGGGCCCGGCCCCGCCTCACCTCACCTCAGCCCGCGGTTCGGCTCCCTGCGCCGCCGGCGCTGGCGGCGGCTCCTTCTTCCTTCCGGGCTCTTCCTCCGGAGCGGCGCTCAGCCCCGCCGGGGCCGTCAACAGCAGCAGCAACGAGACCGCCATCAGCAGCGCAGCGGCCCGCCGGAGCGGCGGCGGGGACGGCGGCGAGGCCATGGCGGCCGAGCGCGGTGCTGAGGAGAGGGCGGCACGGCGCGGAGGCCCCCTCGCGAGGGCGGCGCCGCGCCACGCCGATTGGCTGCGGCCGCCCGCTGACGGCCGCCGCTGACGGATGCCCCGCCCTCTGCCCCGCCCCGCCGGAGCCGGGGACGGGAGGGGAGGGGGGACCCGCCGCCGGTGCAGACCGCCGGCCAGTCCCGGTGCGGCCCGGTCAGAGGCGAGGCCCCTTCTGCACATTCTGTGCCAAGCAATCGCTCCTGTTTTGCAAATACAGAGCTCGGCTTTGAAAAATTCTACAAAATGGAAATAGAAGGTCTAACAAACCGTTTTAATTAGGTACTTCGTAAGATATACTTTGTAATAGAAAAATTCATCTCATATACAAAATAGTATATGCATGTAAGTAGAAAACACACTGAAATGCCAGCATCCATATGCTACGTCACGCAAACTGATCATTCACTCCCAGCGGCATGAAAAGGACCAAGATACTCAATGGTTCAGTGCAAAAAGGGATGTTCAGCCTGGAGAAGGGAAGGCTCCATCCACGGAGACCTTATAGCCTCCTCCTGTACCAAAAGGGGACCTACGGAAAAGATGGGGAGGGACTTTTTACAAGAATATGTAGTGATAGGATGAGAGGTAACAGTTTTAAACTGAAAGAGGGCGGATTTAGATTAGACATTAAGAAGAAATTTTTCACTCTGAGGGTGGTAAGACACTGGCACAGGTTGCCCAGGGAAGCTGTGGATGCCCCATCCCTGGAAGTGTTCAAGGCCAGGCTGGATGGGGCTTTGAGCAACCTGGTCCAGTGGGAGGTGTCCCTGCCCATGGCAGGGGGGTGGAACTAGATGATCTTTAAGGTCGCTTCCAACCTAAACCATTCTATGAAAAACACTCCTGTGCTGAGTGACATCATTTCCCCAGCAAAGAATTTCTTTGCAACGCTTGTCAGGTGCTGGTTTCCATGTGTTCTCTGCCTCGGCAGTTCATTACATCTGCTCTCACAGGCTGTTTATAAACCAGTGTAGCCATGGTTATGGTCATCCGGCTAACTGTCCCCTCAAACACACGAGGGATTCCAATAATCTGCAATAAGGATGACAGAACCATAACCAAGAACATAAATTTTCTGCAAATTCTCTTCTACTGTCTCTCTAGACAGAGAACCTTCCATGATTTTCCCAGTTTAGGGATAAACAAGGGGTTTTCATCAATGAATACTGACTTTGGTGCAGAAGAGAGAATGCAGAGAATGGGTCTGTTTAGCTCCACTGCTGAGCATGAGTCATTCCTCCAACGCAGCTTTCTCCACCGGTTTTTGTGCTTGCAGTCATCAAGCAGTGGTTGGTTTTAATTATCAACAGGGAAGCACAGAAAGACAATACTCAATTTGCTTCCCTCTGAAGTGATTCAAAGAAAAGAGACTAGGGAAAAAATATGCTTAAATATTAGACAAGGCATGAAATACAGTATTTCAAATGATTCCCTGCACCCTCCTTTCACTACACAGTTTCCACGTATGTTATTTTGGCTTGCTGCACAACAGCAAGTGTTTTATGCATGAGATATAATTATAAAAACAGAAAAGAGCCAATTAGCATCTCTTCAGTTTGAATTAAGGTCTTCAGCAAACCTTTTTTAGCTTGTATGATATGCAGAGACCTTACATTTCCTCATGTAAATTGGTAACATGGATGAGAATATCATTACAATTATGAGCTTTTAAGCTAGAATTAGAGAAAATGTGCAATTTTACCTTGTCTTTAATAAATCATAAATCTCTTATTCCCTTGTAGAAAACATTTTCCAGTTTGCACTAAAGATAATTTAGAAGAAATATTCTAAAAAACAAACGGTATAAATGCTTTTCGATGCTTTGGGTAGGAGCTAAAGTTTTTCTGATAGAACTCATGACACAAAACAGCAGCCAGTGCTTGGTTAAAAAGAACATACATCACTACACACCACCACGTCACGCTGTGAAATCCAAGCGTGATGGCCATAGATACATATATCAGGAGCTCTGCAAAATAATGAGGGCAAGAAACTCTCTCAAACCAGTCTCCGAAAGGTACACTGTGGCTCAGACTTACGACCTTTCCTGCAAACAAACAGAAAGAAATTAGTTGAGAACAACATGCATTAAATAAACTTTTCTCTTCTACTCACAATTACAGAACAACAGGCTCATTAAAGTTATCATCACCATCCACCTCCATCTGATCTGGCAGCTTTGCACTTCTTAATGAAATAAGATGCCACCTCTGGCTGTTTGCGCAAATACAGAGTAAGGAAACCTATTTTTAGTTCACACGGAGACAGAAGGGAGGTCCCCGAGGAGCGGCACAACTTCCAAGCATTAGGATATGTCTGTCCTTAGGATACAAGAAGCTAGACCTTCATTTTAAGTTCCCTAAAACTACATATAGAGACACAGAGACACAGCCCCCCGCACTCAGCCATCCAATCTCTCTTCCAAACAGCCTCATTTAATCTACTGAAAGTCCTACAGAGAGCACCGAACTACAGGAACTGAAAAATACTTGTGTTTTAAGGTATTAGAAGCTACAGAAGCCTATTGAAACAAGCAGGAAAAATGTAGCTAAGTAAAGATGAAACATCTTACCTGATTTACTTTTTCTAAGATTAGCTAGAATCACAAGACACCTGTGTTGGTGAAGAGAGGACCAAATGTACATCATAACTCCTACAATGTGATACCAGCAGATCTGCACAGAAAGCTGTTTTCCTGAATGAAATACGTTTCATTAATATACAGCCAGGAAATACCTTCCCATGCATCATCCCAAACCATTGTATACATTTTTAAAATGTTACTGACTTACAAAATTCTAGGAGTGACCCTCTAATCCGTTGAAAGATGCTTTTAAATCCTGCATCATTTAAGTGCTCAGCTGGTAGTTCATTTCCCTTAACCGCTCTGTACTAAAAATATCTAGCTCTTAATCCAGTAGCTTGAGGTACAGCATGATGTGCAACTGATACATAACTGATAGTTTAAGACCTCAATATCCAACACTGTTTGTAATTCTTATCATCCTAATTAAAGATGTTGTCATGGCTCAGGTCAACATATAAGTACACAGCTGTTTGTCTTGTTCACAATGAGTGAGATACATACATACAGACACTGACACATACACACACGTGCAGTGTGAACCATGCAGACCTTCAAAAAAATGTTGACTGTATTAAGGATGATTTCCAATGTACAAGCCAATACACCATCTCTAAGAATCTACAAGATGTGAAAAGTAGAAGACACATCCAGAAAGAAAAAGGTTTTATCTAAACATAGGAGATCTGAAGGTTCTTTTAAAAAAATCATTGGATTAAACTAGAGCTGATGGGCTTGGAAGTGGTTAAAAACTTCACTAAAGTTACATACTTGGTAATGACCACCTTATAAAAATTAGTGATGGGAGAAGTGCTACAACCAGCTTATGGTTCACCTGTGCAGAGGAACAGCAGCTCAGCTGTGAGACTCAGTTGAACGTGTTGGCAGAAATGAGTCATATAATTCAAATTTCTGCTGTATTGATGGAGACATTACAGTACCGAGGGAAAGAAGAAACTGACTGATGCAAGGCAGAGCAGTGGTGAGTTCTCAGTGGAAAACAAAGGAGGTGGCCAAGACAGCCTTGCAGACTCACCTTACAGGAAAGCTTACAACAAAAAACCAAACTCCAGTGTGACAACTGACGTTGCATAGTGGCGTTTGAGAACTGGTACCTATTACTGTCCTTCATAATGCATATGTATCTCAGTGCCAAACTGATCGGTAATGATCCTGAAAGTATCTATGTGAGATATCTTCCAGGAAATAACAGTGATGGTTAACATGAAAGCGTGGGTCAGTGTCTGTGTCTATGTATAATGCTAGCTGATTATGTGAAATACCAAAATGTAGTTACTTTGAACTATGTCAGTAAGTATTTTGATGTCTCATCACTTAATAGTCTCACACAAGCAGCCCTCTATGAAACTGAGTGAACCATTTGCCACAATGGAAACAAATGGGAATAGAACTGCGTCTTTGGTAATAACTAAGCAGCCACTTACCATTCCTGACATTAGTAGGCACTTGACATAGCACAGTTGAGCCAACGGCAATGTAGTAAGCAAGTCCAAAGCAATACTGCACGATATGAATGACACCGTTGGAAAACACACTGGTCCAGAGGCATTCTGCAAGTCTTCGACAGCTATGCAGCCAAAGCAGCAGGAGAACCAGGAGCACAGAGAAGTGCTCACAATCTGCTTGCGGATAAAAAATAGCAACTTTGAGACACACAGGAACAATTTAACCCCAACAGTGCTTCAAAAAGGCTATTTTTTCCCCCTCCCCACAGCAAAATTTTATCCTCATTTTAAATTAACTGAGCACTGGGGAAAATATTTGTACATCTGAGGCACCACTGACCACAGCAAGATTACTTCTAGAAGGTGCTAATGGACCTTTCTGCTAAAAGGACTGCTGAAAGCCATCATATCCATAAATTAGAATGACTTCTACCTTGAATAATGACAAAGGGACTTGGTGTTCCAGGAAAGTCACTTGGAGACTAGTTTACAAGCAGCTGATGAAGTAGTATGTGAAGAATACAAAATCAGCACAGGATGGTAGTGCAGCTTTCTAACATTTATATGGCTGCATCACAATAGCTGGAATACTTGCCCGTCTCCTTGCTCTGAGAATCTCTGCCAAGAGCACAGTGCATGTGCTGAATCCATGATGGGAGCGACCCTCTGAGGAACTCAGCACGGAAAAGACAGATCAGCAGAAAGCCATTCCAGAGTACAGAAACCACATAAAAGTGAGTAAACCACCTGTGGGAACAAAAAGGGGCTTCATTAATGTTCTCATCATTCTTTAGTTGGAAATGTAGCTGCAGGACATGCTTACCTGATGGTAAGTATGTTCCCTTTTGGTTCCCACATCAAGTACACAACTCGGGACTCCAGTGGCACCAACCACACGTAACCCTAATCCCTTCTTCACCCAGCGAAATTCTGCCTGGAATAACCTGTAACTTAGCTTACCTTACTAACCATAGCTGCACTAAAGAGGAGAAAGTGTAAACCACACATTGCAAAGGATTCCTCAATGCTTACAACTAATCATGATGTGGACTTTTTCTTTATAATTTACACCACTGAAAGCATATCCAAATTAATTTTCTGGGCATTTCCAGGCTGCTGAGCCTAGCAGCACTCCCACTTTCCTTAGTTCTAGTGGATGCATTACATGACTTACTGAAGTTCATAAATGACAAATGCAGATGGTAAAAGGCACCCAGAAGTAATCAGTCAGCTGTTCACTAAAATATCTTGTTCCTCTGCAAATTCAAGGTCTGCAACAATCATATAGAAAAAAAAAGAGAGACCAGCAACACCACTGGGTGATTACAAGGCAAGACCACATGTTTTTTGAAGAAAACAAAGAATTCCCCCAACCCCATAATGCACTTACAAAAGTGCATTATGCATTACCAAAACACAAGACTTCATGGTCAAGACAGGTAACCGGATGGAGTTACACAGCCTATGATTCTATGATCCAATATTTCCTTTTGTTTCTAAAACAGTCTTTCTGGCTATGCATAAAAATGGGCACCTGTGGAAACACCTGCAAAGAGATTAAATACATACCATGGGAAGATGCTGATGGCCTTCTCTTGGCAACGTAACTATTGGTACAAAACTAGGACATAACTGCATAGTAGGAGAAGACTATGCGTCTCTGGAACATGCAAACTTTTCTTTTGGGAGAGTGTAGGGGTACAATACCCTTACTCAGTGAAGCCAAATAAAGTGACCCCCTCCCAAAGCAGCTCAGGTGTCTCTCAACAGCAATACAAAGGCCAAGTCAGAACTACAGAGGTAGTGAGCATTCCAGCATGCTCCAGAATGCCTTGCCCATTAGTGGTTGGTATCCCCTTCAGATGATGGCTTCTCCTCTTTGGTTCCTTCTCCTACCAAGCAGAGATTCAACATTCGCCCTGCTGATTTGCAACAGCAGAAGTAAAATTTAGCCCCTCTCCCCCATCTTCTGCTTAGAAGACAAATAGAACTCATATATTGACAAAAACTCATGGCCATCTCTAAGTTTCAAGCTTTTTCTCTCCTGTCCCATTACTCAGTAGACTTCTGTCTCATCACTCGCCAGAGAACTTTCTCCACACTCATCGCTTTTTGCTACCAGCGCACAAACAAGTCCTGCCCGCTTAGTGGAGACGTGCCCTGCGAGCTTTCAGCAATCCCAATTACGCTGGGGATGTATCTGGCCTACAGAGTGACCCAGCACTGCAGTAAGTACATGTGTCATCCCTCAAGGACAGATATGTTCACTATTTACCAAACCAATCCGAAATGAATCATAACATTTGACAAGATGGAGTGGCAAAGTTAAAAACAAGCCCAGGCTAGTGAAAATACAGTGCTTGTTTGGAAACAGGATGCAGATGAATAAGAACAGAAAATGCCTCAACGGCTGCCTTTAGGATCTTCTCTATTCTTCCAGCTAGCAGGGTTATGGGTTCACTACTCAACTAACAGGATTGCTTTGTAGATGTTGAGAGCTCAAGACCAGTTCCCTGAAAAAGCCACATTCTTCAGACACCATCTTCCCTAAGAAAAGGTGGTGGGAAAATTATGTTGGACAAAGGTCAACTCAAATGAGAGCCTACCTTAAGAATGTGGCTCTTTGCAGGACGCTGCAATTAAGACAAAGCCTTTACAAGCCCTTATTTTTGCTGAGGGTACCGCAGAGCTTAAACACATCCCTGGGTATTTTCTGTAACCAGAAGCCTGATAACCAAGATACTACATTACAACCTTTCCATGAATAATAACATGCTTTCTCACAAAACTTTTCTTTAACCTTTGGTGTGAAAGTTACGTATATAAAACGCGTTAGTGCTAACAAGATGGTTACACAGGGGGGCGACTGGACCTTTGGGTTCGGTAGCCTCCCAGTCCTGTCCTGCCGGCCTTGCAAGAGCCTGTCGTGTCTATGTTCAAGTCAAAGGCTAGTTCTAGTTGTGAATCTCAGCTGATCAAAACCTATGAAATCCCAGTAACGTAAAGAAATCTGAAAATGGGTTTTCCTCCCCCTCTTTCACCCTATTAAACATCTAGTAAGAGATGTGTTTGGATAACGCTGCGGTTCTTTTGCCTCATTAGAGGCTGTTCACGCCACAGGGTCCACATCGTTATGTTAACACGCTGTTATTAGTACTCTAGGTCACATTTTAAACAGAAACCTTGAAGGAAGAAGACGACTGAGAATCGGTGTAAGACAGTAAACCTGCGGTACATTCGCAGTCAGGAGTCCATATTCCCAGGTCCCCGACCTCAGCCTTGCAAGGAAGGCCGGTTCTGCAGACACTGCAGGGACTGGGATTCAAGGGATCAGGTTTTTGTTCCAGTCTGGGAGATGAGGACTCCCTGCGACGGCAGGCTCCACGCTCCTCGGTTCCCCGTCTCTCACACCGCACCGACGCTCCCACAACGCAGCAGAAATGGCGGCCGGTGCCGGCCCGGCCCGGCCCGGCGGAGCGCGGCCCTCCGCACCGCCCCCTTCCTCACCTCTTGGGCACCTGGAGGAGGCGCAGCCAGGCCGGGTGCTGCCCGCAGCCGCCCTTCGTCTTCCCGTAGCGGATGAGATCCTGGAAGAGGCCGGAGACGAAGCCGCCGGACCGCCGGGCCGGGGCCCGCCACAGCAGCAGCAGGGCCGCCAGGAAGGCGGCGGCCAGCAGGGCCCAGGCAGCGGCCAGCACCGCCGGCATGGCCCCGCCGCGGGCCCGCCCCGCTCCGCCCACCGCCGCGGAGGGCGGCCGGGGCCCGGCCGCGGCGTTTCCCCTTCCTCTTCCCAGCCGGGGGAGCCCCGGGGAGCGGGGGGATGCGGGAGCCGCGGTCGTTGCGGCTGAGGCGGGGCGGGGGGTGGAAGGAATCTGCCTTTATACCGTTACCGTGCGCTTCGTTCAGTGTTCGTGCTGGCTCCATGGTCTCTTCCCGTCCCGATTCAGCGGCGGTAGGGAAGGTGCCGGAGGTTTAAGGACGCTGGGGAGAGGCAAAGCCGCTGGTCACGCCGTGGCCTCCTCCGGTAGCCCCCAAACCCCCCCTCGCAGCTGCCGTGAGCTCGCCGAGATCCCGCTCCGGGGCTCCCGGCAAGGGCACGCTTAGCCATGGGCTGTCTCCCTCGTGTTAACACGGGTGCGCGCCCTCCCGCATGCAGAATTTTATTGTACTAATATTACCGGCTTTGTCACGACCTTCCTCGTGCCCTGAGGAATCAAGAAGCGGAGCAGCTGGGCACCAAAGGGCAGCCGGTTCCCTGGGAGCCCCGGGGAATGAGCCCCAGTCCTCGTCCCTCCTGCCTGCGCGGGGCTGCGGGCCGGGCCGGGGCTCCCCTGCCTGCGGGGGACCCCAGCGTGACTTGGGGTTCAGGTCTTGGGTCGTCTCACCAGGTATCGCCGAGCCAACTACCCGACTCACTGCCGCCGAGGAGACACCGGAAGATATTCCGAACTTTTCATGAGAAAAGTAACGGTGTTTAGCGTGGGCTGGTTCTTATTAATGCTCTCGAGTAAAATAAGATTTTAAGTCAGGATTCTCAGGAAAACATAGTTGAGCTGTGTTTCCAAGTCTTTAAATACAGAACAACCTGATTTGATTAGTCTTGAGGGCTACTGCAAACTGTCCTGAAATGAGTAGTTTAAGAGAATAAAGCGATGGCCGGCACCGTGCGGCTCACAGAGATTCAGGCCTGAAGTACGCACAGGTTTTTGACTTCAGGAGGAACTTCTGTTGGTACCGATGTGCTTCCACAAGGCCGGTGTGGCTGCCTTTATCCTGGCCCCTCCTAAGGTATCTTTAAAGGTGTTGATGACTTTTTCCTATACGGGATTGAACTATGTCATAAACACTTTAATTGCATCCCAACCAGCTACCAAACCCATGTAGTATCTTTTCTTTTTGGTGTAGATGAGGCTTGATTGAAAGAAAATTTTTTTAATTTTACCAATGCACTTTCCTAAACAGAGGTATAAACCCTTCCTAAATGATGACTGTGTTAATCCATCCTATGAGTGGATCCCGCAAAGCAGCACGTGCTCAGCTGAAGCAGTCATGACATCAATAACATTGCTTTGGGAAAAAGTCCTCAGCGCTCAATCAGTGAGAAATATCTGGGGATTTTTAGGTAGGAGAGCCGAGGTTTCCTTACCTACCAGAGCTGTTACATGCATGACGGCACAGGATTAGCTCCTGAGTTGGGGGCACAGAGTTAAGAGGCAAATCTCTTAAAACAGCAGCAGCCAAACCAGGGGAGCTGGGGGTTGACACTGGTTTTAAAGCATTTTTAAAAATACACTGCAGATTCTCCTGGTGGAAATAGTCTGCCGCATAAAGAGGGTCCTTCCTTTCTGAACAGTAAACTTTTAAAACTTAAAATAGCTTTGCTCGGCAATTTTGTTGGCCGGTGTGGATGCCATTTTCAGGATATCATGGTCTGAAGGCTCCTGGCTGGGTGTATGGCACAGCCCTGCATCATACTGAGCAGGTCCTTGGCTTCCACTGCACCCAAGTTGTATTCTTCTGTGCAGTTTGGGCTTTGGGGATGTTTGTAAAGCTAAGGATAAGGAATGTGGCCGTTACGGTGCCCATGAGACAGTGGTGGCCAAAGGGCCTCCAAGCGTGCTGCTGGGGGATGGAGCTGACGAACGACAGCAGGACTCCGGCAGGACAGTCACACGCACCCAGAGACACACAGTGCCTCGTGTCGTGTTCTCCTTTGGGCTGACAGGAACCCAACTTTTTGGCACTTCAGTCATTTCCTAAATGTAACTAGCCCAGAACCACGGAGTTACAGCTGTCATGGAGGTCAAGGAACTAGCAAGTGTTTAATATCAACTACTCTTTGATCAATTAACCTTTGTTTAAGGAACAGAGAGCAGAAGGGCTCTATGCATGGGTCCATTGTGCATGGTAGGATCGAGACTTTATTTCCCCTTGGCTCCCTGTGTCACTGCCCGCGTTGCATTGACTGCAATGTTACTAGCAAAGCCAGGCAAAGAGGGATTTAGTTGGCACGAGCCAAGTCTTGCTCTGCACTCTACCTGGATGTATAGTTGGGAAGGGCGAGAAATTAGTGTCTGAGGAGAAGTGCAGCTGTAACAGACAGAGCAGATCCCGTTTAGTATCTGTCTTACTCCTTGGCTCCACCACTGCTGCCAAGTGGGGTTTCCTGTGGGGCAAGTAAAAGCCACAGCATGAATGCCGTGCCCTCAGGCCAGCCCATGGCAGAGACCACGTGCAGCGGCTTAAAGGTGAGAAAAGCACTGTTTCGGTGAAGGCTTGCGCAAAAATTACTTCAATCTACTATGAAAGAGCTGCAGAGTCAGCCCATCAGCAGCTCCACACCAAGTCCCACCGTGTCCCCATGAGCTATCATCACTGCTGTAGTTACCACAGTGAACCGTAGGTTGCAAGTGGCAGATTTAATGGTGGAAGAAAGATGGTGACGTATTTGTGCACCAGTCCTTCCTTTGCAGGTGGGTGCTGGTTCTGTTCCTGCTGTAACACAGAGCAGTTTTCAGTTACACGGG
Organism: Burhinus oedicnemus; assembly: GCA_008921705.1. Taxonomy (NCBI): domain Eukaryota; kingdom Metazoa; phylum Chordata; class Aves; order Charadriiformes; family Burhinidae; genus Burhinus; species Burhinus oedicnemus. Next base: position 5,694,540 of record VFFE01008299.1, read on the forward strand.
CAGATGCTAGACTTCAGGTGGGTCATTCAGCAAAGCTGGTGGTCAGCAGAGGGCTGTGAAGCTGCATCCCTGAGGCTTTCTTGGCCACGCAGTCGGTGCTTCCTGGCCACCCAAGGCACCCCCAGCTGCCAGCTGGCTCCAGCCACGGCCGGTGCTACAGCAGCGCAGGGAAGCAGGATCCGACCTCCAGATGTGGTCCGTTTGCTGGCTATTTCATCAGAGGTTAGAGAATTGGAGGAAGAAGGCAAGGAATACAGCTGTGAAGCTGGGAAATGGTTTGAAGGAGAGAGGAATCAGCAGTTGGACCTCTTAAATATACCTTCTATATTTATATTTACAAGTTATGTTGAGAAGATGTAAGTTGTACGCTGCTGCTTCTCAGAATCGTGTATATTTTTCGCACAGCAGTAAAACCCCTTCTCTCTAGGAATTTTTTCCGCAGTGCCGTACATCTGTGGCACGTTGTATCACCCGTGTGAGGTAATGATTTTCCCACTTTTTAGACGAATAGTTCCCTCTAGGTGGCACCAGCACTCTTCGGTTCCCCCGAAGCCCGCCCGCCCTGCGCTGGGCTCCGGCTCCTGCTGCCCGGGAGGGCCCGGGACGTCCCCGAGCATCCTTCCAGCACCCTTCCAGCACCCTTCCAGCATCCTTCCAAAACCCTTCCAGCACCCTTCCAGCGTCCTTCCAGCACCCTTCCAGCACCCTTCCAGCGTCCTTCCAGCACCCTTCCAGCACCCTTCCAGCACCCTTCCAGCGTCCTTCCAGCGTCCTTCCAGCACCCTTCCAGCACCCTTCCAGCGTCCTTCCAGCATTCTTCCAGCACCCTTCCAGCATCCTTCCACCAGCAGCACTGCAGGGCTGTCACCTCGCAGTCCCTCCTGGCGTTAGCCATTTGTGACAGTCGATACACCCATAGCATTTGTAGGCTTTATAATTTGACAATCGCAAATGTTTGTGGTTATGTGTTAGCTTTTCATGGCAAATGTTTGTTCTCAGCTCTGTGGCGCTTATGCCATTTAAGTGGGTGGAGTTCAGCTTACCTAACTTTACCCATCTGAAAGTTAACTAGCTGAAACTAGCTTCCTAGTATAACTGATGGATACGGGTATCTCCCGAGTGCCAGGTTTTTTCTTCCTAAACACAGATGTTGCAGCTGTTGAGCTGAATTGTCCTCCCTGGTGAAGATCCTCCTGGTGGAAGGAAAATCTTAAAGGATCCAGAATAAAAATGGGTATAAATTATTTATCCTCCTGGATCTAGAGTTGGTTCGATGAGTGTCATGCAAAAAAGCTTTCACCTTGATTAAAAAAGCCACTTTTCCACAAGGGCCTGGGTCACACAAGAGAATTATCTGGGAATGTAACTGCTTCGTGTTTCCTGCCTGTTAAGGAGACCTGCTGGGACAGTTTATAGGCTGCTGGGAGACATGACTTATAACAATACTTGTTCACCAAGGAGAATGGGGAGAGAGCCTGACAAGATGCTGTGCAAAAGGTGGGAAGGAGGGTCAAGGCTTGGCTGAATCATATAGAAAATGCTGGAATGAACAGATGAGAGCTCAAATTTACCTACCACGAAGCTAGACTCGTGTGGGCCACTGTGGACCATGTCTGATAGCGCTTCGTGAAATGCCTGTGGGGGTGGGAGAGCAAAGGTCTGCTTCGGAGATTTCCAACTCAGACCATCATATTATTCACAGGAATTTATCTATCTGAGGGACAAAAATCAGCATCGCTTACTGGCCGGCCCAGAGCAGATTTCACAGCAAGTCTGGACTTAATAGACTTACCCACTGATTTTGTGTGGTGATTTTGGTTTATTTTTTTAATTTGTAAGGAAGAATAGGGAAATTATTCAGTTACTCAGGTGCTTTTTTGCTGGTTGATTTGTTCAGATTTTTTTTCCAAGGAAGATTTTAATTTGCTAACAAAGCCCCAAAAGCTTTGTGAGTAAAATAACTACAGGTGGGTGTCTTGGTAGTCTCCGTGAGATGGGATTCGATGTGAATTTAGGATAAAAGCAACCTTGAAAGTACAAATCAAGGCCACTGTCCTTCAGACCTTTATGAACATGCTCAAAGCTAATTTGGGCAAGGACCCTAAAATCTGGATACTCAGTTATGGGACAGGATAATCTATGTTAATTAAGTTGGTCAGTACCAGTGGGTGTAGAAACTTTAACTAGTAAAGCATTCCTTGATCCAGCTAATTAGCATAATGGGGTAAGGTCACACACTTCTGTGATTTGTGGGAAAATATACCAAAAAAGCCAACAGATTGCTACATTTTGAAGGTTAAAATACTAGCCCGTGCTCTACTGGTTTTAATCATCGGACGATAATACTGAGATACTGGGGCCAAGAAAACATAAATCACAGAGCACAAAAAAAGAGCGCTTAGAGATGTGAGAAACTTGCACTGAAACGCACTTCCCACCATTCAAGGATCACTACATGCCCTTGGCTTTCAAATTAGAAAATGTGAGTGTTTCCAGTAGCTGACGGAAAGCAGGAATTACTCTCTGATAAGAGGAGAGCTCCCGTGTAGGATTGGTGCCGTGCTCCTGAGATCAACACTGCTGTGTTTGCATAGCTCTTAATGCATAGTTCATACACATGGATCCATAGACTTCAAGGTGTGACTTCCACATCTCTTAGAGCCATGATACTAAGATATATGACTTATTCACTATTCAGCTATGTTATTTGCTGAGCTTTCACTGATCACAGCTAGCAAGTATCTTGCCGACATAGTCAACCTGGAATCTGAGACTGTTTGGAGTTTTGCTCTGGGGATAAAAGCAGCTTTATTACAGCTTGTATGATAGGGTATCGATCACGGGCTGGTCACGTGCTGCGAAGGCTAAGTCTGGGCAAGTTGTTGTTTGCTCTATGAACCTGCATTTGGATTGAAAAAAACCTATCGTTATCTAAGGAAGTTTGTAAGGGAAAAAACTACCTAAACCTCATAATTATGACTTGAATTGTTTTGATTTGCAGAATAGCTTAATGAGAAATAAATACACCTTTAGTTAAGATTATAATTAAGTTATGGTTAAAATGAGAGCAGGGAAGATGACTTGAAATTCCCAGGGATGCATCATTAATACTTTCTTTGTCAAAGGGCACTGGTCCATGATACAGCCCCAGGGCTTGGCAGGAGCAGAATTCATACCCTTAATAGTAGCAAATAATTGTCTGACTCTGTACCAAAAATCCTCAAAGGATTTATGGAAGACATACTCACCTGTTTCTGCCTTCTGTATATTGTTTTATGTTCTTTTAGAAATATGCCAGAACCTATTTGCTTGCAAAATGATTGGGGTTCTCCTGGAATAGAGACTGCCTTCAGGCTCGGGTTCAAATGTAAGGGTTTTTCCCTGAGGTTCCTGTCGAAACTTTCAGACTCAAATACAAGAGCTGAGAGTTCAGGGGCACCGACTGCCTGCCAGAGGAGAAAGACTAATGCTGATAAAAGCCATGGAGGGCAGTTAGTTTTAACAGGGCTATCAGCTGAAGAGGGAAAGCTCTAAGTAAACTTGGCAGGCAATGAGAAAGGTAATAGCAACATTTATAACTCACAACTGGGAAGGGTCAAAATTTCCTCATGGAAACAAAGACTGTTTGTGTGCTGCTTTAGGCACTCGGTGGAAATGGATGGCATTAGTGGCCCTTTCCTATGCCCTCTGGGACTGTACAGAAAGTATTTTAATGCGGGTACCTCTTTCATAAGAATCAGCTAGGAAAGAGAAGGGAATTTGGGACATAGCTGCTGTTCTCTGGAGCTGTAGAAGTTGTTCCAGGAGGATAAAAGTTGCTTCAAAACTATCTGAAGAGAAAGGCTTTGTCTACACCGCATCTTGTGGACCACTCTGTGGCTCCTTTCCATTTTGAGGTTGCTTTTCATTCAGAGGGCCAGCCTGAAAGCACGGCCTATGTGTGCCCAAACTCCGGAGCAGCCAAGCGGTAATGCTTATTAGCAAGACCGGCAGCTTATTTGACTTACACTCTCATTTGACAACTTCTACAGTGGCTGTCAAAAGGAGCCTGCATATAGTCCGTAGAGACCATGAAGAACACAGTTGCTGTTCTACTGTTCATGTGAGTCATTCACAGCATTCACAGCAGCAAGGACTGAAAACTACCATATTTTTTTTCTAAAATGTGTTGTAGAATAATCTTGGCTATGAATTTGCTCTTTATTATGTAGAACCTGTGTTCTAACTCAGAGATTTCATCTGCCGTGGAGAGAAAAGGAAAAAAAAAAGGGTCCTTATGCTTTGGTGTTCCTAGATAGAGGCAGGTTCAAGATGTGACCATGGATCTGGTCACATCTCATGTATCTGTATGGCCCCATTGGGAAAGAAGAGACTTCCCATTTTGTATTGTAATGTTGTGAACATAGAGAAATATGAATGCAACTGAGTTTGTTTTAGATACCCAGTCTATACATGAAATCCCTTACCAGGACATTTGAAGAACATCACCAACATTTATCATGGGCTAAGGGAATGCTACTACTGAGTAGCAGACACACCTTCTCAAATGAGCATCATCCAGAGTGGATAACTCTCCCTTAGTATGGGAGGCATGTGTTCTACAGATGATGCTGCCTGCTTCATCAAGGCAAACGCTAGGTTTGAAAATGCCAGGCTATTGTCCTGTTCCAGGATGCAGATAAGTATTTTTTTCCATGTGTTACCTGTGTTTTGCTGAGTCGTGCCATAACATGAAGACGTAGGCTTCATTCGTGTATCTGCTTATATTTACTGGTGATCCTGCCTTGGGAAAGATACAGCGGCTCAATGAACCCTTACTGTCCATGACCTGTGACTAGAAATAAATTCAAGTTTTCAACTACTAAGTACAGTTAACAGCTGTAAAAACAGCTGTAGAAAATCATTTGTGTTGCTAAACTTAAACATGTCACAGGGGAATGAAAGCTGTTTATGAATATTCAATTTTTTTTCCATTTATCCTTATTGTATAAATATCATTCTGGCAAATTAACTCTTCCTGATTAACTCAGTGCAATATCAGAAAGATAATTTAACATCTTTGTTTTCTTATTAATACAAGTATTCACACATTGTTATAAAGGACAAAAATGTGATAGGACAGATAGTGTGTAAGGTCTGTGCTAATAGTATGTGGTTTGTGCTTCAAACTGCTGAGTTATCTTAGCAGGACTTGGTCCTAAATACATCTGAGCTCAAGCTTTCAGTCTGATGTGCGGGTTGGAAATGAGACGAACTAGTGCTGGCTTTGCACTATTTCCAAATGAAGTTGTCTCTCTGCAAGAGAATGTGATTTTATTCGAAGGAAATGAATTTTATCTGTAGCTTTTGGTTACAAATCCCAGTCTAGTTCTGAATGAAACCGGGAGCGAGAACAGAGTCAGCTCCACTTCAGCTCACGCACCTTGTTTTATTCTGGCAACCCTTACTTTGCTGTGTTCTTCTTCCCTTGCTGGCATATGCTTAATTTTGTATACCCCTTTTTGCCAGCTGGTTGATTAATTTTTATCTTGGCTTGCTTTTCTAATTGATTTTTTTGTAGTAACAGATTTTTAAAGGAAATTTTTTTCCCCGGTGTGCTTCCTGACAGAAAATCTCTAGCAAATATTTATCAGGCAAGTGTTATATTAATAATTTTCTCAATAAATATTTATTATAGGCTTAACGCTACAAACCCCTGAAGAATTGTGATAAATACTGACTACAGCTGAGACAGAAACAGTGCCTGAAGAGCACCGCGTACTGCAAGCATGTTGAGACGCAGCTGATCAGTGAGAAATATCTGGGGATTTTTAGGTAGGAGAGCCGGGCTTTCCTTACCTACCAGAGCTGTTATATGCATGACGGCGCAGGATTAGCTCCTGAGTTGGGGGCACAGAATTAAGAGGCAAATCTCTTAAAACGGCAGCAGCCAAACCAGGGGAGCTGGGAGTCGACACTGGTTTTAAAGCATTTTTAAAAATACACTGCAGATTCTCCTGGTGGAAATAGTCTTCTGGGGTTGATAGACACATGAGAAGTCAGAAGGGTTTTTGTGATACAGGTAGGCAAGCGTGCCGGTACCCACTTCATTCGCGTCTGTGTGCAGGGCTGGGCAAAATAATTAAAAAAAAAAAAAGTCTGGAAGTGGTAAAAGCAAATGAAAGGTCATCCACAAGTTAATTACCTGTAGTGCCTTACCTAGAGATTCCCACTGACATAGGCCGCTCTGTTGGTCTCTGAACTAGGGGCTAGAAAAATAAACGGTTATGAGCGGGTAGATATGATTGAGGTGTGTGGGGTCTCCACCGATAAATAATCTCAGCTCTTGTGTTCAGATACTGCAGGCAGCTTTGGCTAACGTCACGACTTACTTGCCAGATTCTGTGTGCTGTTCAGCAATCGAGACAGCAGTTAATAAATATTCTTATTGTCTGAACTCAAAACAAAGCTGAGGTCACCTGGGGCTGGCACTGTTACCTAGGAGGAGAAGCAGGCTGTGCTCTCCAGACTGCTGATTTCTGGGCTGTTTTAATGGAATCTTGCCCTGACAGGCTTCAAAACCCTTGGAATGAGAGCAACAAGACGACTGTCAGAGCAATAGGGATGTAATGCTTGTGTGTGCCTCTGCCCTTCGTGCCGGGAGCACAGAGCAGTGCGCTGGCTCTGCTATACCCATAGCTCGGCTGTGCTTTACGTACAGAATACTGAAATCACTCCCAGTCCCGGAAGCAGTTAAAGGAAGAAAAAAGGGGGAGATGAAAACAGCAGCAAATTGGACCAGCTTGTAAACAAATGAGGTTTTTCTTTCCAACCGCACAGCCCGTAGGTGCGAGAGGCAATACAGCCAAGGTAGGATCGCTAAACCTTCTGGGGTGGCTTGTCTGAGCCAGTGCTCAGGGTTGACAGGGCACAGGGCAGTGAGTGAGAAAGACCTCTCCTGCACTGCCAGTCATTTACACCCTTTCAGAAGGGTGCAAGTGGCCCTGTCTCCTGCTCTCATTGACAGGGACGTAGGGACAGAAGCACTGGGCGTCCTGCGCGATGGGTCTGTGCCTGGTGGGCTGGCCTGGCAAGGAGCACGAACACTGCTGGCCAAGAGGACAGCCTGTGGCACGTCACAGCTCTAACAGGGCGAGAGCGACTCTCCCTGATCCTACAAATTCAGTTATCTTGTGGCTAACTTAGGTCTTATTTCAGGACCCTCTCCCTATTCAGCAAAGGATTAAACCCAAGCTTAAGTGGCTTTGCTGAACAGCGAGTTAAGCTCGGGATCTTCCTCATATTTATTAGCACGATAGTCAGAGGTCTGGCTGTCATGAGCAGCGTATGTAAGAACTGTGAAGGCCCACTGAATGGCCAGCCTGCTGCTCGTCACTCCTGCATTTTGATGGGACCATCTGTGCGACACTCATGCCAAGTCCCTCTGCTTGCCCTCAGCCCCAGCCTGACCTGGTGCCTGGGATACAACGGCACTTGCTTCCTCCTTGTCTCTGCAAAAATCAGTTTTAACAGTATCTCCTCTGCCTACCGGTTCTCAGTGATCAGAGGGTCTGGTGGAAACCTTTGGATTCGGCATTTCCTACCAAGGCAATCCCTTGGGTTAAATTCAACTCCCGATCTGCTCAATGAGCTCCTCGGAAAATCCATCCTGGCTGAGGAAACACGCGTCTAACATCTAGTTTTTCATTTCACCCCGATGTGGACAGTTGTAGCCCACTGTCCTGCCTAATTCACCTCCTAATGGAATCAACAGCGTCCAACCTGTTTGAGGACTTGAGGAAAAGCATAGTTTCATTCCCAGCGACCCGTGCTGGAGTGACGTCTGCGCTGGAGAGGCAGCTTCCCTGTTCGTCACACCTAAAAATGCAATGACAGTGGATGTTTTTCTCTGCTCAGTTCGTTCCTTTTATCTGCATGCAGCATTTGTTTCCACTTACATCTAAAGAGACTTGGAAAGTGATCTGATGAATTAGAAGAGGCTACTTAGGAGGAAATGAAAATAACTCTACTCAGCTCTCTGTTACTTCCTCAAGTCTGTGACTAGTACTAAGCTGTTATGATACAGGATTTTTGAGATGCCAGGGAGGGAAAAACAAAGGGGTTTCTGTGTATCACTAAGTTTTCCACCCTGGGGTTTTGGATTCCTGTTTGTGGGACTGAGACGGAGCTATCCCACCGCTGCGCACCAGCAGCACCGAGCCCTTGCATGGACCTCCAGTCTGGTCTGCACCAAAACCCCTGTACGCTCCCAGAGAAACAAAAAGGGATTCTTTCTTCTTTTCTCGTTGGGAAAAAAGAACAGGCATAAATCTTAGCAAGAAATACCACTGCTTCTTATTTACCTCCATTCTTTCTGCTTTGGAAATCAAATGTGGCTGGTGGGTCCTGCAGCCAGCCTGGCTTGCATGGGAGGACAGTGGGGCTAGCCTGAACATGCCACTGCTGCGGATCCAATAAATTCCACTAGTATAGGTTTTTTATAAATATTGAACTATATTTTGTGTCTTTCCTGTGCAAAAATCTCCCTCTCTCTTTCTTTCCCTTTTTCTCTCCCTGTCTTTTTTTTTTTTTTTTTTTTTTTTTTTAATCTTTC